>BSBM01001389.1:0-600000 GCA_027924585.1 Larix kaempferi | reverse complement strand
CCCTTTGTGACGTAAGTTCAGGAATTTGAAGTCGAAGACGATGAGCTATTTTTATCATGTTACTGTCCCCTTCCCATGATAACCTACCGAATAATTCTTCACAATCTTTTATCCAATGCTCCATCCAATCAAGGTTGTTTGAAATGTATAAATGTAAATCATCCCACACTCGACCAACTATAGGATAAAATAACAATTCAATATCATTAATTAGATATAATTAAAGGCACATAGTTTAATATAGTTGAAAATGCATAATTCTTAAAAAGAGCTAAAAACAGTATGATAATATAAAATTGGAAAAAATAAATGTGTAACATATTAATTCAACAACGTATAATAATAATTACCTTTCACAGTCCTCAATGTACCTCTCCCCAATAGGACCTCCCCTTCAAATTTGTTGATGGAGTCGAGATGCCAAATGCGAGGCACATTCATATTTTCTACTAATTTAGGTAGATATTCACTAATGTACACCATGCATTGATATACCATATATCCTTCAACCATAGAACCCTCAGGACGCACTATTTGTGTAACAAAATCCTTCAATGACTTCAACTACCTCTCCACCATCCACATCGACCTTGTGTGTACTAGTCCACATAACTCAATCTCCTCAACTTTGCATATGAGGTAGTGTTCTTGTGCATTGAAAAATGTTGGAGGTAGATATTGTTGCATTTCACATATCTGCAGGAAAAACATAATATGTCAATAAGTTCCACTACAAACCACAAACCAAGTACATTTTCCAAGTAAAACATTACTTACCTCATGTATTTTCCAAGAACATAAATAATATGTTTTATGTTGTTGTCAAATTCATCTGGGAGAGATAAAGGTAGAACATTCTATATCAAAAAACACATAATTATTAATATTTATTTCAAAAATAAGAGAATAAAATTAATAAAATAGTGCATACCAATAATGAAATATATTATAGACTCATAATTACCTTAATGAATGTATGCCAATCATGTGTTTTAACCCTAGCAAAATCACCTTTGTTCGTAAAGATATTCTTTACGTTTGACGAAAAACCCGTTGGAAACCTGATTTTTTTATGACCTCTTTTACAATATTGCTTTGTTGCTCCATTAAGCACCAAGGAAGACTAATATTCTGTTGACGGACATCGCCATTAGAATTAACGATCACACTTTGCAATGCATGATTAGCCTCTTGGATGTCACTACAAATCTTTCCAATTTTTTCTTTGTCAGTCCTTCCATCTAATATTCGCCATAACATTTCTGTTATGTTCTTCCTTATATGCATTGTGTCAAACAAATGAACTAATTGTAGGTGCTCGTAATATGGCAACCTACTGAATTGAATTGGGTAAATTTTGATTCCTCATAGAAGCCCATTCGTGCCTTAACAACATTCATGAAACATCAACAAAATCAAATTAAAACTAATTAATCAATATAGGTATAACATATCATGCTGAACATAATTCAGTACAAAAAATTTTTTGGCATACCTTGATGGTTTCTATTATATTATGACTTCCATAGGTGAGGTGTCATTCTTCGTGGTTTTTTTCCATTCTCTTCTTTACCATTAAATTTTTCTTTGTCTGTATTTCGATAACTATGGTTCTTAGGCAGAAACTGCCTATACTCATCAAACACTTACTTTTCTAAACTCCTTGAACGATGAGATTTTATCATGGGACCACAAACTGGACATGCAAATTTACCCTTTATTTGAATACCTACAAGATATATGAATTGGTGTAGCAAATTAGAATTAAAATTTTAAATAATGCATGATATTATCAATAGATATATCAAATATATTTAAGGAACAAAACAAAGTAACAATATACCACAAAAATGTGTTAACCCGGGAGCATCATGAATTGTAAATGCAAGTATTCCATGGAATTGAAATTGTCTTTTCCCTATTGGTCTAGAAATATCATACATAGTGATGCCAGCCCATAACTTCAACAACTCATCAATAAGAGGCTCAAGATATACGTTCATATCTTTAACCTGGTACTTGCCTAATTGGTCCAACATACATGATTAATTATATTTAGCACATAGATGTTGTTATATATAAAAGACATAATTATCATGCACGAAACAAATCAATGAAATATTTAGTGATCATACTTTCAAGTAAAAAAGTACATATTAATTAAATACCTGGAACAATCATTGCCAACATTGTGTGCTCTCTCTTGATCGACATCCAAGGAGGAAGGTTATTGTTTATAACAAAAATAGGCCACACTGAGTAGGTAGAACGAAGCTCTCCAAATGGATTGACAACATCAGCTGCCAAAGAAAGTTCAACATTACGAGGATCTTCTTTAAAATTGGCCACTTTTCTTTGATGTACCTCAATGCAGAACCATCTGCAGGCATTTGAAGAACATCGTCGCAACTTCTATTCTTTGCATGGAAATCCATAAACTGTGTTACGCTTTGATACCTGAACAACAGCTAGAAACGTGGAATTATCGGAATATAACGAAGAACTTGTTGAGGCACCTTTTTGTTACTTTATCGGTTCGATACCTACTTGTTTGACATTGTGGGCATTCATTTTCTAATGCATATTGTCCATAGTATATGATATGATCATTAGGACATGCATCAATAGCTTGATACTCCGTTCCAAATGCTTTCATAATGACATATATCTCTCGATATGTGCGTGGTAAAATATTTGAGGTTGGTAATAGAAATTCACCTAACAATCTACAAAATTCAAAAGAATAAATCAATGAAAACAATATTAATCATCAATATCGCATCCAAACTTTACAAATTAGATAACAATAGCAATAATATAGGAAAAAATTCAACCCTTTCTATAGATATTGTGAACATGCAAACAAAAATAATTAACAAATTACATACCTTAGTATCTATGTCAGATAGGTGTTTGATAAACCATTCAAAACCTTCAAGTTCACTAACAACAATATAGCAGATAGAAGATTTGTTTATGAGCCTTCTTAAAGAGGTTGACATGACTTCTCGAGTAGAGGATCAACATCATGACTATCATCCTGGTTGTCCTCATCCATTGGAGCAAATGTGTCTTGGATCAATCTATGTATCTCATCTTCCTGATTTGTATCACTAATGTTATCTACATCCATATCATCAGAAATAACTACTTGATCATCTTCAATATTCTGATGTAGAAGTTCATCAGGTTGTGAATGAGTATTTATGCTAGTACTTTGCAAACAACTCTCTGGAGGGTGACATTTTGGGGGCATTGTCTATAAATTTACAAACAACGTAGAAAAATTAGTCTGTATAGAACATATAGTAAAAAAAAGACATTTTACTGAAATTCATGACATGATGAATATTACAGTGAATATATTAAAAAATGAATAACGACCGCTTACCAGGGGACGATATTCATAACCCCCTTCGGAGTGCCCCTTCTCCCTACAATGTCTTTCAGTTGTTGTTATTAAAAGTCTTCTTTTTTGCAAGTCCCTGCAATCAGAGCAAGGACAATAACATTTTCCATCTCCTCTCGCCTCTAATGAAGCTCTAAACTGAGCAAGCTTCCTTGCATTTTCATTCATAGTGACAAATCCTTGTAGTGGTACAAGTAATTGTCTTACCTACACCATACCAAACAATAAGTTGTCAATTACATTAGATATTATAAGTATATTTCTGAATACAATATAGTATAATCCAATTTCTATATTTATAAAGAAAAACATGAAGACTAAAGTAATATATACTTCCAATGTACCATCTTACATCGTATTTAGGATCTATCACTCAATTGTGGGCCACCTTGTTATAATTAGGGTCATTGCAGAGGACCAAAAATAATTAGTGAGCTTATTTAAGAAGCATCACAAATTTTTCATAACAAAAAAAAGCATCACAAACACAATAATCGCAAGCAAGAAAAGTACCACTTAATTTAATTTAAAAAAATGACTTTAGTACTAGAATGAATGTTATTTACCATGAAAATCAACTTGTTACCCTAAAATATTTAACTAGAATCTAGATTTGACAAGGTGATGCAATTCCTAAGCTAGAAGTATGTTGGACTTAAAATAGCATTTACAAAATAACAATTCTCCTCTTTATCCTTCAAGTCTCTTTGTCTAGATGGAAAACAACAATTGAGGAAGTGGTCACAGCTCATCTTTGATTGGATGACAACATTTTTTGAATTCCTACTCTAAAAATGGAAGCAATTTGGTAAGTAGAGTATTATACATTACATAAGAAGCATATGCATCTAGTTTTTGTATTTTTTTTCTTAACTTGGAAAGATGTTTCATTGTTAGTCCATATAAAAAAATACTTAATCGTTGGAATAATTTTACCTCTCCTCTCGCATTTGTTAGACATAAATATTTGCCATCCTTACTTTAGATTGATTTCATTCTTCTATACTCATGATTCAAGTATATAATTTACAAATAAAATGAAAAAATTATTAATTAGTAATAATAAAATTACAAGTTATAAAATCAAAATAAATTTTAAATAATCAAGTATCATATAAGATTAAATAATATTTATAAATTCTACATAATAACTAGCCTCCTCCTTCTAGCTAGTTTGGAGCTATTGAGATATTTTTCCATGCAATATTTTTCTACTTTTTTATATTGGAATTCATATCTACATCCCCTTGCATATTTTTCCATGCAATATTTTGCTACTATTTTCTATTGGAATTCATATCTACATCCCCTTGCATATTTTATAGTCATTCTCATAATGAAATTGTTCCCAAAATTCTACACTAACATTATAGGCCACGCTATTTCTTGCTCCTTCTAAGTCTTAGTCTTTTTTTGTATTTTTGTGGTTTTGGGTCTCGAACTCGCTAAAGATGACATCCCATCTCTTTCTAAGATATTTCAATGACCCTATCTCCATACTCATTTCAAAATATACCAATGATTTTGTCCTTCATTTCTCGAGGAATTTTATCAAACATTGTGCATATCCATCTTACTTATTCTTGGATCAATTAATTTCTTTAACACATTAAAAATGTTACCCAACTACATCATGCAATATGTATCCACCTCTATAGTGTTTTAATTCTATCCCCAAAGTCCCCATTGAAAATTAATAATATATTGAATAATCAATATCAATATGAACAGTGACATGTCTAAGCTTTAAAGTAAATACATCCAAAATAACATAAAGATAATTGGAAAATAATTACAATAATAAATAAATGAACCTTCGAAATCCAAAGCATCCAATGTGAATTTTTGTTTCTCTCTTTTTTTCATGAATGATAATCTCACAAAATATGAAGTCATTTTTCCTATCTTACAAATTGTCATCATTAAGACATTTATAGTTATCTTATATTAATTGATATAAATGTACATATAAATTGAAATCTAATGAAGTTTGTAAGTTTGAAGATAACATGTTTAATGAAATTGGTTTAAGGATGTGTCACCCATATAACTTTTATGATTGAGAATATATATAAATTAAAATCTAATTAAGTTTGTAAGTTTGAAGATAACATGTTTAATGAACTTAATTTGAAGATGTGTCACCCATATAACTTAGTCAAGGCTTGAACATAATGTAACTACTTATATTAAGTCGTTGAATTATACTAAACTCATGGAAGAATGAGAAACTCAAAAAGCAATGCATCTTGCAAATTTATTTGTCAAATGTATAAGAAGTACACAATATTTTTTTAATGAAATGTTCCATGATTATATTAATATATAGAATGACCATACATGCATTTTATTAAAAAAAAAAGTTATGAAGACACTCACCAGAAGCTAAAGCTGGAAGGAAAAAAGATCCAACCTATCAAAACTTGCCATGTAAGGCATCCAAAAATATAGTCATAAAGAGTGGTAGTGATGAGCAAGGTAGATAAAGCTACAACACAATTAAAATAGGCCAACCACCAGAGAAAGTGATCAAATGAGGAGATTGTTTGAACTAAACCAACTAGAGGTACCTATAAGATTCAATAACCAATTGTTTGTGTTGGAAAAATTCAACACTAGAGAAGAGCACATTGCCATGGCCTTAACATGATATCAATTTCCCCCATTATGGTGTATATGAAAAATAGAAAAGATTTTGTAATGTCTCTTGCCATTGAGTACTATGGTATAATATGGTTGGTTTTGACTTTTTATTCATTTGACATTTGTTTACAAATCAATTTTAATTTTGTAAGCATTGCAATTTCGTTGACCCTATGCACCTTTGTTGCACTTAAGGATTTTATGAGTGCACAACAATCAAGGTTGTTGCTTGTGATTTCATTCTTGTTCAAGAATCTTGTAGTTATTTTAACACCTAAATCTCCATGTTTTTACAAGATTAAGATAATTATAACAACTTTTGCTAGATTTGTATGAAGAAATATCTCCACATGGTCATTATCTTAAATGCATGGGGATATTCATGATATCATACAATATAGGAATTCAAGAATATCCCCTCCATATGTCAATTGTGATCTTTAGTACAATCACTTATAAGAGATTGACAAATACCCCAAATTGATGCATGAGAGAAAAGTTAAAATGAGGCAAATGAAAATGATAGCAAGTTCTTGAAAAAAATATTAGAAAGGCATAATAGCAAGTTAACATGACCTAAGCCTCATTACTAAACAATATTAAATTCTAACCCTTATAAAAATATAGACAAAAAAATATACATTACTAACCTTGCAAGTTCAAAATCAGAGCTATGTAGAATATCCAAGCTCAAACAATCACCCCGCAAGTCCAAAATCCGCGCTCAATGTGTCGCAATAATAGAAAATGTGTAAATAATGGTTATATTATGTAGTATATACACCTCGAAATTTGTCTATATTGCAATGAAAAGTGAAACCTAAAAATTTCGTTGATATTGCCATAGTTTTTCCACCCTGTGCAAAAAAAAATATAAAAATTCATTTTTTTAACCCACGAATGTTGAAAACATGGAAATATTGCGTGGAACAATCCGCCCATATGTAATAGTGATTAACCAAAAAATACTTTCCACCGAAATTCACGCAACTCAAAGAAGGAGAATGATCGATCAATGAAAGCAGAGCATCAGAATGGATGGATGCAAAAATTAAGACAAAAGAAATCGACATATCAAATGACGACAGACCAAAAATGGCAAAATTCGGTGACTACTGGAACGAAGAACATACAACAGAAATCACAAGTCTCCTCAAGGAATTTCAAGATGTATTTACACGGGACTACAAAGATCTGAAAGGACTGGTACATCAAATGGGAGAAATGAAAATTGACATTAAACCAGACGTAAATCCATTGAAGAAAAGGTTGTACAATCTAGCACACAAATACAAGGAAATTGTTAAGAAAGAGATCGACAGAATGCTTGCCACTAAAATCATCTACCCTATTGTTGATGTATATGTAACTTCGGAATGTATTTCACATATATGTACATTGTATTCCTATAGAGATATTATTATTCCTCTGTATGGAAGTGTCGTCATTTATATTGTAAGTGTCGTAACTTATACTTGATGGGTTATTAGACCACCTTGTTGGGGTCGACCCTGTATAAGTCATGTGGGTCAAAGGGTTATTAGACCACCCTATTGGGGGTCAGCCATGTGGGTCAAAGGGTTATTAGACCACCCTAGTGGGGGTCGGCCCAGTCAACATTATGTTAAGTGGTTAAGTTGAGGCCGACCTAGTTGAGTAAAGGTCAATTCAAGTTAGTGTATAAATAGAGAGTGTGTCTCTCTCATTTTACATATTCGATTCTCTCACTCACACTTGGGAGAGTGGAGCACTTGTGGAGGAGGAGGCTCTGCTGCTAGGAGAAGGCTATCTCTTGCATTCTGGTTGTATCATTGCTATATCTATCTCTGAGGAAGTTATTGGGGTTTTTCACCTTTATGGTTTTCCCCAAGTAAACTCTGTGTCTCTAGTGTGCTTGCATTATTGTGTCCATGATTGATATGCTGTAGATTTGATGTACATGTTGTTATCTCAATTAAGATCCTAGATCAGATTGAAGTAAATTCTGAAAATCTAACATGGTATCAGAGCTAGCCTGAAAGAAGGCATGATATGGCATGTATGACACTTGTTGCACTTGCGATGCTAGGGCTTGATATAGCAAAAACCAGTCAACGTAGCACGTTTGCTATAAATCCATTTTGGCAAATTTTTTGGATCTAAAACTTTTACAGGTAAAAGATCAGATCCCCATGTACCTTGTTTCCAAAGGAAAACCTATAATTCGTTGTACTTTGTGATTTATGATCTGTACAATATAGGGTTTCTGCCTCTTCTAGATATGAGTCAAAATCAGGTGACCTTGGGAAAAAGGTCATAACTTGGGCTAGGAAGCTCCAAATAAAATTTTGTAATAAGTGACAGGTAGTACACCGACTGTACTATCTCAAAAAAATGTCAGAGGCCGAAGTTGAACCAGTGACATGTGGAATGCCGTACAAGTGCGCTCTTCTGTATTATCCCAGAAACAGGTCACGTTGCGACACTTAGCATAACTCTCTCTTAGAGAATCCAATTGAGGTCATACCTATCAGGATTGAAAGATAACAGGTCAGTCTATCTCAATAAAAAATTTCAATGGCATAAGTTGAACCAATGACACATGGCACGTAGTACAAGTTCGCTCTCCTGTATTATCCCATAAATAGGTCATGTTACGACACTTGGCATAACTCTCTCTCAGAGAATCCAATTGAGGTCAGACCTATCGGGATGGAACGAAAATAGGTCAGGCTATCTCAAGAAAAAATTTCAGACCCTGTGGATTGAAAAGTTCGGAGTTACACCAGAAACAATCAGGTACATATTTCTGTCAAAACATAATTATTTTTTAGCACCTTCATTCATGGCTTCTGGAATTTAGGGCTTTGGAGAAAGTTGGAATTTCTCTAATCGGAGACCACAACTGGATGCTACTCATCAAAATCGAAATTTAGATACCAAGATCAGATTTTTTGGTTGGGCAGAAGGCCGGGCTTGATCAAACCCCAGTTCGGGACTTTGATTGGAAAGATGGAAAATTAAGGCTTCTGCAAAACTTGGAATTTTGGAAATCAGTGACCACGGCTGGAAGCTCCTTAGAAAATTCAAAGCTTAGAGCTTTGAATCAAATCTTTTGGTTGGGTTAATCTCCAGGAAACTCAAACCCTAATTCAGGGTCCTCCCTAGTGAATCCAGAAATCTAAAAGGCAATTTCGAGGGGTGAAACTTTGCAGTTTTCAAATTCTGAATATACCAACTTGATCAGCTCATCAAGGCGCATATTTCTATCCTTTCGGAAGTTTGAAATTAAAAGTTTGAATTTTTGGGGTTTCCGTGACAAACCCTAATCCAACTCCAAGTCCATTTTTTGCAAATAAAGTGGATTGGGTTAATCCTAGAAGAAGATGGATTGGTTACCTGCATAAGTGAAGAAGTTCCTATCTCAGATGGAGATGAGGCTAAGGCCTTCCATAAGAAGATTACAAGCAATCTTGACAGGTATGGCTTACAAGTATGTTTCATGGATAATTTTATCATATGTTTGTCTTCATATCATTACAGTACAATCTTGATTAATTACTAAACTTGTCGTATCAACTTAATAGAAGATATTCATTGATTAAGGTTTTGACACTTATGAATGTACTAATGCATTGTGATGTTGTATGAATTTTATGTTCTTCACTAACATAAAAGGTACACCAAGAAAGACAAATCATGTTATACTTCAAGAACATATGATCATTGTGACATGAAGACAAAGATTCATCCATTGTCATGGATCACATAGAAGATCTACCTTCGAGGTATGTGTAACTTGGTCCTACAATGGTTAACCTATGAGACATGCAGGTTACTAGCACAAGTCACTGAAGAGAACCAGAAGACATTATGTGGGTATGTTATACATAACTAGCTAGCATGCTAATCCAAGTATGTTTTTCCTATATCAAGCTAGAATCCTACCTTGTGTTAGGATCTTATACTGTTGTGTTGTTGATAATTATTATTCATGAAGTCATAGGTTTGAATAGTCATGGCTGTATGCATATTATGTTTCCTACCATAATTGATGATATGTCTAACCAGAAGAATCATGAAGGTATAGGTTTGAGTAATCATGGGTTTATGCATTGATGATTTAACTAATCAGAAAATTCCTATGATCAAATAAGAATATTCATGAGTAAAAGAAGACTCCCCTGAAACCTTGAATACTAATGTTTATTATCTGTGAATGATCATGACTATACATGTTTAAGACTATTGTGTTTTGATAGTATTAAGATTATACTAATAAATGTGTGATTATGTATGAGACCTCAAGGATAACACAATGATGATACTAATAAGCATGCATAGTGATTAAGGATGGATGTAAGTTCAAGGATAGGTAATCCAGGAAGCAAAGATCAAGAGGGAGCACACTCCAGTTGTTCCTGCAAGAAATCAAAGGAGCACACTTCAGTAGTTTCTACAAGGATGTAGATATTCAGAGGGAGTTAACCATCTTTCTACATTCCACAACAAAAAGGTGTAGAAGAAGCTACTTCAGCAGTTCCTGCAAGGAAGCAAAGACTCAGAGGGAGTCCACCCAGCAACCAAACAAAGATAAGTATTTTTAATTATCATTTCTTGCATATTTGTTTGTTTAAATAAAATTGTTCAATGATGTATATGCTCATGTTCCTAGACTTAGGATATGTATTGTGCATATTAGAATGATTGGATTAATGAACAATATACTACTAATATGCATGTGATGGGTAAGTGGCCTATGGCACTGTACAACATTCCTGTGCTACTTATCTAGAATCAAACCTCTTTGCTGACATGTTGGGAGTAGTGCAAACTCTTAACAATGTTCTGGTAGAGACTGGAAGGCATCTAGAAAGTTGTGGAACATGGATAAATGTTGTATTGAAGCATTGGCTAAGATAATTGCATGACTGTATGAGATATTTCTTTATGTGTAAGAATTTGTCTGAAAATTATGAGATGTTTCTATTCATGCAATTTAACTTGTTTTGTAGAAAAGACCGTATACCTTCACCTACAAAAGAAGGACTACAACATTTGTTCAAGCAACAAAATTATCTATTGAAGATATTGAAGTTCCTAGGATACGGGAAGAATGCCATGATCCGTCAATCATGAAGAACGATGTTTGGGATGTGGTCCCAAGAGTTGAAGGGAAGTCTGTTGTGACTTCCAAATGGAACTATCAGATCAAGCATGCTGCAAATGGCAGCATAGAGAAATATAAAAGTAATGAAATAGAAGATACACCAGATGGATTTCAAGACAGCCTTCTTGAATGGTGTAGTCATATATGTGTGCATAACTTGGTAGGATAGATAGCTTTCTATCCAGTTTGGGCTTTACTAAGAGTAAAGCGGATTCCAGCCTTTACTACAAGGTTGAGGAAGGCAATCCAGTGATACTACTTTTGTATGTGGATAACCTGTTTGTTACAGGTGAAGATAGATTGATTGCCGACACGCAGCGGAAGCTTGCTACCGAGTTCAAGATGAAGAACTTGGGGATGATGCACTATTTTTTTTTGGCATGGAGGTGTGGCAGAGTGTAGATGGAATCTTCCTTGGACAAGGGAAGTATGCAGTAGAGATCCTGAAGAGGTTCAGGATGATGGATTGCAAGGCCATGGCCACACCTATGGCATCGAATCTGAAGCTTCTTTGTGATGCTTCATCTGAGACGGTTGATGTCTCTATGTATCGTCAGATGATTGGGTCCTTGATGTACCTGATGAACACAAGACAAGATATTTGCTTTGCGGTGAACACATTGAGCCAGTTCCTGACGGATCCGAGGAGTGTTCACCTGGTTGATGTAAAGCATGTTCTGAGGTACCTGAAGGGTACAGTGGATTATGGGCTCAAGTATGAAGTGAATCAAAAGTTTAACCTGCAGGGTTATGTTGATTCAGATTGGGCTGGCAGTGCTGCAGATAGGAAGAGCACATCTGGATGTTGCTTCAGTATGGGATCAGGTGTGATCTCTTGGTTTAGCAGGAAGCAGTCCTGCGTAGCACTGAGTACAGCTGAGGAAGATCTTGCAGCCTGTTCAACTAGTTGTGAGGCAGTATGGCTACAGAAGCTACTATCTGAGTTATTTGATCTCCCATTGGATGCTACTGGTATCTTTTGTGATAACCATAGTTGTGTGAAGATGTCCGAGAACCTAGTGTTTCATGACAGGTCGAAACACATAGAGATCAAATATCACTATATCAGGGATATGGTGCAGAGAGGAGCTGTGAAGCTCCTGTACATTGCGATGGACGAGCAGATTGCAGATGTGCTGACGAAACCACTAGCCAGAGAACTTCAGAGAGAGGCTTGGTGTTCTTCGAATTGATGACACTTCGAGGAAGAAGTGATGGACACATTTGCAGAGGCCATTCCAAGCATGTTGGAAGGAGGATCCTTCACATGGTTGTGGATGTAAGCGCTGGATGATGAGCATCAGGACGATGCTCCAGTTACTGCTCTGTATATGCATCAGGATGATGTTGGATATGATCAGATGGGTCATTTATATGTATATCTATGTATGCATCATGTTGGATGTTGGATATGATCAGTTGGATCATTTATGTATGTACGCATCATGTTGGATGTTGGATATGATAGGTTGGATCATTTGTATGTATTTTGTATATGCATCATGTTGGATGCTTGGACCATGTATCTGTATATGTATCAGGTGGATACATTGTATGATTAGGTGGATCATGTATGATGATATGTATCAGGTAGATACTTGGTATGCAGAAGGTAGATGCATGATATGATCAGGATGATCATAGATGACGAGCTTCAGGATGTTGCTCCAGATGACATGTATCAGGATGTTGCAGTGATGATGATCAGGATGATCATGTATACATCAGGATGATGTATGGTGAGTATCAGGTTGATACTCTATGGCCATGGATCAGGTTGTGCAAATGAGCATATAATTTGTCCCTAGGAGATTTGCAGATAGTCTTTCAAGGTTTTTCCTATGGCATATAATTTGGCCCTGGGATGTCTGGCAAATGCTCTTTCGAGGTTTTGCTCTGGGAGGACATATAATTTGGCCCTGGGAGATCTGCAGATAGTCTTTCAAGGTTTTTCCTATGGCATATAATCTGGCCCTGGGATATCTGGCAGATGCTCTTTCGAGGTTTTGTCCTATGGCATATAATATGTCCCTGGGAGATCCGATAGGTTGGGTTGTGTGCCCGTAATAAGTCCTGGGATGCTCTTGTGAGGTTTTTCCATGACCACATATAATCTTTCCCTGGGAGATCCTATAGGTAGAGATGTTTGCTCGTAACAGCCTGGGATGCTCTTGCGAGGTTTTGTGGTGACCACATATAATTTATCCCTGGGAGATCCTATAGGTAGAGTTGTGTGCTTGTAATAGCCTGGGATGCTCTTGTGAGGTTTTGTGGTGAGGTCACATATAATATGGCCCTGGGAGATCCTATAGGTAGAGCCATGTGCTCATAACATCCTGGGATGCTCTTTCGAGGTTTTGTGACGCACGTAATAAGTCCTGAGGATTCCATAGTTTGGCCAGTGATGATGAAGACCTACAGGTGGTGGGCCTACATCCAGTATGAAAAAGGACTGTCTCTGTAGAAATTCCCATGACAAGTAGATTCAGAGATTGATTGAGATAGCAGCAGCAGTGACGATGACGATGACTCGATGACGATTATCTAGTGACGATGATCTAGAGAAGCAGACTTGTGCCAGAAGATCTGTGTCCAGAAATACCTTCCTAGTTAAGAGGGCGTGTTGATGTATATGTAACTTTGGAATGTATTTCACATATATGTACATTGTATTCCTATAGAGATGTTATTAGTCCTCTATGCGGAAGTGTCGTCATTTATATTGTGAGTGTCGTAACTTATACTTGATGGGTTATTAGACCACCTTGTTGGGGTCGGCCCTGTATAAGTCATGTGGGTTAAAGGGTTATTAGACCACACTATTGGGGGTTGGCCATGTGGGTCAAAGGGTTAGTAGACCACCCTAGTGGGGGTCGGCCCAGTCAGCATTATGTTAAGTGGTTAAGTTGAGGCCGACCTAGTTGAGTAAAGGTCAAGTCAAGTTAGTGTATAAATAGAGAGTGTGTCTCTCTCATTTTACACATTCTATTCTCTCACTCACACTTGGGAGAGTGGCGCACTTGTGGAGGAGGAGGCTCTACTTCTAGGAGAAGGCTATCTCTTGTATTCTGGTTGTATCGTTGCTCTATCTATCTCTGAGGAAGTTATTGGGGTTTTTCACCTTTATGGTTTTCCCCAAGTAAACTCTATGTCTCTAGTGTGCTTGCATTATTGTGTCCATGATTGATATGCTGTAGATTTGCTGTACATGTTGTTCTCTCAGTTAAGATCCTAGATCAGATTGAAGTAATTTCTGAAAATCTAACACCTATCGATCAATCAGAATGGGAAATTACGATGGTCGTCCAACCAAAGAAGCATGATCCGACTCGACTTCGAATATGTTTTGACTTCAGAGAGCTCAATAAAGTAACACTTACTGACCCTTTTCCCACTCCTTTTGTTGATGAAATTATTAATGAAGTTGCAGGTCATGAGTGTTACTCATTCACGAACGGATTCTCCGGATACAACCAAGTACCCATCTCCGAAGAAGATCAGAAGAAGACTACATTCATCTTTGAATTCGGATCATTTGCGTACAAATTTATGCCATTTGGACTAAAGAATACACCGACCGTATTTTCCAGAATTGTTGTCAAAGCATTCCAAGAGTACATATATAAAACCATGGATGTATGCTTTGATGGTTGGACAATATATTCCATGTTGAAGTATTACTGTAAATGGATTAGACTGATGTTGGAAAGAAGTCGAAAGATACAACTCTCGTTTAATATAAAAAAAATTCATATTTGCAACTCCAATCAAAATACTGTTGGGACACGTCGTATGCAAAGAAGGCATTAAATTTGACTATGCAAAAATCAATATAATTCTTGACTTAAAACCGCCAGCTAAATCCAAGCAAGTGAGAATCTTGTTGGGAAATACGAGATATTATAGAAAGTTTATTTGGCACTACTTCGATATGATGTATCCTTTGGAAGAATTGCTGAAGGAAAATCAAGTATACTCGTGGACCAATGAGTGCAACACATCATTCGACATTTTAAAGAGAAAACTAGTCGAAGCACCTATATTAAGATTCCCTAATTGGTCGATTAAATTCCATGTGCATATAGATGCTTTAGGCATAGCAGTCGGTGCAATTCTAACACCACCAAGAGATGATGGAATGGACTACCCCAACGCATTCAACAACAGAAAGTAACTATTCAATGACAGAAAGGGAAGCATTGGGTATGGTATTTGCACTACAGAAGTACCGACACTATCTATTGGATAACCCATTTGTGTTTTATACATATCACCAAGCACTCAAATACTTGGTCAATAGACCGTTACACCATGGAAACTCTGTCATTGGTTGTTGTTATTTCAGGGGTTCGATTTTGAAGTTATAGTTCGACCAGGAAAAGCAAATGCGGACCCAACCCCTTGTCGAGAATAGACACAGGAGAAGAACCGACAGGAATTGAGGATGAATTACTTAATGCTCATTTATTTAGAATCAAAGTTGCCCCATTGGATCTAGCAGAGATTGCACAATTCTTAGAAGACGGACAAGCACCAGAAGGAATGCAAGAGAAGAAAAAGAAGATCTTAGCAATGAAGGTTGCACCGTATACTATAATTAATGGATTCCTCTACAAACTTGGAACTGACGATGTATTACAACGTTGTGCTCTTGACCATGAAAGACAAATCAGACTCAATGGGGCACATTATGGACCGATGGGAGGACATTTTGAGGCCGACATAATAGCAAGGAAAATTCTGCAATCTGGATTATGGTGGTCGACAATGCATAAAGATTGTCGATAATTTGTAAGAAAATGTGACAGATGTCAGCGGCTGGGACCACCTATGCCAACTACATAAATTCCCCTCGTACCAGTCAATCCAAGCTTAACATTTGAAATATGGGCAATAGACTTCATTGGACCATTCCCGATACTTGGAAGACGAACATGAGCAAAATACATTATCACCGCAGTCGAATATGTTACCAAATGGGAAGAAGAAGAACCTGTTGACACTTGTTAGAGTGAGGTAGATACTAATTTTATATATGATAATATTGTCACAAGGTTTGGTTGTCCGCCTACTTTGATCAGTGACTAGGGATCACACATTGTCAGTAAAACAATTTCCATGCTCACAAAAGAATTTCTAATTGAGCATTGGATAAGCACGCCATATCATTCGCAGTCCAATGGTGCAGTAGAAGCTTTTAACAAAACACTCACTAAAGGTCTAACAAATATGTGTAATGTTGACAAGGATGACTGGGACGACAAGATACCTGCAGTACTATGGGCTTACAGAACAGTGTACAAAAGAGCGACATGCCAGACCCCATTCAAGCTTGTATATGGCCAAGAAGTAGTCATCCCTTTGTACTTTTGACAACAAGAACCTAAAATTGTTGAAGTACTACACATTGATGTCAAACTCACCAGAAAAGAATGACTGGCCCAACTGTCGAAGCTCAAAGAAAGTCAACAGATAGCAATACACCAGCAGGAAATTCAAAAGCAGCAGCAAAAAGCTTGGAACGATAGAAATATAAAATGCAAGAATCAATTAGTTGATGATTTGGCATTACTATACAACAGCCGTGTAAAAGGAAAACCTAAAAAGTTGCACACAGAATGGATGGGTCTGTATGTTGTCGAAGAAATAAGTGCTAATGGTTCAGTTTGACTAGAGACATTACAAGGAAACATATTTAGGAAGCTTGTCAATGGTTCCTGACTAAAGCGGTATAAAGCATAAAAATATGAAGAAAAAAAAATAGTTATAACTGTGGAAGAAGCAATATAAGCAATCATCCAAAGAAAGTTTTATAAAAACAACATTATGACGAGAGACTAGAGAGACAACACTGAAAAAGGAAATGCAAGAAGTTGCAGACAACAAAGTCCGAAGTATGACCGACGATATGAGAGGCATAGACAACAAAGAAAAAGTCGACGAACAAATATCGAAAGAGACTCCCAACTTCGATGACCTATACATAGCCAAAACAACACATCGAAAGAAGCATACCGATATCCCGCCAATGAAGAAAAGCTAGACAGAATTTTCCATGAAGCTCGACACGTAGAGCAGAGAAGTTGAAATGTGCCAGCAGAAGGACCGTCATGCTGTCACTCAAAATTACCGAACTCAAGGACTCTTAATTATTATTCTGCCAAGAGCTTTAAATTCAAAGCACAAATCCATCTAAACCATTAAAGCAAACTTTTGAACCTGAGAACCCTGCAACAGAGATGGCACCCAAGAAATCTCAAACAATGACCAGATCTGCAGCCACTAAAGTAAGATAGTTAGAAAAAGAAAACACACCATTGGAGACCAGACTGCAACTCATTTGAAATGCCAAGGTGGTTGAACAACAATGGCGAATGATTTGGAATAAAATACTTGAATGGGGTGATAATAAAATGGCAGATGGAGGGACGAATTTCAGAGAATAAGATCCAACACAATTTTGAACTATATGAATGCACCACTGGTAGACAGCTTTGCCGGACTAAAATACATAATCGCTCAGTTCATTGTGAGCCAGTACCATAACAAAAATTTCTACTTAGACACACCTGTCAAAATAAATGGAGAACTAATCAATCCCATCACTGGCCTGTCAAACAAAGGCGACATAGTTCCAATGCAACCAAACCCTGCCTTGGTCAAGGAACTCACTGGTACTCCTACGAGAAATAATTCCATAGGATTGGTAGTCAATCAAATAATATACATTACCCACAAAATAGGAACACGCAATGTGTCAACCACATTAACCAGATCTGGTCGAGGATCCAACCTAAAACTGGATATGCTTGAGGTCGTCCAAAACATTGCATCGTGCGGAAAAATATACAAGTGGGCCAACCACTTGGTAGAAATTGTAATAAATATATGCTACAAGTGCCATGAAGATGGGTTGCAAATTCAGTACCCTTCATTGATAATTTGGATCGCCATGGCACATCTGCGACCGACGAGAGACAAAGACTTCACAACACCAAAAGGACCATTGATGGAAAATTTCTGTCCCTTTACCCATGGAGGATGTCGACTTGGAGCAACAACAACCAAGATTTGGCTCGATAACTGGTTCCAAAATCTAAAAGTTCAAACAACTAGATGGAGAGTGCCACAAAACATCCGACGTAGCTTACCACCGACTGCACACATCCAGTTAGCCCTAGACCACAAGTCGGTTTGGTACCTAGAAGGAGCAGAAGGAGTAGAAAAAGAACTCAACTTTTACCCTTTGGTCGAGCAAGTATTTGGAGAAATCAACACACAGTCGAACACAAATATCCAAATTCCACCACATGCACAAAGAGTCAACCAGACAATAATCGAACCCTTGACTGATGCTGAAAAAGAAAAAGACTATTAAGTACAACTTCATTTAAATACATTCACCCTTCAGTCTCATCTTATTGGAGACATCAATCCTTTAGGGATTGCAATGACATCGCACCAAGAACGGCTAGAGACAACAGAGCAGTCGGATGAAAGCACATAGACGGATACTCCACTTCCTGAGTATGCACTCACAAAAGAGAATATATGTCGAATGGCCGATGAAATATCCTGAGCTCGACAGACCAGGAAATACAAAGTACAAAGAAAAGGGAAGCAGAAGCTTATCCTACAAGATCCAACAGAAGAAGATAATGTGGAACTAATCGATAGCGCCACACAAATCTTAGCAGATGTCGCCAAAACCAAGTTCCCTGTAGAGGAACAATTCAAGAAATTCTTGGAAGAAGTAAAGCTTCAAGCATCGACACCCCCATGAAAGAAATTCAAGAATGTGGTCAAACCTCATGTCGATCTCACCCAAATTCAACCACTGTTATGGAAGAAGAATTTTTTCAATCCCTCCGGCCGCCATCACATCTTCACCCCAGCCTTCAACCACTATCCTAGAACTAGTACAACAAATTCCTCACCCCCTAAGAGCCAAGGTTCAATCTGACAATGAATTAAATGAGTTTATCAATCGGCTTCCCTCACTTTTTCCCAACTGGAGAACACTAATCACAAAGAAACCAGTCGTAATCGAACCAAACCTCCCGACTAACTCTGACCCTCTTGACGCCCCCATAACCTACCTTCCATCTCCGTCGACCACCTCAGAACCTCAAGTTGTGGGATACACCCAAACCATACTTGAAAAAGAGACTGATCTGACAAGTAACAATTTTGCACATCAAACCTCATCCTTTACACCCCCGTCAATTGACCCAAATGTGGAAGACCCAACTCAAGATCTACTGACAGTCAACCCCCCATAAATCCTACCTGGAAACCCTGACCCAATCGATGAAACAATTGAAACAATTGCCCCTGAAGTCCCTTTGTCCCAAGGAATTATGATTTCATCAGGAATTCCCAACCCACCTATGCCACTTCCGACAGAAGAAGTTCCCTCCTCACCATCGGCCCCAGTTACTACCAGTTTACCACCCCCTACCCCTGCCGGCGGCACCAACACGACCCCGAAAACACCACAAATAGAAGAGAGATCAACAACATATGAAGACGTCGACACAAAAAGGATAGCGCAAGAATCTAAGAAAACAAGGAAAGAGCAGCATAGGAAGCCACTGACAAGCAGAAGGAAGCAAAAAAACAACAAGAAGCCGCCAACAAGAAGAAGGGAGTAGAAAACCAACAAGAGGCCGCAGCCAAGGGAAAAGAGAAAAGAAAGAGAAAGCAGAGGAAAGAAAAGAAAATACAAGAGAAAGAAAAGCAGAAGCAGCAGTAGCAGCAGCACCTCCAACACATCCAGCAACAAACTCGCCTCTCCATACACTTGGATCAGTTTGGACCAATAGCTACATATGATCCTCGAGAAACAAAGGAGGAATAACTTGATCTCCTTGGAGACGCGATCAATAGAGAGTACATAAATAGAAGAAGTGAAGCTCAAGAGCACCTACAAAGATTTCAAGCAGAGCAAGCAACATTTTTTACTAAGTGTGAGGACTTAGCCCAACAAGTCATACCAATATCATCGAGTCCTGACACAACAAATCCTCTCGACAAAGCATACATAATACTGGAAAGTGTCATGTCGACCCAGAGAGATTAATTGGCTAAGAACCGATGAGATCAGACCACAGAGACATCCATTCTAATGAAAAATCAGTACACATCCTTCACAGAATCCCACGGTATGCTTGCACAGCATACCAGAGAATCCACTACAGTAACAGAAGTCTTGCGCAATTGGTATACATATTACGACAATGTGTTCGAATAAATGCAAAAGATGCAAGAGCTGCTCGACACGATTCAAGAGCAAAGACAAACTGTTGACGAAGCACTCATTGAAACCATAAACGATCAACTTATCATGGAGAATAGAAAGCTAGCAAAGCTGGAGAAACAAGAAGATAAATGGATCATACAAGCTAGAGCTAACCTATCCAAAGTCGACAAGATCCGTCCATACCTCCAACGACTTCTTTCCACTGCTAATGGAAATATGAAACTCTTTGTAAACAACATGATCAACATCCAATACAATGTTGGTTGTGGAGCCAGATCTTCTAGTCTCATAGATGATATTGTATCAGTCGTGTTTGTACCCCAGTTTTATACGATATGTAGGTGGACTATACAGTCACCCTAGGGGGACCATCCCCCTTGGTTGGGGGGTCTGGGGGCCAGTGGTCCCCCAGCGGGGGTTCAGGGGCAGCGCCCCCGAAGAAAATTTTTAGGGCTGTTTTCGCCAGCTGTTTTGTGGGCCCATGGTTTTGGGTATCCCGTGGTATTTTCCCATTGTATTTCCCTTATAAAATAAAGACATTGTAATACGGATAGGGATGATGATGTATTAGGTTTTATGCATTGTAAAGATCTCTGAGATCAGGAGAGAGACTGTGAAACAGAGAAGAGGAAGTGCAGCGGTTGTGCTGCAGGTTGTATCCCTTCACCTTGCTGGATGGTAATAATAATAAGGACTGGCAAATTCAGTGTGGACGTAGCCCAAGTTGGGTGAACCACGATATATCTGTGTCTCTCTTGTAATGTGTATGTGTGATTATATTTGCATTTATGTTTATTCTTATTGCTCTGCGATCTTGTTTTTCTAACAATTGGTATCAGAGCCAAAGGTCTATTTGGCAGTTAAACCCGCAGGAAGCTAGGGTTTCTGGTTCGAGTGGGAGCAATGGCAGAAGAAGGAAAGTTTAAGGTCGAGAAGTTTAACAACCAAAACTTCAGGTTATGGAAGATGCAAATGGAGGACTATCTGTACCAGAAGGATCTATTCCTACCATTGGGAGGAAAAGCAAAGCAGCCGACGGCTCTGAAGGACGAAGAATGGGAGGTTCTTGACAGAAAGGCTCTGGAAACAATACAGTTGAGCCTGCCTTCGTTGGTGGCTTTCAATATCTCAAAAGAAACGACAACAGAGGGTTTGATGAGTGCATTGGGTAAGCTGTATGAAAAACCCTCGGCCTCCAACAAGGTATTTCTAATGAAGCATTTATTTAATATGAATATGTCTGAAGGTGGATCTGTTACTGATCATTTAAATGAGTTTAATACGGTTACAAATCAGCTAAGTTCTGTAAGTGTGCACTTTGATGATGAGGTTAGGGCTCTTCTAATCTTGTGTTCATTGCCAGAAAGTTGGAATAGCTTGGTCGTGGCTGTAAGTAACTCTGTTTCTGGTTCAAACACCTTGAAACCTGATGATGTTATTGGTGTTATTCTTAGCGAGGAAATGCGAAGAAAAAGCACAGGTGAGACATCAGGTAATGCGTTGACCATGGAGAGCAGGGAAAGACAAAAGGAGAGAGGAAAGAGCCAAGGTAATCGTGGAAAGTCTAAAACGGGCAAATCCAAGTCCAGACTGGGAAAGATAGAGTGCTGGAACTGTGGAAAGAAAGGACATCTGAAGAAAGACTGCAAATCTCTAAAGAAGAAAGGAGATGCACAGAAGGAAACTACCCAGGAAGCAAATGTAGCAGGTGATGTGTTACAAGATGCTTTGATTCTTGCATTAGATAATACTAGTGATTATTGGGTAGTAGATTCACGAGCTTCATGTCATGCTACACCCCATAGGAAATACTTTCATGAGTATGTTCCTCGCGACTTTGGACATGTTTTATTGGGTGATGATGACCCATGTAAAATTGTTGGAATGGGTAAGGTATGGATAAAAGTTAAGAATGGAACTGATTGGTTGTTGAAAGAAGTTAGGCATATTTCTGCTATGAAAAGATATATGATCTCAACAGGGTAGTTGGGAGATGGCGGCTGTCTATCTACGTTCGGAGAAAAGTGGTGGAAGATCACTAAAGGATCAATGGTGATAGCAAAAGGAGACAGAGTAGGTACATTGTATTTATGTCCTCATAATACTGACCATTCTATCTCTTTAGCTTCCACAGGAACAGATACAGCATTGTGGCATCATAGGCTTGGTCACATGAGTGAGAAGGGGATGCAGATTCTCCACTCAAGGAAGTTGTTTCCGGATTTGAAGCAGGTAAGTTTGGAATTTTATGAAAACTGTGTTTATGGAAAACAGAAGAGAGTCAGATTTCTCAGGGTTGGGAAACAAAAGAAGAATGAAAAATTAGAGCTTGTGCGTATAGATGTATTTGGACCGGCTCAGGTACAATATCTTGGTGGCTCTCATTATTATGTTACATTTATTGATGATGCAACTAGAAAAACTTGGGTTTATTGCATTAGACAAAAATTTGATGTGTTTGCTACTTTTAAGAAGTGGAAAGCTTTGGTTGAGAATGAGACAGGAAAAAGATTGAAGTGTCTCAGATCTGATAATGGAGGTGAGTACTGCGGCAAGGAGTTTGATAGTTATTGTTCATACCATGGGATTCGTAGAGAGAAGACAGTCCTAGGAACACCATAGGAAAATGGTGTGTCAGAAAGGATAAACAGAATGATCATAGAGCGTGCAAGGTGTATGAGACTGCATGCAGGGCTGCCCTTACAGTTTTGGGCGGATGTTGTAAATAGTGTTGTTTATTTAATAAACAGAGGACCTTCAAGTGCTTTGGATGGTGGTATTCCAGAGGAAGCATGGACAAATAAAAAGGTAAACTACTCATTTCTGATAACGTTTGGTTGTGAAGCATTTGTCTATATTGATAAAGAAAATAGAACAAAGCTTGAAGCTAAATCCAAGAAATGTACCTTTATTGGATATGGGGTTGATGAATTTGGTTATCGTTTATGGGATTATGAAAATAACAAAATAATCAGGAGTAGAGATGTGATATTCAATGAAAAGGTCATGTATAAAGATTAGTTGCAGGGAAAGAAACAGGAAAAGGAAAACACAGAGTACATAGTGCTTGATGAAATTAAAGAAAATGAAGTTCCGAAGGTGCCAGAAAATCAAGAGCAGCAGCAAATACCTGAAACTCCTGCAACTGTAAGAAAATCTACCAGGTTAAGTAGAATCCCTGAACGATACTCTCCTTCAATGTATTATTTATTGATGATTGATTCTGGTGAACCAGAATGTTATGAAGAAGCAATACAGGTGGAAACTAGAAAGAAGTGGGAGCAAGGCATGAATGAGGAGATGGACTCATTGGTAGGAAACCAGACTTGGGATTTGGTTCAATTGCCTGCTGGTAAAAGAACATTGCAAAACAAATGGATTTAAAGGTTGAAGGAAGAAGAAGGAGGTAAGAAGCAGTACAAGGCCAGACTTGTTGTAAAGGGGTTTGCACAGAAGAAAGGTATAGATTTTGATGAAATATTTTCTCCTGTTGTTAAGATGACTTCAATTAGGACTATCTTAAGTATAGTGGTGGTATAAGATTTGCATCTTGAACAGTTAGATGTAAAAACAGTCTTCCTCCATGGGGATTTGGAGGAAGAAATATATATGCATTAGCCACAAGGGTATGAGGTCAAAGGTAAGGAGGATCTGGTATGCAGGTTGAAAAAGAGATTGTATGGCTTGAAGCAAGCTCCAAGGCAGTGGTATCTAAAGTTTGACAGGTTTATGACAGAACAAGGTTATAGTAGATCTCATTCTGACCACTGTGTTTATTTCAAGAAGCTAGACAATGGAAGATATATTATCGTGTTATTGTATGTGGATGACATGCTTGTTGCAGGGTCTGACATGCAGGATATAAATGTACTCAAAAGGAAGCTAGCTAATTCATTTGCGATGAAGGATTTGGGTGCTGCAAAGCAAATCCTTAGTATGAGAACAACGAGAGACAGGAAAAATCACAAATTGACATTGTCTCAAAGTGAGTACATACAAAAGGTGTTGGAGAGGTTCAGAATGCAGAATGCAAAACCTGTAAGTACACCTTTGGCTAGCCATTTCAGTCTAAGTAAGGAAATGTGTCCCAAGACACAAGAAGAGACAGATTACATGTCCAAGATTCCCTATCAATCAACAGTTGGCAGCTTGATGTATGCCATGGTGTGCACAAGACCAGATATTCCACATGTAGTGGGATTTGTGAGCAGATATAAGAACAATCCAGGTAAAGAACATTAGAAGGCAGTACAGTGGATTCTCAGGTATTTGAGAGGTACTACCACTGAGGCATTATGTTTTGGAGGTTTAGACACTGTTCTACAGGGATATGTTGATGCAGATATGGCAGGTGACAAGGATAGCAGGAGGAGCACCACAGGGTATGTGTTTACTGTAGGTGGAACAACAGTAAGCTAGATTTCGAAACTACTGAAGGTTGTTGCACTTTGAACAACAGAAGCAGAGTATGTTGCCATTACAGAGGCTAGTAAAGAGATGATTTGGTTGCAGAGGTTTATGGAGGAAGTGGGTAAGAAGCAGAAGGATAGCAGATTGTATAGTGACAGCCAGAGTGCCTTTCATCTTGCAAAGAACTTAGCATTCCATTCCTGGACTAAACATATACAACTCAAGTACCATTTCATATGCTCTGTTTTGGAAGATGAACTGTTGAAGCTGGAAAAGATACATACTAGCCAGAATCCTGCAGACATGTTCACAAAGGTAGTGACCAGAGAGAAACTGAGTTCATGCTTGGTTTCAATTGGCCTTCTAGCATGAAGGTGAAGAGGAGAAATTTGCCAAGTCCAAGTCCAGCAAGTGCAGCAACTATGGAGTTGCTGTGATCAGTCTCCAAGTGGGAGATTGTTGGTTGTGGAGCCAGATCTTCTAGTCTCATAGATAATATTGTATCAGTCGTGTTTGTACCCCAGTTTTATATGATATGTAGATAGACTGTACAGTCACCCCAGCGAGGGGGGCATCGCCCCCCCACGGGGTTCCAGGGGGGACCATCCCCCCCTGGCTGGGGGGTCTGGGGGCAGCACCCCCGAAGAAAATTTTTGGGGCTTTTTTCGCCAGCTGTTTTGCGGGCCCATGGTTTTGGGTATCCCGTGGTATTTTCCCATTGTATTTCCCTTATAAAATAAAGACATTGTAATACGGCTAGGGATGATGATGTATTAGGTTTTATGCATTGTAAAGATCTCTGAGATCAGGAGAGAGACTGTGAAACAGAGAAGAGGAAGTGCAGCGGTTGTGCTGCAGGTTGTATCCCTTCACCTTGCTGGACGGTAATAATAATAAGGACTGGAAAATTCAGTGTGGACGTAGCCCAAGTTGGGTGAACCACAATATATCTATGTCTCTCTTGTAATGTGTATGTGTGATTATATTTGCATTTCTGTTTATTGTTATTGCTCTGCGATCCTGTTTTTCTAACATACAAATATACAAAAGACAATATGGAGAGCCTGTCAAGCCTCACCACTCTCATCATCGACATCCATAATGCCTTACACACCTGGGAGGACTTTCAACACCAATTATCAGTATCTATAGAATCCATTATCGAATTCTGCGTCCAATCATCTGCCAATTCCAGTCTCCCACGGCAGTAGCAGCAAGTTTCATCACTTACATTTAAAACCTCATCTCCTAATTTATTCAAGATGAAGAAAGATTATGTGGTGGGGGAGATGTTGGAGGAGCCTAAGTCGACCTACCGACTAGGCCCTCCACTTGACTACTTGTAATATATGTCATCGGATTGAGTCAACCAATACATGTCAGGTCATTCAGTTGAACCGATAGGTAGTTATGTAACTGTTTTTCAATCATATAAATAGGCCGACGATCCGACTCATAGGGTAGTTAGTCCATTTAGATATATGTAATCTTTTTGAATATCTTGTTGAGTAATAGAAAGACTTGTTTCTTCATCTTCCATCACTTGTTTATTGTATCTGTATCATTGTGCTTGCTTGTATTATATTATGTATCACTGGTAACCGTGCGACCCCCTCGACTACAACAACATCTCAACAATAATCAATAGTGCGTTAGAGTTTGAAGGTATCAGTAGGATCCTTAGAGTTCCCCATAGCATAAATGCGGGAGTGCACACTTACGATGAGCTCTATTTATCTAGTGTTTTTGCATTTACCCATGGATGTATTACACAACTTGCAAATTAATTTTATGTAGGAGAACCTATTGTGCGTACACTCAAGATCTTTGGAGTGGGACAAAGTGGCTGCAGACAAGGAAGCACTCCAAGAGGAATATAGTAAACTCCATCAAGACTGAGAGGAGGTTGCGTACATAAATGAAATATTGCAAAAGTAAGTGGAAAAAGTATGCAATAACCTTGCAAAGTTACAAGTGGAAGCATACACCCTAGTAGAAGATAAAGTGACAAAGATTAGTGAAGTTATTTAGGTCTTCTATGCGAAGATAGTGTATTTAGAAGCATGCACCTTGCCAAGTACTCCACCAGAATAAAGGTAACAAAGGGAGAATCCAACCAAGACATCAATAGAAATTATAAGGCATTTGGATGAGGAATGCGCTAAGTTGTATGAAGAAAGTACACAAGTGTGGACTCAGTTGATGGAAGACGTAGAGTTAAAAATAGTAAACAAAGGTTATGATATGCATAGGAGAAGGTGCAAAAGCTCAAAAAAATGATGAGTACCCTACCAACAACAGAACAATAGATACAATTATTGAGAATAGACAGTAGTATCTAGAGATAAATCTTATCAGAGCCGAACAAAAGAGTATCACATGGAATCTTGACCCACTACAAGAGGAATAATTTATGGTAACATAACAACTTGTCATTGCACAAGGATTAGTGAAGCAAGTAGTGCAAGACAAAATAGAGAAATTGAAGACACTAGTTACTGTGCAGGAAGAAGAAGAAGAAATTCTAGAACATGATACATAGGCAAGGAGAAGGTCGCAACCACGAAGGAAAACTTCCAGAATTTCATTGAAATGATGAAAAAACACAACAAAAGGCCTAACTAGCTCAGGACGAGCCACATGTGAGTGTTGGGGGCTTGTTGCGATAGGATTTTGGGAACTGTGCAGTGATTGGACCACATGATGGGTCATTCAACGGACATCGCGCGCAAAAGAAGGAAGTTAGTTAGAAGTAGTTAGGCATTTTGATTCCAATTGTTGGAATAAATGCCCGTTGTAAAATGTATAAATATATATGGGTTTTGGTTTGGATAGGATGTTTATGGAGAGAATACATGTATGTGTAAGGAAACGAATTGGGTATGTCTGAGGTAGAATGTATGAGCACATCATGCATGTTTTGTAAATATTGTTCTGAATTATACTAAAGAAGTTGGTCATTTATGGATGAAATGACTTTGTTTTAGGATCTAGTTAATGTTCTGTTTACTGAACACATATGATATGTTTTCTTTATGTTTGTTACTATGAATTATCTATATGTTTATGCACAAATGTTATGAATATTTACTAGAACAGTTAGAATGAATTCCTCCTATCCCTTCAGCACTACAGAAACTTGGTTCCTACAATCCCCATAGATGCCTCAGGTGATACTTCACCTACTCGCAGGTGATGCTGGAAGGACCGTTATCTGATGGTTTTGTTGGTGAATTAATGTTGAACCTTGACTCTGCCCATTGCGCACCAACAATACATCAACTTATTGAGGTTGCAACTCTCACATACAAACTCTATTTGGGCACACAATAGATCATTGGAAAGAGTTTGAAGAGAATACAAAATTAATTGAAGGATTAGGAAATAATTTAGCAACCCTAATTCATCGTAGGGCCAAAAAATGTTTTGTAGGTCCTCAAAATGCCCCGAAAGTTCAAGACCCAAAAAATTATAGAAAAATTGCCAAGATGGAGAACCATTATGAGTTAGTGGAACATGTGGGTTTCCACCAATATCCACTTGGATGAAGGGTTGTGGTGGTTAACTCTCATTATATATTTCATCAAATACTTCAAGCAATGTATTGTGTGCCAATGGGCAGGATGACCCTTGGTGAGATATGAAATGTTATTGCAACCCATTATGGTTGGGGAGTCATTCCAAACATGGGTAGTGGATTTTATGAGTCCCAACAACCCATCAACACAACATTCATATCATTGGTATATTATCACATATATAGATTTTCTAACACGATGAGTCAAGGTTATGCCTACCAAATATCATTCAACAAAAAATATGGCTAGATTCATTTTTGAGCTTATAGAAACCAGGCTTGAAGGTCCACATAAACTAACTAGTGATTAGGGTCAACATTTCATTATGGGTGAAAAAACCACACTATTAAAATTAATTATGATTCAACATCATATAAAAATTCCATACCACCCATAATCCAATGGAATGGCAGAAATATTCAATAATGTTTTGGAATGCACATTGACCAAGGTGTGCTCTTAATCAAGATGATTGGGATGAGTGGATCCCTATGGTTTTATGGTAATATTAGACTACCTATAAAATCCTCAAGAAGCAGATGTCATTCAATCTGGTATATGGAATAGAGGAAATGATGCCACTCAAGTATTTGATTCCAACCTTGTCAGTAGTTGTTTCCATGCAATAATTGGGCATGGTAGAGCTGGAAGAGTATAGGTTTCCAAATAGGTACCATCAAAAGGTCCATAAGTGATATAAAAAATCTTAGCTTTAATGTATGACATCAAGTTTTATGAACACCTTGGTAAATTGAGAATGCACGGATAGGGAGCATATATAGTGGTGGATATTATGGGAAAGTGTGCAATATAGATAACATATATCTATGGAACACTGAAAATGAAATGGATGAACAACAATGTAATAAAACCCTATATGGACCCCACCCCTACAAAACCACCTTGAGCTCTTATGGGGGTGAGACTTAGTGTACCATAGTAGAAATTGATTTCTACATTTATTTCCAACAATTCCTCTTCTACAAGTTAATTTTTACATTTTCAAGTTTCAGCACATTCAACTCACTTCTATAGTTTGTCGCTTTTATAGGTATAAGATGATAAAGTAGAACAAGTCTAGAGTTTCCCATACTTCACAATACTTAGCCATATTAAAGCTCTATGGTCATGGAATTTGCATGAACTTGGGATATATAGATGGGATGGAATGGGTGTTACATTAAAAATGGAACTACAATGTTGTTGGAACATAAAGTAAGAGAGGGTGTATGCATAGGGTCGGTTCTTTGCAAGTGGGAATTCTTTGCATTATAAGACATTACTTGGGGGGATTTCAATTGATAGGAGAGTCAAGTCATGTCACATTTGTTGGAAACCTAATCCTACATGATTATGGTTCCTTGTGTATACTATTGTAAATATTTGCTTCATTTATTTAACAAGGTGAAGAGTCTCCCATGTATCCTCTTGAAATTCAAAAGACAAGACGCATACCAGTGTATAAATAATTGATGTGTGCTCAATGAAAATCATCAAGATTGGAAGTATTCATTAGGCTTGACACTATAGTATCATACCCTAGCATTCTTGTCATAACTCCATGAGTGTTGGTGGGATAACTTTTATCCCTCATCAGTATTTCCTGGCATTGCATCCTCCCAAACCTGGCCATTACCTTTCCTCATTCTAGCATTCTACAAATTTGTCCGATATTTTTCTTTTATACTATCTCTGTAAACCCTAATCTAGGATACTACTAGAGCCATTTTTTGACCTGGTTGTTTCATTCTCTTCAAACCTATCCATTCCATTCTCCCAAACTTCCATTTTACCCTCTATGTGGATTCCATTCACCTCTGTGTGTGTGCTACTCCAAATCACATGTTTATTATTCATCTTTGTGCACCTATCCTCACTTGAGACCTGCATATTATATGAACCCTACCAATAGATATGTGGATATTTCCCTCACTATGAATGACTTGTGTTTTAACCTGTATATTATTCACCTCTTATGACTACATGGCTCCCATGGTGGGTCCATAACAACAAGACAACAATCATGTAAACAATGGAGAAACTCTTGTCATCATCAGTTTGAGGGGAAATGGTCCATGTCCAAGTGGAACCTAGAATTGATTGTTGTGAGATTCACCGACAAAAACTCAAGTTGATATTGTAGAGACTGAACATGATTGATAATTTCAAAGGATTTCTTTTGTACATAATTCGTTCAATCCAATATGTGACTCTCTCCTTTACACTTGTATCATAATAATTTGTGCCAATGTCATATGATTACATCACCAAGCCACACTACAATGTTTCCATTTGAAATTTTGAATAGGTCATCTATGTGGAACACCTCTTCAATGGAACCCCTAGTCTCAAAGCTCTTGTCATTTGGGTTCAATTAGAAGAGTTCCAATGAATCCTATACTGTTATTCCAATCGACTATCGCTTGTAGAAACCTACCATATAATGGTCAAGTTCCTTTTTCATATAAGTATTCAACAAAGTTTGGTAGCAATTTCTATGATCTCTTCTCTAGCTTGTAGTATGAGTTCTCCAATTGAATATTATGTCATCTACCAATCAATGAAGAAATACCCAGTTGTTGTTTTGACACGATAAAGGGTTAGGGTTTCTATATGCAGTAATGGTTTGATATATCAGAAGAGTTCCTGTGTCAAGGTTCTCGAGTGATCCTGCTTATATATATATATACCTATATATTAGTCTCATAGGGTTTGTTAAATGTTTTATATAAGAGGTTTTGGGAATAAAGGGGTTGTGTGTTTTTTGCATCGTATTTTAAGCCATGTCCATAGACTATAGACTTGCACTTTGCATTTATAGAGACTGTATTGAGTTCCTTATTGCAAATATTGTATTATAGATTTTCTTGCAGAGAGTGTTATATTGCAGATTACTTCTTGAATATGCATTCTTTGACTTCCATCGTTGGAGCAATGCTCATTGACAAGGATAGATACCCAGAATGGTTGAGGAAGACCAAACACACGCTCATATTCAACGATATGTGGGATGGAATATGTGAAGTATAAATTGTTGGAACAACAAATTGTCCTATAATCACTACACCAAAACAACCTATAATAAACAAAGAGCTTTCCATATGGAAAAGAAAATATAAGAAAGCATATGCACCGATCATTTCTATAGTAAGTGAAGAGGTGAGTTGGAATATAACACCTGCTAAAACCTATCATGATGCCTTAAAGAATTTAAAATATCTATATGACACACATTTAGAATTGGAGCTAATTTAGTTGATGTTGAAGCTCTTCAACCTAGAGGTGAAGGACAATGATCCCATGAATGTTGCATTTGAGATCAAAGAAATCATGCATAAAATAAATGCCACTAATACGAAGGTAGATATTCCTCTCACTGCCTTTTTCAAGTTACTCTACTCCACATATTCACACTACCTTCAATCAATTCAAGCTAGTGGTAAATTGAAAGACCTCACTTTTGACAGTCCAGTGGAGAAGATTGAGGAAAGATAGAAATCCTTCGGAAATAAGATATTTCAGCCCACTGGAGAGAACTTGTACCTTTCCCAGAAAGGGAATAATCACTCAAATTATTATTATAAAGGATAAAATAGTAAGAGAGGACTTGGAAAAAATAATTTTAGAGGTAGGAGGTAGAAACAACACAACAAAAGACCTGATATTCTATGTGTTCATTGTGGAAATAATGGATATGATGCAGATCATTTTTGGGATCCATGGGAGATGATTAAAGAGAAGCATAACTAGAAGAAAGAAAACAAAGGTAAATCTCATGAGAAGCACCGACCTGAAGGAAGCACCAACTCCCTGATTTACCAGCTTCAACTGGAAGGAGGCACCAACTAGTTTTACAGGCACCGACCTGAAGGAAGCACCAAATTCTTGATTTACCATCTTCAACTAGAAGGAGGCACCAACTCCCTGCTCCTTTCCCCATCCAACCACCCTGATGTAACTGTAGAAGCTATTGCTTTGTTGTTCTTCTAATCCACCCACACTTCAGATAATCTATTGTCCACAACGTTGTGTGCACCTTTTGTAATCTTAAGATATTTCTATCACTGAGTTGAATCACAAAATTCACTTGACAACATCAACTCTACACACTTGAAATCATACTTTGCGGACTGTGTACTGCTTCATCATATTCTACGGTCTGCACAGAAGATGAAGCATGAAGCATGCAATCAACATAGAAGATGAAAAGTACCTGAGAAATATCATGAAGCATGTGATCCGAGAAAAAGTAAAAGACACGGGAAAATCACTTGACTTCTCTAACCACTACTTTCTGTGCGCTTCAACAACTTATGATTGGTGTGTCTTGTGCACTTCTTGGGCCTGAATAACTATCCAACTGCTTCTTGTTCTCAAGCCTCTTGCGCACTCCCGAACCTTGTCCAACCAACTCTTTTGGCTTTACCTTGAATTAACATGACTAGGTGGACTTAGGACTTGCGCATGTACCATATATACTTTTTCAAACTAGATGTAATTCTAAATATACTTCTTTAATATGAATGTACTTCTTCAAATTGGCACAAGGATATTGAATCCTTTTTTACATTTGTTGACATCAATGACAACCAAAGTTCAGCAATCTCCCCCTTTGGCATTGATGTCAACACCTCATGAATTTGTGCATGGCAGTACTCACAAAGTTGTGCACTTCATATGTTTGTGTCGCAGTACTCCCCCTTGTGTTCTTGCTAGTTTGAGCCTTTTCTCATATACGCATTCTTCTGTCAGTGATTTTCCTATGTCTTTTACTTCTACGTGGATCGCATGCTTCATGATATTTCTCGGTTTCCTTTCATCTTCTATGATGATTGCATGCTTCATGATATTTATCGACTACTTTTCATCTTTTGCGATGATCGCATGCTTCATGATCATTTTCCCCCTTCAACATCAATGCAAAAGAGGTGCCATCACTGTGCAAATTCAGATTTTTTTTCTTAGTTTTTCACATGGACTGTATATTTCTGCTTGCTTGGATTAATCACCCTGTCTTCATGCTTCATTCTATTTTATTTCACTTAGGTTTTTGTGCAGAGCTCAATCATATTGCAATATGTACATTCAATGTTGTTTCTATAGATATCTTAGATATGCTCCCCCTGTACAATTTCTATATTCCTTATATCTTGATATTTTGTTCCTGTCATAGTCATCACACTTATTTATTTCCTGTGCAATCTTCCATGCTATCTTCCTATTGTATTCTCTGCACACCACATAATTCTATCTTCTTTTGTTTTGCATCAATTTCTTCAGCTTCTAACTATTCCCTTTTTGTCGCATTTACTGCGTTGTGACCGCTTTCCATTACATCTTCTGAATTCGCATATCTTGCCATGACAACCAAAGATTCTTTGCACATATTTCCATATGTCAGCCAACTTGGAAACAAGGCGATGTGACAAACAAATCGTGTGGAAACTTCGACCTGTCACTTTCGTACTTGAGCCTTTTTGGAAACATCATCCCATTCGCACCGAACATTGAATAGGATTTTTTATTTTTGTCCTCTTTCCTAAATTCATTAACTCATGCAATATTTTTTTACGTCTCCATAACCAACTTCGAATCGCGTGAACATGAATGCCATTAATATCAATAATTTCTTTAATTAATTTTCACACGCGTGGAGAGCCACCTTTCAATTCTAAAAATGAATATTGAAATGCCTAGTTCATCATCCTTGTTCCTATCTTGTTTTGTTTCTTGATGCCTCTGAGTCTCTCATTTTCTTCAATCATGTCTTCCTTCTTCCATAGGTTTAATGACTCACTTGATAGTGTCCTCTTGGCGGTTCAGTTGTAGTAAGTGGAGTTCACTTGACTGAGAGTGTACATGAGCATTTGGGAAGGCCAAATGAAGGAGTCTGAGTTCAACCATTGATACATGCACTCACAGGTTAATCACAACACTACTGAAGGATTATATGGTATGAGCAGGCAAGTTGACTTTTTAGAACAATAGTAACAACTAATTCTCGACATGCTGGACCTAATTCGAACTAAATAGTCTGTTGCACATGCATCATCTTCAACTATGGAGCTTTATCCTCTGCAGCCATCTTCTTAATTCAATAAGCCAGTTCCAATGGATTTGGAGCTTCGTCTTGCACATCAACCAGGAAACCATAACGCAGAAATAGACCTTGAATTGCTGCTTTGAATCAGCTCTATAACTCCCAAATTTGCTTGAAAAGGCTCTTGTCATCATTTTGAACTTCAATTGTCTTTAGGACTTGGCATGCTTCCTCTTTTGTACTTCAAATATGTTTTCTGTGACAAAGGACTCATAACATTTTTAAAGAGACATTTTGAACATAATACCAACTTCGTCCATGTATCTGCACAAAATCATGTGTTTGTTTATCACAATATTTTTTTGCATTCTTCTTTCTATGTATGAGTTATTTTATGCGTCAATCCAACACATCACAGCAAACAATTGAATATATGTGCACATATTTTGCAACACCACATTAATGCAACTAAACAACAATCTTCAAAATGACTTTTAATTGCACGACTTCACTAACACACTCCTTGAATTCCTAATGATCATCGTTTTGAATTCAAGGACCTTACTTAATCTCTTAGAGATCAGCAAGGTGGGAAGTAATTACTTGTTAGTTGATATGTGCTTGGGATGTTAGAATCTTCTGTACATGCTTGAGTAGTTTTCCTTACCCATATCTTCATGTCTGCACTTCCACTTTGATGATGCGCCTGATTGTCTCCCCTTTTTTCCCTAGTATTGTGATTGTTGTTATGCAAAAAATTCTTCTCTGGGCAATTCGTCGTTCTTTGATAATACATAGCCTTGTTTCCAAATCCATCACACGCATAGCATCTCACAGTTTGACAACACTTCACAATATGACCAATGTAATTGCACCTTGCGCAATTCATTGTATTAATTCTTCTTCTTGGAGTGTAGCGAAAAGAATTATAATCACTAAAGGAATCATCATACCTGAATGAATTCATTTGATTTGGACCTTTCTTATTGTCGCAGACTTTCTCAGTTGCTCTGTCATAGCCAAGTGCTGACTTGTCTGATGGTGATCTCTGGTCATTCAGAATCTTATTCAGGATTTATGTTCTATCCTTGAATTTGTGCTTCACTTCATCTTCAAGACAAGCCTTGTTACTTCTTGAATGTGTGCAATTCGGGTAATTACTTATGTTGTGATCTTGAACATGTTTCTTCCCTTTTATCTCAAACAATTTTTTATCTAAGTGTGAGATCTCCCTATCTTTTTGTTCAAGCTGACTTGTTAGCAATTTATTTTTCTATGTTGAATCTTCCAATGATGCCTTCAATATTTATTTCTCTTCTTCAAGCCTTATGATTTTTTCTACTACGCAATGTAGTTGTTTCTCAAGATTCATTGCCTTTTCACTAACCTATTTTTCAAGAGACTCCTGTATCACCTTGGCTTGCTTGACATGTTCTTCAGACTTTGACAATTGGTCCTGCAAGAGTTTATTCTTACTTCTTGACTTCTTCAATTCTTCCAAGGCATTAACCAATTCGCCTTCCCAATCAACCTCTACAGCTTCTTCTTCTTCATATTGACTATCAAATTTAATTTCTACGACGGGATTTGGAGGAGTGTTAAACGATCCACTAAAGAAATAATTATCTAGTGCTCATGGTTTTCTTTGCACAACTAGTGTGTTCTTCTTGATAGACAAACAACTCTTTTTCTTTTCTTCACTACTTGCATCTTCCAAAAAGGCCATGAACAATACTTATTTTGGTTTATTGTTGCAATCACTTTATTCGGATAGATTGTTGTCTTCCTCAGTATACAAACTCTTCCTTTGTTTTGGAATTTTCTTCCTATTCTCGTATATGTCCTAAGTGTGCGCCATCCTTCGTTCATTGTAACTAACCTCTTCCTTGCTGCCATTGTCTTCATCTTCCTTATATGGACACTTTGAAGCAAAGTGGCATACTCTTCCACATCTAAAACATTTGAAATGTAATTTTTCCTTGTACTTACCACGTCCACTTTTCAAATTTCTCACAAAGTTTGATTCTTCCTCATTTGAATCATCACGAGAGCCTTTGTCATGCTCATTCTTTTCTTTCCTGCTAGCTTTAAAAGAAACTTCTTTTCTGATAGGATTTTCCCTTTCAGTTCTCATCTCATACACAGTTAAGATTCCTTGAAGCTCATCCTTTGTCAGATCTGCAAGATTAGATCTTTCTTCTAGTACAGATACCTTTGATTCAAATATTGGAGGCATAGTTCATAGTATCTTATGCACAACTGATTCTTCGTCTAGGGTAACTCCAAGACTCTTGATTGAATTAGATAGCTCATCAAATCGAAGGAAATATGAGGGATATTTTCTTCATCTTTCATATTCAAGGACTCATACAATCCATAGTAATTCTGCAGCTTTTCCTTCTTTACTTTCTCATCACCTTCATGGACATTCCTGAATGTTAAATTTTCAGAATTTACTTCAATCTGATCTAGGATCTTAACTGAGATAACAACATGTACAGCAAATCTATAGCATATCAATCATGGACACAATAATGCAAGCACACAAGAGACACAGATTTTACTTGGGGAAAACCATAAAGGTGAAAAACACCAATAACTTCCTCAGAGATAGATAGAGCAATGATACAACCAGAATACAAGAGATAGTCTTCTCCTAACAGCAGAGCCTCCTCCTCCACAAGTGCGCCACTCTTCCAAGTGTGAGTGAGAGAATAGAATGTGTAAAATGAGAGAGACACACTCTCTATTTATACACTAACTTGACTTGGCCTTTACTCAACTAGGTCGGCCTCATCTTAACCACTTAACATAATGTTGACTGGGACGACCCCAACTAGGGTAGTCTAATAACCCTTTGACCCACATGACTTATACAGGGACGACCCCAACAAGGTGGTTTAATAACCCATCAAGTATAAGTTACGACACTTACAATATAAATGACGACACTTCCGTATAGAGGAATAATAACATCTCTATAGGAATACAATATACATATATGTGAAATACATTCTGAAGTTACATATACATCAACACTCCCTCTTAACTAGGAAGGTATTTCTCGACACAAGTCTTCTAGCACAAGTCTTCTTCTATGGATCATCATCACTGGATAATCTTCATCGAGTCATCATCATCGTCATTACTGCTGCTATCTCAATCAATCTCTGAATCTACTCATCATAGGAATTTCTACAGAGCCAGTTCTTTTTCATACTGGATGTAGGCCCACCACCTGCAGGTCTTCATCATCACTGGCCATACTGTGGAAATCTCAGGACTTATTACGTGCGTCACAAAACCTTAAAAGAGTCTCTTGACTAGCAAGAACCCTAAAGAGCATCTGAGGCCTTTTTCATCCTGTCCAGATCTCCAGGACTTATTACATGTGACCCCACCACAAAACCTCGAAAGAGAATCCCAGGGCTGATTACGACCACAAGGCTCAACCTATCGGATCTCCCAGGGCACAAATTACATGTGGTCACCACAAAACCTCGAAAGAGCATCCTAGGATTGATTACAAGCACAAGGCTCAACCTATCGGACCTCCCAGGGCACAAATTACATGTGGTCATGGAAAAACCTCGAAAGAGCATCCCAGGACTAATTACAAGCACACGGCTCAACCTATCGGATCTCCCAGGGTACAAATTACATGCCATAGGACAAAACCTCAAAAGAGCATCTGCCAGATATCCTAGGGCACAAATTACATGCCATAGGAAAAACCTCGAAAGACTATCTACAGATCTCCCAGGGCACAAATTATATGTCCTCCCAAGCAAAATCTCGAAAGAGCATTTGCCAGATATCCTAGGGTACAAATTACATGCCATAGGAAAAACTTCGAAAGACTATCTGCAAATCTCCCAGGGCACAAATGATATGCTTATCTGCACAACCTATTCCACGGCCACAGAGTATCAACCTGATACTCAACATACATCATCCTGATGTACACATGATCATCCTGATCATCATCACTGCAACATCCTGTTGCATGTCATTTGGAGCAACATCCTGAAGCTCGTCATCCATGATCATCATGATCATACAATGCATCTACCTGATGCATACCAAGTATCTACCTGATACATATCATCATACATGATCCACCTGATCATACAGTGTATCCACCTGATACAAATACAAATACATGATCCACCTGATCATCCTTGATACATATCAACATACATGATCTACCTAATCATACAATGTATCCACCTGATACATATACAGATACATGGTCCAAGCATCCAACATGATGCATATACAAGATACATACAAATGATCCAACCGATCATATCCAACATCCAACATGATGCGTACATACATATAAATGATCCAACTGATCATATCCAGCATCCAACATGATGCGTACATACATATAAATATAAATGATCCAACTGATCATATCCAGCATCCAACATGATGCGTACATACATATACATATAAATGATCCAACTAATCATATCCAGCATCCAACATGATGCATATACAGAGCAGTAACTGGAGCATCATCCTGATGCTCATCATCCATGAACCTCCTGATCATCATAGCATCGTCCTCTTTAGATCATCTCATCGTCCACGAAGCACAGCCCTAATGCACATCATCCAACACTTACACCACCGACATGGGAGAACACATCTACCACCATTCGGGGAAGGCTCCAGCCCATAATTTTTCACCATGGGAGAACACATCTAACACCATGTGAAAAATGGCTTCAGCCCTTACATCTACACCATGGGAGAACACATCTACCACCATGTGAGAATGGCTCAGCAATTACATCACGACCATGGGAGAACACATCAACCATGTCAGAAAAGCTCATGTGCATCTACATCTTCCGGACTCATCACTTCCCTTTGGAAGGAACCTCGATCTAAAGTGCACCAAGCCTCTCTCTAAAGTACTGCACTCTGGAAAACAGCTTGGTCAATACATCTGCAACCTGCTCATCCGTCGCAACATACTCTGCTTCGGCTGTACTCAATGCTACGCAGGACGACTTCCTGCTAAACCAAGAGATCACACCTGATCCCATACTGAAGCAACACCCAGATGTGCTCTTCCTATCTACAGCACTACCTGCCCAATCTGAATCAATATAACCCTGCAAGTTAAACTTTTGATTCACATCATACTTGAGCCCATAATCAACCGTACCCTTTAGGTACCTCAGAATATGCTTTACAGCAACCGGGTGAACATCTCTCGGATCCGTCAGGAACTGGCTCAATGTGTTCACCGCAAAGCAAATATATGGTCTCGTGTTCTTCAGGTGCATCAAGGACCCAATCATCTGACGATACATAGTGATATCAACCAGCTCAGATGAAGCATCACACAGAAGCTTCAGGTTCGATGCCATAGGTGTGGCCATAGCCTTGCAGTCCATCATCCTGAACCTCTTCAGGATCTCTACTACATACTTCCCTTGTCCAAGGAAGATTCCATCTGCACTTTGCCACACCTCCATGCCAAAAACAAATAGTGCATCATCCCCAAGTTCTTCATCTCGAACTCGGCAGCAAACTTCCGCTGCATGTCGGCAATCAATCTATCCTCACCTGTTATAAACAAGTCATCCACATACACTTCTTCTTCAACTACACCATTCAATAAGGTTGTCTTGAAATCCATATGGTGTATCTTTTACTTCATCACTACAGCCAGAGCAAGTACTGATCTAATGGAAGTGTATCTGGCTACAGGAGCAAAAGTCTCTATGCTACCACTTGCAGCATGCTTGATCTATAGATCCTTTTGGAAGTCACTACAGACTCCCCTTCAAGTCTTGGGACTGCATCCCAAACATCTTCATGATCAACTGGTACTCCTCGATCATGGCATTCTTCCCAAATCCTGGGAACTTCAATGTCTTCAATATTTTGAATAGATAAATTTGTTGCTGAACAAATGTTGTAGTCCTTCTTTTGTAGGTGATGGTATACGATCTTTCCTACACAACAAGTTAAATTGCATGATTAGAAAACATCTTATAGTTTTCAGAACAAATTCTTACACATAAAGAAATGTGTCATACAGTCATGTAATTATTTTAGCCAATGCTTCAATACAACATTTATCCATATTCCGTAACTTTCTAGATGCCTTCCAATCTCTACCAGAACATTGTTAAGAGTGTGCACAACTCCTAACATGTTAGCAAAGAGGTTTCATTCTAGATAAGTAGCAATGGAATGTTGTACAGTGCCATAGGCCACTTACCCATGTATATTAGTAGTATACTGTTCATCAATGCAACTATTCTAATATCCATAATACACAACGTAATTCTAGGAACATAAGCATATACATCATTGAATAACATTATGTAAGAAATGACAATTCAAATACTTATCTTTGTTTGGTTGCTGGGTGGACTCCCTCTAAATCTTTGCAACTCCATTCTGATGTGGATTGTGAGAAGTGGTCAACTCCCTCTGAATATCTGCATCCTTGCAGAAACTGCTGAAGTCTGCTCCTTTGCTTTCTTGCAGGAACAACTAGAGTGTGCTCCCTCTTGATCTTTGCTTCCTGGATTACCTGTCCTTGAACTTACATCCATCCTTAATCACTATGCATGCTTATTAGTATCATCATTGTGTTATCCTTGAGGCCTCATTCATAATCACACATTTATTAGTATAATCTTAATACTATCAAAAACACAATAATCTTAAACATGTATAGTCATAATCATTCACAGATAATAAGCATTAGTATTCAAGGTTTCAGGGAAGTCTTCTTTTACTCATGCATATTCTTATTTGATCATAGGACTCTTCTGATTAGTTAAATCATCAATGCATAAACCCGTGATTACTCAAACCTATACCTTCATGATTCTTCTGGTTAGTCATATCATCAATTACGGTAAGAAACATAATATACATACAGCCATGACTATTCAAACCTATGACTTCATGAATAATCATTATCAACAACACAACAGTATAAGATCCTAACACAAGGTAGGATTCTATCTTGATATAGGAAAAACATACCTGGATTAGCATGCTAGCTAGTTATGTCTAACATACTCACATGATGTCTTCTTGTTCTTCTTCAATGACTTGTGCTAGTAACCTGTATATCTCATAGATTAACCATTATAAAACCAAGTTATACATACCTCGTAAATGGATCTTTTATGAGATCCATGACAATGGATGAATCTTTGTCCTCATGTCATCATGATCATATGTTCTTGAACCAGAACATGATTTGTCTTTCTTGGTGTACCTTTCATGTTAGCAGACAACATAAACCTCATACAACACCATAATGCATTAGTACAATCATAAGTGTCAACACCCTAATCAATGAATATCTTCTATCGTGCATTCATAATTTTATTAAGGTGATACGACAAGTCTAAAATAAAAATTGTACTAACCGTAATAACGTGAAGACAAACATACCATAAAATTAATCATGAACAAATCTCGAAACATACCTCGATGAGTCATACTTGTCGAGAACGCTTATAATCTTCTTATGTAAGGCCTTAGCCTCATCTCCCTCTGAAACAGGAACTTCTTCACTTATGCAGGTGACCAATCCATCTTCTTCTAGGATTAACCCAATCCACTTGATTTGCAAGAACTGGACCTAAAGCTGGATTAGGGTTTGTCAAAGAAACCCCAAAAATTCAAACTTTGACTTTCAAACTTCCGAAAGGATAGAAATATGCGCCTTGATGAGCTGATCAAGTTGCTATATTCAGAATTTGAAAACTGCAAAGTTTCACCCCTCAAAATTGCCTTTTAGATTTCCGGATTCACTAGGGAGGACCCTGAATTAGGGTTTGAGTTTCCCGGAGCTTCACCCAACCAAAAGATTTGATTCAAATCTCTAAGCTTTGATTTTTCTTAGGAGCTTCCAGCCGTGGTCACAGACTTCCAAAATTCCAATTTTTGCAGAAGCCCTAATTTTCCATCTTTCCGATCAAATTCCCGAACTGGGGTTTGATCAAGCCCGGCCTTCTGCCCAACCAAAAAATCTGATCTTGGTATCTAAATTTCAATTTTTATGCGTAGAATCCAGCCGTGGTCTCCGATTACAAAAATTCCAACTTTCTCCAAAGCCCTAAATTCCAGAAGCCATGAATGAAGGTGCTCAAAAATAATTATGTTTTGACATAAATATGTACCTAATTGTTTCTGGTGTAACTCCGAACTTTTCAATCCACAGGGTCTGAAATTTTTTTCTAAGATAGCCCGACCTGTTATCTTTCTATCCCGACAAGTCTGACCTCAATTCGATTCTCTGAGAGAGAGATATGTCAAGTGTCGCAACGTGACCTGTTTATGGGATAATACAGGAGAGCGAAATTGTATGGTGTGCCACGTGTCACTGGTTCAACTTCGGCTTCTGAAACATTTTTCTGAGATATCCCAACCTATCATATTTCCATATCGATAGGTCTGACCGCAATTGGATTTTCTGAGAGAGATTTATGCCAAGTGTCGCAACGTGACCTTTTTATGGGATAATACAGGAGAGCAAACTTGTACGGAATTCCGCATGTCACTAGTTTAACTTCGGCCTCTGAAAAACTTTTCTAAGATATTACAGTCTGTGTACTACCTATCACTTTTTATGAAATTTCATTTGGAGCTTCCTAGCCCGATATATGACCTTTTTCCCAAGGTCACCTGATTTTGACTCAGATCTGGAAGAGGAAGAAACCCTATATTGTACAGATCATAAATCACAAAGTACAACGAATTAGAGGTTGTCCTTTGGACACAAGGTACATGGGGATCTTATCTTCGACTTGTAAAGGTTTCAAATCCAAAAAAAATTCCAAAACGGATTTATAGCGAAAGTTCTACAATGATTGGTTTTTGCTATATCAAGCCCTAGCATCGTAAGTGCAACAAGTGTCATACATGCCATATCATGGCTTCTTTCAGGCTAGCTCTGATACCATGTTAAATTTTCAGAATTTACTTCAATCTGATCTAGGATCTTAACTGAGAGAACAACATGTACAGCAAATCTATAGCATATCAATCATGGACACAATAATGCAAGCACACAAGAGACACAGATTTTACTTGGGGAAAACCATAAAGGTGAAAAACCCCAATAACTTCCTCAGAGATAGATAGAGCAATGATACAACTAGAATACAAGAGATAGCGTTCTCCTAGCAGCAGATCCTCCTCCTCCACAAGTGCGTCACTCTCCCAAGTGTGAGTGAGAGAATAGAATGTGTAAAATGAGAGAGACACACTCTCTATTTATACACTTAACTTGACTTGGCCTTTACTCAACTAGGTCGGCCTCATCTTAACCACTTAACATAATGCTGACTGTGCCGACCACCACTAGGGTGGTCTAATAACCCTTTGACCCACATGACCGACCCCCAATAGGGTGGTCTAATAACCCTTTGACCCACATGACTTATACAGGGCCGACCCCAACAAGGTGGTTTAATAACCCATCAAGTATAAGTTACGACACTTACAATATAAATGACGACACTTCCGTATAGAGGAATAATAACATCTCTATAGGAATACAATATACATATATGTGAAATACATTCTGAATTTACATAGACATCAACACTGAATTTATCCCATACATCCTTGGCTAAGGCGCAATGCATAACTTTAGTGAATTCAGCGTTTGTTAACCCAAACAACAGTGCATTCCTGGCTCCTACATTGCATTCATACTATCTTTTCTCATGTGGATCAACTAGTACAGTTGATGGAACATTGTAACCATCCACAATAGACTACCAGACATCATCATTGAGTGATTGCAGATACACTTCCATCCTAATCCTCCAGAAGGTGTAGTTGGTACAATCAAATCTTGGTGCTTTGTTAGTGGAGAGACCTTCATGTTTTTCCATATCTGCGCACACATCTATCTTCCATATGTTAAGCAGTTACTGAAGACACCCGCTCTGATACCAATTGTTGGAATCTTATTAATACTGAGAGGAGGGGTGAATCAGTATTAGCGTAGTTATGAGCAGTTTTTAACTTCTTATAAGATTTAAACTTGAACTAAATTTATGCATCCACCATAAATATAAACATTCAACATCACATGTGCAAAACACATAACACACATATTTTCACGTGGAAACCCAAATGGGAGAAAACCACATAATTCTCTCTTATAATATAAAGATTTCATTCATGTAAGCACTAACCGAAAGGAGGTAGCGACCCCCTGGTTTTACAGGCACCAACCTAAAGGAAGCACCATCTCCCTGATTTACCAACTTCAACTGGAAGGATTCATCGACCCCCTGATCCTTGCCCCGTCCAACCACCCTGATATAACTATAGAATATATTTCTTTGTTGTTCTTATGATACGTGCACACTTCAGATAATTTGTTTCTCACAATGTTGTCTGCACCTTCTGTAATCTTAAGATATTGCTATCACTGAGTTGAATCACAAACTTCACTTGAAAGCATCAACTCTGCACACCACATTTGACATCATACTTTGTAGACTATGTGTTGCTTCATAATATTCTGTAGTCCACACTCTGGTTCAGTATGTCGTTTTGTTTCTGTGCATCTACAAACTTAACTGATACTACGCATCCTTTGTTATGATGTTGCGTTGACTTCGCGCATATGTATCAGATTAAAACTTCACAACTTCTATTGATATTACGGTCCTTCTATATTGGTACATCTATCTTCAGATAATCTGCGACCTTCTGTGCATCATCTACGATATGAACTTTCTATCCTTCGCACTTGTCTCAAATTACTTTATGTTGCACATCTTTTGTTGTACTGCAAATCTGTCTTTGCACATCAGATAAATTTCTTTACTATGCTTTTTCCTTAGATCATCTGTGACATTTACATGTTATATGCGATATTGTCATTCTGGTCTCATGCACTTCTGTATTCTCTATAGTCCTGCATTTCTATCTTCACACAATTGTCACAAATACACTACATCATACCGCGCACCATCAGCAATTCTATTCTTCTACTTGTGCACACTTGGCTCTTTCCTAGATCATGATGTTCTGGTTCTGAAATCCCTTGATGCCTAAGAAATACAATATTTCCAAATCTGTATCTTCCAATATTCATTTCACAAGCTTACTATGACTCTCCAACTCGGCTTCTTATTTATACTTGACCTGCGCTGATGGTATGTCCACAAGTTGTTCGTAGCGTCCCTTCTTCATTGCTTCACGGTTCCGCTTACTTCATGCTTCCACCACTTGTCTTGTTCGAGGTGCCATCTCTTTGTGGGTCTTGCGCATACTTGGTCCTTTTCCTGGTAGGACTTATGTCCTTCATGTATGGTCTTGCACCCTTGATGCACCATTGCTTGTGGGACTTGTGCACTTGATTTCTCCGACCACTACTTTCTACGCGCTTCAACAACTTCTGATTGGTGTGTCTTGCACACTTCTTGGGCTTGCATAACTATCCAAATCTTCTTTTTCTCAAGCCTCTTGCACACTCCTAAACCTTTTCCAGCCAACTCTTTTGGCTTTTCCTTGAAGTAACATGACTAGGTGGACTTAGGACTTGCACATGTACCCTATGTACTTTTTCAAACTGGATGTACTTCTGGATATACTTCTGTAATCTTAATGTTCTTCTTATGTACTTATTCAAACTGGCACAAGATATTGAATCCTTTTTTACATTAATTGACATCAATGAAAACCAAAGTTCAACAATAAGAATATCCTTTGACAACTAGGTCATCATGACCAGATATGAAGATGATAAACTATTGGAGCTGAAAGGAACATCTACAAGAGGTCAAAACATTTTCTGCCTCTCTCACCATGAAGAAGGTACATTGTCTTCTGGTATTTTATGGCATGATATATATGGACACATCAACTATGATAGTCTTCAATTGTTGAAAAATAATGGTGTTTCTAGTTTTCCCACCATTCCAAGGAAGATAAAATAGTGTGATCCTTGTATTCTTGGAAAACATAGTAAGAAGCCTTTTTATGAGTCAAATTTCAGAGCATGTAGAAAACTATAGTTGATACACTCTGATCGATGTGACCCCATGCATTTCCCTTTTGCAAATGTAATAAATATCTCATGAATTTTTTTGATGATTACACTAGGATGTGTTGGGTATATTTACTAAAGTAAAAATCAGAGGCATATGAAACATTCAAAAACTTTCATGTATGGATTGGAAATGAAGCACAATCTCATATTGAGACTCTTTGTGTTGATAATGGAAAAGAATACACTTCTAATTAATTTGAAAACTATATTCATCAACATGGGATTAGGCATCAAACTATATTTCCATAAAATCCTCAATAGAAAGGTGTGGCCAAAAGAATGAACATAACACTCTTGAATATGGTACGCTCCATGTTATTTTTCAAGAATGTAAAATTGATGTTTTGGGGTGATGTAGTTTTATGTGTATTTTATTTGAGGAATAGAAGTTCAACTCATGCTCTAGCAAACAAGACTCCACACAATATTTGGTATGGATTCATTCCTTCAGTGAGGCATCTCAGGTTCTTTGGTTCCACTTTCTATGCCTTGATCCAAAAAAAACAAAGAAACAAGCTTAGTGCACAAAGCCGGAAGTGAATTTTCTTGGGGTATTCAAACACCACCAAGGCTTGTCCTCTTTATGGTGAGGTAAACAAAAAATTTATACTTTCCATAGATTTAATTTTTCTTGAAATGAATAAAAATGACAACTCTATTGAGAGGCAGCTTGATCACCTAAAACAATTTACCCATGTAAATAGCTTTCCTGAATTTGATAATGAGATTCCACATATTGAAGAGAGAATCCCTATATTCGATCAATATTGGAATCTCCTTTTGTAGCACCATATCCCCCTCATGAAGAAGTTCCTGCCACTACACCAAAATAGGATGTTCAAATGGATAATGTGATTGAGACGATTGGAAGGCTAAATCTTGAAGAGAATGAACCACCACCAGCTGAGCAACCTGAACCCTCACAAAAAGTTCCAAAGTGGGTCACAAAGAAACTCGAAAAGTGTCCATCATGATGAAGCAAAAAATAATAGAAGAGAATATCAACCAAACAAGATGTGATAATTCAAATTCGGGTGATGTAGAAGATATGGATGTTTCAAATGACTGTGAATTGAATTTATCTGCTAACCTTGAACAACCTTCCTTTGAAGATGTTGTTACTCATGATGAATGGAAAGAATCCATGTAAAATGAATATGATGGTCTCATCAAGAACGTGACATGGAAGTTGGTGCACCCTCCATTTCTAACCAAAGCAATTGACTACAAGTGGGTCTACAAGAACAAGTAAAAATCAAAATGGATCAGTTGAAAAGAGGCTTGTGGCAAAAGGTTTTGCATCGAAAGAATTCATTGACTATGAGGAGACTTTATTCCCTACAACAAAATGGGCTACCATCCACACTCTATTGTTGTTGGTTGCATATAATGGGTGGAAAGTTCATCAAATGGATGTGAAGACTACTTTATTGAATGGGGACTTGAAAGAGAATGTATTCATGTCTCAGTCAGAAGGCTTTGTAGTGAAGGGACAAGAACACAAAGCATGCAAACTCATCAATTCATTGTATGGCCTAAAAAAATCAACTCATGCATGGTATGAAAAGCTAATCGGGAATATTTTGAAATTAAATTTCAAACAATTTAATCTTGATGATACAACATTGTTTGTAAGAAAGTTGGAAGATCTATTGTAGATCTTGTGGTGTATGTAGATGACATTTTGATGATAGGGAACAATGAAAGCTACATTTTATCCATATAGAAATAATTGAAGAATGGATTTGAATGGACATATTTTGGACATCTTCACTAATACTTGGGAATCGAAGTGACTCAAAATCCCAAGTACATATTTATCACCCAAAAGAAGTATGTGGAGAGTTGTTGAATAGATTTGGCATGGTATAATGTAACCCTCTCTCTAATTCAATGGAACAAAAATTGAAGATCACATCATAAGAAGGAAATTAATTTGAGGATGCAACCAAGTACAAATAGCTTGTGGGAAATCTTATCTACCTTGCCACCACCAAACCAGATATTTCATTTGTTGTTGGAATCCTTTCTAGGTTTATGTGGAAACCTTATGAAGGGAGGTATTTTGCTGCCAAAAGAATTCTAAAATACTCGAAGGGGACTCAATATTTTGGACTAAAGTATTCTAAGGTGGATGACTTCAAAATGATTGGCTATTCTAATTCATACTTTGATGAAGACAAAGAGAATGGAGTGTCTACTTTAGGCTATCTCATGAATCTTGGATCAGTAGTTGTCTCCTAGAGATCACACAAACAATATGTTCCAACATATTCCACAACAAAGGAAAAATATGTGGTTACGGTAGAAGCAACAAAGGAGATTGTGTGGATTAGGAAAATACTTGAAGATTTGCAAGATTATACTCATATACTAATTGACAACACTCATGCAATCAAGTTGGCCAAGACTCCCAAATTCCATGATCAAACCAAGCACATCAACATGAAGTATCAATTGATTTGATATCATGTAGAGGCCAAGATAGTTTATTTGTGACATCATTCCACAAATGAGAAAATTGCATACATCTTCACCAAATCGCTTGGAAGAGAGAAGCTTGAAAAGTCTAGAAATATGTTTGGGATCACAAAGACCCCTTCGTATTAAGGGGTGAATGTTGGAAACCTAATCCGACAGGATTAGTTCCTTGTGTAAACTATTGTAAATATTTGCTTCAGTTATTGAATAAGGTGAAGAGTCACCCACGTATCCTCTTGGAAGTTGAAATCCAAGATTCATGCCAATGTATAAATAATTGATGTATTCTCAATGAAAATCACCAAGCTTGGATTTATTCCTTGGACCTGGAAACATTAAACGTCAATGCAGGTGATGTTAGAATCCATTGTTACTTTAAAGATGGCAACTCAAGTAAGTCTGACAGTTGTTTCCAATGGGATGTTAAGTCATGTAATACTAATTGAATCAGTGAGGATTTGTAATGTTGCTTAGTAAAGGAGCCCTGGAAGGAGTGATTCCATATTAGCCACCACATGCTTCAGTTGGTCTATCTTCAATATAGGAACTCTTTAATAAATTCAAAAGCCTTAGCATGAAGTATCACAGTTGGAAATCTCTCTAGACATAAGATCTAAGTTGATCTATAAATTGTCATGGATATTCTACTAAAATATTTTGTCATGACAAATCTTACAATATTTTGCAATCTCTTATTAGGAATTGTTTTACTTTAGATTCAAATTTAATATTACTAGATTAACACACAAAATATTAAAATAAATTGAAAATAAAGTTAAAGAAGCTAAGAAAATAGCACAGCATGCACACAATGAACACATGATGTACCCTGGGAAAATCCAATATGGGAAAAACCAAGATAGAAGGTGTGAGGCCTATGCCTTTCTCTTTTCTTCTTAGTTAAGAAATGAAAATACAAAGAAAGTACACACTATGGATTTGTCATGGAGACTATGGCTTGTATGGCCACTTTAAGATCTTCTACTTTCTTTGTTCTACTTCAATATCCCACTCCTAACACTCTACTCTACTATGGAGCAATAAACAATACAATACGAATGAAACCCTTCCTATTCTATCATCCCATTATTTAGCAATGTCCTAATAGCCATGTAGATTTATGGTTAGGGATTTTTGCATGCCTCAAATCTTGATTAAGGTTACTTTTTTGCATGCCTCAACTCTTAATTAGGGTTATGGTTTTTTGCATGCCTCAACTCCCAATTAGGGTTAGGGTTTTGGACCCTCTACATTATTTTTTAAAGTCCACAAATGACTAGCTCCACATGTGTGAGTAATGGAAGTTGATGTGGCATCTACTTGGTATCATGGTGGTAAACAAGATAGGTCAACTTGAGGGAGGAAATATAACATCCTCATATGAACCTCGATTGAGGTGATATCCATGCCATTGGAAAGATCATGATGTGTAGAACAACATAGAGATATTGTGGACTTGGTGTGCAAATTTCTTAGCCCAAGAAATGTTGTTTGATGCCTCAAACAAGCTCTAGAAATTTTTGGACCCCAAATCATCATAATAGGACTTGCCCCTAAAATGGGCCTTACAAGCCAATAGCTTCATTTTTTCACCCAAAAAGTACCAATATAGATGACTAATTATATAATGATCCATTTCAGATCGCGAGCTCATTCTTACTTAGTGGAAACACCTCCTACGAGTCAATGCCAAAATCATGGATAGGATAGAGGCCTAGAAATGAGTAGAGCATTTGTGACATGAAAAGAAAGGAGGTAATGGGAGGAAAAGAGGAACCACCACAGTGGAAACTAGCCATTGAAGGGATGGATTTCTCAGCAGAGGTTCTAAGGAGTAAGTGCAATGGGTGGATTATGATAGTAGAAGCATCCCTTCATGCCCTATCCTAACACCTAAATTCTAACCAAGGGAAAGTAAGTCTATCATATGACCAAAGTATCAAAGTTGCTACAAAAAAAAGCATGTGCTCTTGTGCTTCATTCACTAGGTGCATGCAACGTAGATAGAGCAAGAGAAGAAATGGGCCTGGAATTTTGTTGGCAATTTTGGTCTTATTTTCCATTAACACCCTTCTTGGTGTAGCTATACATTTAAAATCAAGGGGGATAACAAGAAATTACGATAGCATCCAATGGACCCTACAAGTTAATAATTATCATTGAAATGAGATATCAAGCATATTTTGAGGGAAGGGTTCAATAATTTGGTCCAATGAGGGTTCTAAGTGTATAAAATTGGTGTGTTACTCCTCTTATACAATGTTTCCCCATAGATATTTCACATATACTCACTCACAATTGCAACAAAAAATTGAGGGAGCCTCTATGTACACCTAAGTATGATATTCTTATCCTAAGAAAATGCTTCCATATCTGAAATATGTGGATAATAAGTTGTCCAATTTTGTTCACAGTAGTAAAACATCTATAAAAGGGGAACCATTGTAGGTTAGAATGTTGGACTAGGAGGGTGTAGGAAGGATGTTGGTTGTAGAGTACATGGTTGTTGTGAGAATAAGATAGGAAATAATTGTGGATTCACTTGAGTTGGCACAAAGGTGATCGAGGAGTTGTTGTGCCTCAATTTTGACTAAGTGTTGGAGTAGAGCAAAGTTTAGTAGAAGATGAATCCACAAAATTAGCAAGAAGGTAGAATCCTAAGAACATGGTTTCACAAAATCCTAAGTACATAGAGGATATTGAGTCATTGTAAATATCCTATGTTCCTAGTGTTCATGGTCCAACGTGCATGTCTCTAAGGATGTAGACACTTTTGTACCAGTTTGCATAAGTGGGATACAATCAACAAATTCCATACTATGTTCTAGAATTTTAACTCCAATTGCCTATATATATGAGGCTTGTAATGTACTTAGATAGATTATTATGAAGTTAACATGATTAATAATTAGAGTATGTGTTAGATTTTTTAGTTTATGTGTTAGAGTTCTTAGTTCTTGGAGAGAGTTTTGTACTAGTGTTATGTAATACTATAACATTTGTGTTATTCAAGGATCATTGCTATGTTTATGTGTTTGTATTTCTGATGTATCTAGATGTATTTTTATAGCAAGATGTAACCATAGATTCTAATAGTAAAAGTGAAATATTCCTCACAAAGAACCCTACTTATCATGTTAATAAAATTAAAAATATTAATATACAATACGATTTTGTTAGATATGTTTAAAAACAAAAAGATGATGTTAAAAAAAATTGATACCTTGAGTAATGTTGTAAACTCATAGATATGTAGTATAGTATAATTGGTCACTCAAATCTTTGATTTCTTCAAAGGAGACTTAATTAGATTTTATTTTATTTTTCTGCTAAGGTTCTTCGGCCTTGACTACCTACGCGCGATGAGCTCTTCGAGAGGGGTCCATGGCGCCCCTTCTCCATCCCCTAAGGAGTTAACTTTCACCTCCTTGGTTGCAAATCTCCCTAGATAGAGAAAGCAAGAATCACCCAAGTTCATAAAAATCCTTGAGGAGATTCCCTATGTGCCAATTACCGGAACTAGATCCCTAGCCTTTCAGCTTGCTGATAATTGATTGATAGGCTAATTCACGAGGATCAAGCCTTCCCAAGATCTGCAGCTATCTGGATTGAGAAAAACTGGAAACCCTTGGTAAAGGAGAGAATATGGAACACATTTTGTGGAAGAGGTTTCTTCCTTCTTATTCGAATTAAAGGACGACAGAGATATGATATTTGAAAGCAGACCCTATTTCATGGGCACAACAGGAATGTATCTCAATACATGGACAGTGGACTTCAACCCTGAAAATGATATTCATTTAGCATTTCCGGTATGTTTGAGGTCCCATTCCTCTTGATCCATTGTTGAATGAGGAAACTCTCAGAGCAATGGGGAATTCCCTAGGAAAATATATTGATAAATCATAACAAAGGATGGAATTCAAGCTTGCATTAGAATTTGTTTGAAGTAGATCTAGAGAAAGGAATACCAAAGCTAGTAAGACTCAATCTTGATGGTTGGTCTTACCTACAGCATGTAGACTATGAACATGTCCCTTTAAAATGCAAAGTTTGTCATGAATATGGGCATTTCGTGAAAAACTTCCCTAAATCTCCTCTAGAAATACAAGAAGGAGAGCCAAACAAACAATGGCAACAACCAAGTAGAAAGAAGCAAGCCACCAGGAAAGGAACACAACTAGAGAAGGTACATGATTCGATAGAAGGTCGAGATAAAGAAGACGGAAAGGAAAAGATAGATTCACCTTCAAAAATATATAATAATAACATAAATAAGAGCACAAAGAGCCATTTTGAGGTCCATCTAGATCAGGAAGAAAATCATGAAGAAACTCAAAACTCTTCCCAAACAGGATCAAAGGGGAAAGGAAAGGGAACAAAGGAAAAACATAAGAAGAAGTCGGTAAACAAGATGGAAATGAGCCAGATACTTAGTTTATAGACTATGGGTAAGGGGATTCAAATGCAAGTCTATATTTGAAAGAAGGTCAAGAAACTCTGCAACCCCTCTCTAAGAAAAAATATGGAAGGAAATCAAATTATCACAGAAGGAAAGCAGAAGCCAAGAAACAAATAAAACTGGGAAAGCAGACAACAATAAACAGTCATGCGAGAAAAGAAGGAAGGAATCTCATAAATACAGGAGGATCAGCCCCCCCTAAAGGGGGTCAACCCAGAAACCAGTATAAATGTTAAAAATCGTCTCCTGGAATTGTAGAGGGTTTGGGAGTGGAGAAAGGAAGAAGCAAATAAGAAACCTAATCTGAAAAGAAATACCTCAAGTCCTTATAATCCAGGAAACAAAAATGTTGGACTCATAATTCCTAAGAGAGTCAAAAAATTTGGAATTCAAGAGATGGAGTTGCGGTGAGCGCCAAGGATGCTTCATGAGGTATCTACACTATATGGAATAAATCGATCTTCACTCTAGAAAGTTGGAGCCAAGATCCTAATTGGCTACATGTAAGGTTAATTCATCTCCCTTCTAGTTATGCATTATTGATATTTAATGTATATATGCTTTCAACTCCTTAAGAAAAAACGTTCGGTTGGAATTCCTTAAGCCAACAAGCAATAAACTGCCTTGCTCCCTTAGTAGTGGTGGGGAACTTTAACACTGTGATGCATGCTGCTGAAAAAAAGGGGGAAGCATAGTAAGAGATCATAATAGGGAAAACATGGAAGACTTTATTTCTTCTTTGGACTTGATGGATATTAAACCAAAAGATAGGAAATTCACCTTGTCAAATAAGACGATCAAACCAAGACATATCACAACCATGCTTGATAAGTTCCTAATCAACAATAGCATTCTTGAAGATCAGGTTAGAGTATCATCATATCCTTTCAGGGACATGATCAGATCATAGACCTATTACTCTTGACATGAGGTAGCAAGAAAATTTGGGACCCATACCTTTCAAATTTAATCCAATATGGGAAAGCGACCCATACTTCAGGGACAAGGTAAAGGATTCCTAGTCTCCTTGGATAATAGGCTCTCCTATATTTATTTGGGAACAAAAAATAAGAAACACTAACAAATATCTTAGGGAATGGGTTAAAAAAATATGAAATGGATAAGAGAAAGGAAAAGGATCTAATCTCCAAATTGGAAAAGGATAGAAAGGTGATGGAAGAAGAGGAGGTCTCGCCGGATAATTTAATGGAGGAAAAAAAGAATTTCATGGAATATCAATACCATCTTCGGAAAGAAGAGGAAACTTGCAGACTGAAATCCAAAAGTTTGTGGCTATAGGCAAGAGACAAAAACACTAATTTCTTTCATAGGAAAGAAAAGGTGAGTTTGTGGAAGAAAAAAATCAAAGAGATTAAAAAAGAGGATGGATTGAAAATAGAGGGATCGGATCTAATCAAATCAACATCCAAGGAGTACTATGAAAATCTATTCAGGGAGGAAGAAGGATGAGACTTGGATGCTCGAGACCAATTTCTCAGTAGCATCCTCAAGTTGATTAGCACAAGGGAGAATGAATACTTGATGAAACATATTACAGAGGAAGAAGTATACAAGGTTATTAAACAGATGAACTCAGACAAGGCCCCAAGTCTGGATGGTTTTCACATTAATTTCTATTTATGATGCTGGAACATAATTAAAAGAGATATCTTAAGAAAGATTCAGTATGTACAAAAATCGACTAGGTAGGGGCGGCGCCATCAATTCCTCTTTTCTGGATTAATCCCCAAAGATAAAAATCCCAAAGTTTCGCCAAATTTAGACCAATTTCTCTTTGCAATTCTTCCTATAAGATCATCACCAAAATTATAGCCAATCATATGAATACTTTATTGTGGAAACTAATCTCCAAAAATCAAGATGTGTTTGTAGATAAGAGACAAATGCTAGACAATATTCTCCTGGTGCAGGAATCCATCTAATCCAGTGTAGAAAGAGGGGGAAAAGGAATGATAATCAAGTTGGATAAGGCAAATGCCTTCGATCGAGTAAGGAAAAGTTTTGTTTTCATTGTTTTGATAAAAATTGGCTTTGAAGAATATTTTATTGATTGGATAGCCTCATGCATAAGCATCCAATGGATAGCCCCGCTAGTAAATGGGAGACCCTATGACCTATTTAACCTTTCAAGAGGGCTCAAACAGGGATTCCCTCTCTCCCCCTCACTCTACATATTGACGGTAGATGCCTTAATTCATTAGTTTGAGGTAGCGACAAGAGAAAGAAAATCATGGAATAAAGATAGCCCAAGGTGTGAAAAGAATAAATCACTCCTAATTTGTAGACAATACTTTGTTAATGGGGGGTGCTTCAGCGATCATAGCTCAGAGATTCAAAAATGGTGGAGGAATACATGAAGGCTTCAGCAGAAAAAATAAAAATAATAAATAATAAATAATAAATAAAAAAATAATAAATAAATCTGTATTTCTAGAACATCAACAGTTATTGCATGCATCATGCAATTTCCTTTTAAAGAAGATTGGAAGTCCTTTAAATATTTGGGGATCCATATATGTCATAATTCCCTGCCAAAATTAGAATGGATGCATATCATATATAAGATTCAAAAGAAAATATCAGCTTACGGCCTTTCCAGTGTTTCAGTTCTCTATGTTATTGGGACCGGCTAGTGTCAAGGAGACCATTTCAAGGAACCTTTACAAATTCCTTTGGAAAGGGGGGAAATCAAACACAAATAGGATGGACCTGATAAGTTGGAAACAAGTGAGACCCCCAAAAGGAAATGGGGGTGTGGGAATTCTAGAGCCTGCCAGGGATAATTTTAAGGACCCATACTTATTTAAAAGTGTATAAACCTTGGCGAATCTTGCCAATTCTTAAAATGTCAATTATAAAATATTTGGCGATACTTTTCTAAAATTATTTCAATTTATAAGGATTTTATATAGTTTATATAATGATTTGGCAATTTTTAGAGTGAAAAAAGTTTACCCTATCAAAATTGGGCGAAATGGGGCTTTAAAAAATGCAAATTGGCGAATCATTTTTTGGAAAAAAAACATGGAAAAATAGCCCATGGGCTAAATTTCACCCCTAAAATTATCCTTGGAGCCTGCATTGTCATACTTGGCCTTGGGGGCCAAGCTGCTGTGGAGACTGGTCACTGGGGATAAGGACTGGTGGAAAAAGTCCTCATCTGCAAATATCTCATCAATGACAGATTAAGAGTGTTGATCAACCCCCATTTAGGCATTTTGTATCACCCATTTGGAAACTAATAATCTCTTCTCTCCCTCTATTTTTGAGTAAAATTACTTGGAACCCTGGCAATGGAGAAAAATATCAATATGGAAGGACAATATTATGGAGAACCCTCCTTTGACGCAATCAACCAAACATTAGTCCCATTGATCCAGTGGTGTAAAAGCCAAGATATAAATAAATTATCAAAAATTTTAAGCTAGAGTGAAGATGGAAGTTGGAAGGACTAGAATATAATAGCTCTCCCAGACAATTTGAAAAACCAATTCCAAGACCTTCGTTCAAAACTCAAAGGTTGCTCCCCTTCTCATCGTGACTTGGAGGATTCGAGGGGCTGGGGCAAAGGATTATACTCAATTAAAGAAGTCTATGCAATGATTCTAATTCAAAAAGTAACCACCCTGAAAGCCAGTAAATGGAAAAAGGTTTGGAACACAAATGGACCCCCCAAGGTCAACATGTTATGTTGGTTGCTGACGCATGGCAGGTTACTAACTGGGGATAACTTATTGAAAAGAGGATCCAATGGAACTTTTTGGTGTGTGCTATGTAAAAAAGAGGAAGAAACAAGTGATCATATATTCCTGGGTTGGGGGTTCTCTCTATTGATGTCTATGTAACTTCGGAATGTATTTCATCTATGTATTATTATACTCCTATAGAGATGTAGTATTCCTCTATACGTAAGTGTCGCCATTTGTATTGACAAGTGTCACAAGTGTCGTAACTTGTTGATGGGTTATTAGACCACCTATTGAGGGGTCGGACCAAATTAATGTAACCTGGGGTTATTAGGCTGAGTTAGACAAGTCGGCCCCATAGGTTTATTAGGCAGCTCAGGACAAGTATAAATAGAGAGTGGGATCTCTCTATTTGATCATCTTAGTATTGACTTATACACTACTCGGAAAGTGGCGCACATGTGAGGAGGAGGATCACCTGCTAGTAGAAGATCTATCTCTAGTACTTTGGTTGTACTTTGGTTGTATCATTGCTCTTTCTATCTCTGAGGAAGTTGTGGGGTTTTTCACCTTTATGGTTTTCCCCAGTGAAACTCTTTGTGTCCATTGTCTTATGTGATTGCTTGATATGCTTGACATATGCTTGATATGATTAATAGGCTGTACATGTTATTCTCTCAGTAAAGATCCTAGAGTATGTTGAATTAATGCTCAAAATCTAACATGGTATCAGAGCTTCCCTGAGAAGAAGACATTGTGTAGTGGCGAAAACTAGGGTTTCTTGTTTATTGGGTTTCTCTCCACATATTTTGGAAAATTCGTAAGGTATATTGACTCTACTCATCAAGGAGAATATATCTGTCCAATCAGACTTAAATTCTGAGCACTTTCAGTTTTGGCCCTAAAAATTAGGTTTTCCACAAAAATAGAAATTTCTGAAATCTGAAGACATAGCTGGAAGCTCCTTGGAAAAATCGAAGTTTGGAGCTTTGGATCGAGATTTTTGGTTGGGTAAATCTCCAAGAAACGCAACCCTAATTCAGGGTCCTCCCTAGTGAATCCGGGAGATTGAAAAGCATTTCTGAAGAGTGAAACTTTGCAGTTCTGAAATTCTAAGTATACCAGGATGATCAGCTCATCAAGGCACATCTTTCTATCCTTTCATAAATTTGAAATTCACATTTTTAATTTTTAGGGTTTCTCTTACAAGCCCTAATCTGGGACCAAATCCAGTTTTCAGCAAGACAAGTGGTAAGACCTAAAACTTTTATATTTCCATTTGAAGTACTCTTTAAGATGTCTCACCACACCAAGCTTGAGGATAAGCTTGAAGGGGTTGATAACTTCCGAGCATGGAAGTATAGGATTAGGTTAATCCTAGAAGAAAATGAGTTGGACATTTATATAAAGGAAGTAGTCCCTGTCCCAGAAGAAGAAGAGGCTAAGGCTCTTCACAAGAAGAACTTGGTCAAGGCAAAGAGGATCATTGTTGATTCTATCAAAGATCATCTCATACCCCATGTGTCTTCCCTAAAGACACCAAAGGAGATGTTTGATTCCCTGACCAAGCTATTTGAAGGGAAGAACATAAATCAGAAGATGACCCTGAGGAATCAATTGAAGAATATCAATATCCAGAATGCGGAGACTATGCAGTCTTATTTCTCAATGGTCTCCCAGATAAAAGAACAACTTGAAGCTGTGGGAGAAGACATAGAAAATGGAGAAGTGGTAATGACCACTCTTAATGGCCTTCCTAGGGCATGGGATTCCTTCATCCAAGGAATTTGTGCTAGGAAGAAGCTTATCACATTCAGTAGACTGTGGGAAGAATGCTCACAAGAAGAAGCTCAGATTATAGCTCGAGAAGAGAAAATGGGGAATAAAGATCAAGCTCTCACAGCAAACACCAGAAAAGATAATATCAAAAAGGAGCACTCTCATCACAAGAAAGGTAAACACTATCACCACAGACAGAAGGAAAGCTCTGGAAGATCTATGAAAGATCTTTCTCATATTCGGTGCTATACCTGTGATGAAAGGGGACACATTTTCAGAAATTGTCCCAAGAACAACAAGAAAATACATCATGCTCATGCTGTTGACGATGATGAGCCTCCCAGGAAGAGGGCTAGAGAAGATAGTGAAGATTCTTCTAGTGATGAAGAATATGTTTTGATTTCTACTTTCACTGGAGCCATTACTCATGGAAGTAATGATTGGATTATAGATAGTGAGGCTTCTAAACACATGACAGGATTCAAGGAATCCTTTATGAACCCCACAAAGTGAAACTTGGGGATGACTACCAGTATCCAATAAAAGGAAGTGGTGAAGCCTCCTATAAACTAGACTCTGGAAAGTCTATGAAGATGAAAGATGTACTATATGTTCCAGGTCTCAAGAAGAATATACTCTCAATATCTGCATTGGATGCAAAAGGCATGAGGGTTGCATTTGTAGATGGCCAAGTCCTAATGTGGCCAAAGGGTAAGACTATTGATGATGCAGTGGTGATTGGAGAGCAAGAGGGAGGATTATACAAATTGAAGGGCCAACCAAAACAAGCCATGTTCCATGATTCAGTAGATCCAAGTGAACTTTGGCATAGAAGGCTTGCACACATGCACTATAGGGCATTACCAATTGCAAGCAAAGCAGTAGAAGGTCTTCCTGAAATCCAGACAAAGCATGAAGGCATTTGCAAAGGTTGTGCAAAGGGAAAGAACACAAAGAAAACATTTCCAAGCAATGAAAGCAAGGCAAAAAGAATCTTGGAAATCATCCACTCTGATGTATGTGGTTCGATGTCATCCAGTTCTCTGAGTGGGTATGTATACTATGTTTCTTTCATTGATGATTTCTCTAGAAAGACTTGGGTGTACTTCTTGAAGAACAAAGATGAAGTGTTTGACAAATTCAAGGAATTCAAAGCATTGATAGAAAACCAAACTAACATGAAGATCAAGATCTTCAGATCCGACAATGGCGGAGAATTCACTTCAGGTGACTTCAAGAAGTTATGCAGTGATTCAGGGATTAAGAGGGAGTTGACTACTCCTTACAATCCACAACAGAATGGGATTTCCAAAAGGAAGAACAGAACAATCATGGAAGCAGCTAGGGAAATGCTCCATGACCAAGATCTACCCATGCACTTATGGGTTGAAGTAGCAAGGACAGCTATATATGTGCAAAATAGAACACCCCATAAGATACTTGACAACAAAACACCAGAAGAAGTGTTCACTGGTAAGAAACCAGAAGTTAGCCATCTCAGAATATTTGGTTGTCCAGTATACACTCACATCCCAAAAGAAAAGAGGACAAAACTAGATCCTTCAGGAAAGAAGGGCATATTCGTGGGTTACAGTGAAAGCTCGAAGGCTTACAGAATCTACTTCCCAGGATTCAAGAAGATTGATATCAGTAGAGATGTAACATTTGATGAAAGCTCAGCATACATCAAATCGAGGAAAACACCAGTTGAAGATAATGAAGAACCCAGAATGTCCAGAACTCAAGACACCACCATGAATGAAGCAGTTCCTGAAGAAGATCGTGAAATGGAAGATCCACAACAACCTGTAGATCCACCCTGTGAGAAGGAATCTCACAAGAGGAAACCAGCATGGGCTAGAGAGCTCATCCAAGATGCAGAAAGGTTTGGCATTCCAGAAGAGGAACACAAAGAAAGAAAAAGAACAAGATCACATACCAGCTATGTTGCTTTACTCTGTGACATAATGAACAAAGAACCTTCCAGTTATGAAGAAGCAGCAGAAAAGAAGGAATGGCATGATCAAGGAGTACCAGTCAATCATGAAGAATGATGTTTGGGATGTGGTCCCAAGACCAGATGGGAAGTCTGTGGTGACTTCCAAGTGGATCTATAAGATCAAGCATGCTGCAGACGGTAGCATAGAAAAATATAAAGCAAGGTTTGTAGCTCGTGGCTTCTCCCAGAAAGAAGGGATTGATTATGAAGAGACCTTTGCTCCTGTGGCTAGATACACTTCCATTAGATCAGTACTTGCTCTGGCTGCAGTGATGAAATGGAAGGTACACCAGATGGATGTCAAGACAACTTTCTTGAATGGTGTAGTTGAGGAGGAAGTGTATGTGGAGAAGCCACTCGGGTTTGAGACACATGACCGAGAGACACATGTGTGCAAACTAAAGAAAGCCCTATATGGTTTGAAACAGGCACCCAAGACCTGGTATGGTAGGATAGATGGCTTCCTATCTAGTTTGGGCTTTACCAAAAGTAAAGCGGATTCCAACCTTTTCTCCAAGGTTGAGGAAGGCAATCCTGTGGTTCTACTATTGTATGTGGATGACCTATTTGTAACAGGTGAGGATAGTTTGATTGCCAATACGAAGAGGAAGCTTGCTGTCGAGTTCAAGATGAAGGACTTGGGTATGATGCACTACTTTCTTGGTATGGAGGTGTGGCAGAGTGTAGATGGAATCTTCCTTGGACAAGGGAAGTATGCAGTAGAGATCCTGAAGAGGTTCAGGATGATGGACTGCAAGGCCATGGCCACACCTATGGCATCGAACTTGAAGCTTCTATGTGATGCTTCTTTTGAGTCGGTCGATGCTACGATGCATCGTCAAATGATTGGGTCCTTGATGTACCTGACAAATACGAGGCTAGATATCTGCTTTGCGGTGAACACTTTGAGCCAGTACTTGACAGATCCGAGACATGTTCACCTGATAGCGGCAAAGCATATTCTGAGGTACCTGAAGGGTACAGTTGACTGTGGGCTTAAGTATGAGGCAAATCAAAAGTTTAACCTAGAGGGTTATGTTGATTCGAATTGGGCAGGTAGTGCCATTGATCGAAAGAGCACTTCGAGGTGTTGCTTCAGTATGGGATCCGATATGATCTCTTGGTTTAGCAGGAAGCAGTCCTATGTGGCACTGAGTACAGCCGAAGCAAAGTATGTCGCAGCTTGTTCGGCCAGTTGTGAGGCAGTATGGCTTAGGAAGCTACTGTCTGATTTGTTTGATCTCCAGCTGAGTGCTACTTGTATATATTGCGACAACCAGAGTTGTGTGAAGTTGTCGGAGAACCCAGTGTCCCATGACAAGTCGAAGCAAATTGAGATCAAGTATCACTATATCAGGGATATGGTGCAGAGAGGAGCAGTGAAACTCTTGTATGTTGCGACAGACGAGCAGATAGCCGATGTGTTGACCAAGCCGCTTGCTAGAGTGGAGTTTGAATACTTCAGAGGGAGACTTGGTGTACTTCAGATCGAGATGCCTTCCAAGGGGAAGTGATGAATCCGGAGACACAAATGCACATGAGCCATTCTGACATTGTTGAAGTTTGTCTTACCATGGTCGTTGATGTAAGTGTTGGGGTCATTCGAGCATGGTTGAGGTGTGTCTTCCCATGGCTGCGATATAAGTGTTGGGCCATTCGAGCATGGTTGAGGTGTGTCTTCCCATGGCTGCGATATAAGTGTTGTGCCATTCCTAGCATGGTTGAGGTGTGTCTTCCCATGACTATGGATATAAGTGCGGTGCCATTCTCGCATGGTTGAGGTGTGTCTTCCCATGGCTTCAATATAAGGGATGAGCCTTTCACGGATGGTTGAGGTGTGTCTTCCCATTATGGTGAGTGTAAGTGTTGTGTGATGTGCATCTGGGTTGTGCTCCGTGGACGATGATCTGAAGACGATGATGTGACAGTAGGGTACACAGGTTTTTTCAGAGACATGTAATCAGTCCTGAGATGCTCTTGCAGGTTTTGCAGAGGCAATGTAATCAGTCCTAGGAGATCTTGTAGGTTTTGCAGAGGCGGTGTAATCAGTTCTGAGGTGTACCTACTTGATGGCTTGCTCGCAGAGATGATGAAGACCTACATGGAGGCTAGGCCTACATCCAGCATGAAAAAGGGCTGGCTCTGTAGATGTTGATGATATACATCCAGCATGAAAAAGGGATGGCTCTGTATATGATGAAGACCTGCAGGTGGCGGGCCTACATCCAGTATGAAAAATGACTGGCTCTGTAGAACTTCCTATGACGAGTAGATCGTAGATTGATTGAGATAGTAGCAGTGATGATGATTCGATGACGATGATCCAGTGATGATGATCCAGAGAAGAAGACTTGTGCTTGCAGATCTGTGTCGAGAAATACCTTCCTAGTTAAGAGGGAGTGTTGATGTCTATGTAACTTCGGAATGTATTTCATCTATGTATTATTATACTCCTATAGAGATGTAGTATTCCTCTATACGGAAGTGTCGTCATTTGTATTGACAAGTGTCGCAAGTGTCGTAACTTGCTGATGGGTTATTAGACCACCTATTGAGGGGTCGGCCCAGATTAATGTAACCTGGGGTTATTAGGCTGAGTTAGACAAGTCGGCCCCATAGGTTTATTAGGCAGCTCAGGACAAGTATAAATAAAGAGCGGGATCTCTCTATTTGATCATCTTAGTATTGACTTCTACACTACTCGAAAAGTGGCGCACATGTGAGGAGGAGGATCACCTGCTAGTAGAAGATCTATCTCTAGTACTTTGGTTGTATCATTGCTCTTTCTATCTCTGAGGAAGTTGTGGGGTTTTTCACCTTTATGGTTTTCCCCAGTGAAACTGTTTGTGTCCATTGTCTTATGTGATTGCTTGATATGCTTGACATATGCTTGATATGATTAATATGTTGTACATGTTATTCTCTCAATAAAGATCATAGAGTATGTTGAATTAATGCTCAAAATCTAACACTCTCAAGAAGTGTGGAGACAATCAAGTGGCAATCTCTTTCCCAAAATTAGATAGCCAAAGAAAGCTAAGAATCCATAAATTATTGGCAGAGAGGATACAGGGGAAGGTTGTCAAACAAAAGTCTCTTCAAAGATAACTTTATGTGTCTGGTTAAATTTACCACTTGGAAGATTTGGTTAGCTAGGAATAGAGCTCTCTTTTCAGAGGAAAATTCCAAACCGACAGTGGTAGCGATGAGAAGCTGATCGCTACTAGCAGAACACATTAACAACAAAAAAGGAAAAATAGAGACTTAGTCTCTTAGTCAAGAGGAAAGAGTCTGGCTGAAATGGATTGAAATCAGAACTGATAACAAAGTTTTAAATCCATTAATTGTTTCTCCTCTCTCTTCCGGATCAATTCAACAACTTCATTTATCTCCCCAAGACTTCATAGCATAGAAATCTTTATAAAAAAATACATGCTAAGCTTTGATGGTGCTTCAAAAAGGAACCCTAGGGCAATAGGAGCGGGTGGGGATATCGCTTCCCTAAGGGGAAGCATGTGTATTCAATTCGCCTGGAGTATTGGATATGGGTCGAACAACCAAGCCCAAGCGGAGGACGACGTAAAGATATGGTTTAAGAAAAAAAACAATTGACTGCTTAAATTGCATATGAAACTATGGGAAACACGAATACAAGGAAGACGTAAAGAGATGGTTTAATAATAATAAAAACAATTGACTGCTTACGAAACTATCGACTAATAGTTTTCAAAAACAAAAATAAAATTTTCAAATACAAATACAAGAAGTTTTCTTAGTATGTTGCTCTTTTCGAAAAATCGAATACTTTTTTTCCTTTATTTTTCACACATTGAATGGATTTTCTTATTTTTTAAATGTCAAACAAGACCGCCCTCCACAGATCGGAAATGTTTTCCGTGTGGAAATCCAGTTTAAAGACATTAAAATATCATAAATAACACGAAACTAACTATATGTTATATTATTTTAACTATCACATATATTCACTTAAAGTTATTGAATTTTTAAGATTTTATATTTTCTTTCTTAAAAATGGTTGTACAAAATTCTTACCTGTAATATTTTTTAAATATGTTTTTATTAAATAATTATCTTCTAAACTGATCATTATTGACTTAAATTATGTTTTTGATGTCACTTATAATAACGTGTTATTTTAAAGTCAAAGGTACAGTTATTTGAATTTGATATTTTATTTTTACTTTTCTATTAAATTTGGATGACAGTGATATATAATTATAATTTTTAATTATTTAAATTTAAATTATTAAGGTGTACATCTTGTATTTTTTTTCTTTTTTCTTCATTTGGTGAAGATAACACAATGGAATATCTTATATAATTTAAAATTCTTTATTATTTTAAAAGGATTCCATACCTATCAACAAAGAGAGAGTTGTCTCCTAAACTACGGCATTTCAACATCTTCGTTAGAGAGTAAAAAACATTCTTTATTTTATGAATGATGATAAGTGTATTTAAATTAAAAGATATTACTTAACTTAATATGTTTTTTTAATTATTTTAAAATTTTTAATATAAATAATTTTATATTTATTTAAAATTATTTTATAAATTAATAGAAATTATTGGTTTTGATTGTATAATTTAATTCAACTTATTAAAAAATTAATATAACATTTAAATTATGTAATCTCAATACTTTATATTTGTAAATTTATCAAAAATAATAATTTTGTTTGATTTTCAAATAAAATTCTATTTTAACTTTCATAAAGAGTTGTAAGATTGGATTATAACTTAAAAGTACTCGCGATTCATGAAATGTGTAGGAATTGGTGCTAACTAGGGTTTTCACAACATTCTTGGAAGTCGTTGCATTGCTTTCCGCTTTGCCTCCCAGAGCATAGCTCCTCACCGGGGAGGGCAGCCTAGCCCCCAACAAATCTCAGATCCATCAGCAAAACCAGGTTCCGATCCGTTGAATAACACCAATCAATAAGATCGTCACGATGAGAAAAACAAATCAATAGGGGGAATGTAAGGAGAGGGAACCTTCACCCCGCCTAAAACAAACCTTGACAGATCTTCCATAGCCATTCACACAAGGGAACTCACAAAACTGCCAGTAGATGCATCCCCAAATCACCAAACATGCCAAGATATGAGATCACGTCTCAAAATGTTAACCCTCGAATCTAATATATGAAAGATCATGCAGTGATTAGCAAATTTCTAGGCATTTGGTTGACAAAAAAAGACTTGATATGGTATCAACACCAAGTGGAAACCTAAATCCCACTATGATCTCAGCCTTGGCTCCACAGTCATATTTTCCAATTTAGAAGACAGAAATCGCATCTTTGACAATGGGCCCTATTTCTTCAACTCAATGGGGCTATATCTAAAAAAATGGTCTAAGCTATTCATCCCAAAAAAGGAGGATTTCTCAATCTTATGCCATAATTTGGGTTTGATTGTATTCTCTACCCCGGGAATAAGGGATCAAGAAACCCTAGAGTGTATTGGAAATACAATTGGTTCATTTGTTAGGGTTTCAAAGGCCACCATGATTGGACGCTACACATCTTACTCAAGGATATGTATCTACATGAACATCTCCAAAGCCCTCCCAGATGCTATCTCCCTATGGCCAATGGACTCCGAGTGGATCCTAACCCTCGACTACAAGCATATTCCATTATGTTGTCAGAAATTCCACGATCATGACCACCTATTATGGGATTGTCCTCTAAATTCCCCCTCCCTCCCCCCGTAATCTAATCAAAACCCTAAGGTGGACAATGATGGATACACTAGAGTCTCTAATAGGAAAAGCCAAGCCAAGAAATCCCCTCCTCTGGACCAACCTAGAAAGGGAGAAATCAATAATCATTTTTCCTCTCTCACGGACTTGTTATAGGAAACACCAATTGTAGATCAAGTAAACATACCCTCCCCACCAGGATCTGGAGAAGACCAAGTCCATGAACACAGGAATCTAGCCACCGACCAGATTTTGGAGAGGGTTAGTACCTTGTTCAAGACAAACTCAAATCCCCTGTGTAAGCTAGATGCAAGACCAACTCTAGCACCCCCTTGAAAAAACTGAGGACATGGATTTGGGCGATCTGGATCTGCAGAGTATTGAAGAGGCTTATTAAATCCAGGACTAAAACACTTTTAGGAGTTAAAACAGTCAAACTCGAAGAGATCAAAAAGAATCCCAAGGAAGCAGGGAAAAAGGGAATGAAAAGCAATAAGCAATGGCTTGAAGAGGTTGGACAACATTTGGTTGACTCAGGGCAATACGCCCAGCTCAAAGAGATCTACTCTATTATCCCTCATTCTCAATCAAAGTCATGTCATGGAATATAAGAGGTGTTAGAGGAAAATCGAAACACATGCTATTAAGAAACAAACTCAAGCAAGAGCAACCTCAGATCGTGATGTTGCAAGAGACCAAATGTAATAGTGAAAAAATTATCTACGTAGCCAAGAAAATATGGAAAGGCTCACAATCCATAGCAATTGATGTTAATGGATCAGCATGGGACCAAGCTTTGTTATGGAACCCAACGGAAATTTGTCTACAGAAGTTTATTGCCATCTGTCATTCGCTCTATACAAAATTCCATCTCCTCATGTCGGCTATCATGGGAACCATTAATAACGTTATGATAGGCCTCACATCATCTCTCAAAATCTATATTTCCTGGAATCCCTTTCTTGGTTGCAAGTGTAGGTTTCCCTCTAATCGGTGGATCCTAGGCAATGATTATAATATGATCGCCTCTCCAATGGAATGGAAAGGAGGGAATCGAAGACTAGATCAGGACAGTGAGTCATTTCAAGACGCCATCCAAAACCTCAAGTTGGTTGATCTGGAAGACAACAATGGCTTTTTAACCTGGGACAACAATGGCTTTTTTACCTGGAACAACAAAGAGGGGGGTGCTCAGCAAATTTCCTCCATGTTGGACGGGTTCCTCGTCTTGGAGGCCACTCTTTTGCAAGGAGACAGCTTAGAGGTTAGTATCCTTCTTTCCACGGGCTCAAATCATTGGCCCATTAGTCTTTGGTGGCATGTTACATGAATGCCAAAAAGGTACCCTTTCAAATTCAAAAAGTTTTGGCTTTCACATCCAAGATCCAAAGACAATCCCCAAAAATGGTGGTTTGAGATCGATTCCCTTCAAGGTTATCTAATGTACCGCATTTAGAAAAAATTGAAACATCTCCAGATACGCCTCAAACAATGCAACAAAGACGAATTTGGAAACATTTTCCAAGATCAAAAGGAGTTATATGAGAAAATGGAGGTGGTCCAGCTACAAATGATTCGGGAAGGTTGCTCTCCAACCGTAGAGGAAGCCGAGGCAAATATTCAAGCTAAAATCCCAAGAGATACATGAGCAAGGTGAAATCCTTTGACGCCAAAATTCTCGGGAGCAGGCTTAAAGAGGGAGAATGAAATAGCACTTTCTTTCATTGCTCCTTGCTTCAATACAATTGCTCCAAGAATATTATCTCATTGAACAATTCGAAAGGATAGAAATTGATGTTGCATGTAGACATTGAATGGTAATTTGTCTCCTTTTACAAGGATCTCCTCTCTAAACCAATCCAGGACATATTTGAAGCCATCAACAAAATTACTAGAAAGATTCCTAAATTGGTTTCTCAGGAGAAAAATGAAATCCTATTGAGGCCCATAGAGGAAGTCAAATTGGAAGCAGTGATCATGCAAATGGATACCAAAAAAATGTTATTTTTTTTGTCTTAATGCGGAAATATAGTAGAACTTGAAATCAATGAATAATCAAAAGCATAAGCATTCACATGAGACACAATATTTACCCTAGAGAAACTCTTTAGTACTTGAGGGAGAAAACACCAACAAAATCCTCCTTGGAATATTGATAGATAGAAGAGAATGTCTTTACATTGAGCAGATTACATCAAGCACCCCTAGTGCATTATTAGAGAGAAATACCAAGCACCCCTGGTGTAATCACAGAGAAAGAGAAAATATGGAAGAATAGACCTCATAATAATATCCTGCACAAAACCAATTTGTTGATTTTGGTCACATGCACAAAGAAGGCGAATTTCCTCCAAGAGATAAGAGAATTCGCTCTCACGTTGAATTCATCAATCCTGCATAACATATATATACCATACTTCTCATGCTTTGGCTTCTATTTTTATCTTCTGACTTCGGGATGAACTCACCCTTCATCTGAATGCTAGATCACTTAGTTAGGTGGCTAACTCAAGTGTCCTAACAAATGATGTCTTTTAGTTCAACTTAAGCATTGACATGCAAAATACTTTAGTTAACTAGATCTTCGTTATTAACACTTAGTTAACTCTTTTAACTCAATTCATTCTTGATAACATCATTGAAGTGAGCAATTCAATTTTTCCTTTAATTAACTAAAGTATTTCTTGTTAACATCACTGAAGTTTAACAATTCGAGTTCTCTCTCATTTAACTGGAGTCTTTATCATTGTCGAAGTGAGCAAATTGAGTTCTCTCTTATATTATCACATCTTATCTTTATCTCTTGTCTTATCTGCATGGTCCACATGTGCCACCTTTAATTTATCTATCATATCAAATATATTAAGGAGATTTTTCCAATGATGTGATCATCTTGTTCTATATCCTTCCAAGTGGTCATATGCTAAAGTAATTCACTTTAGAGGTGGCCAGTCTCTAGAGGAGACTTAATAGCTCAACCATGGTTAGTAGTACATCACAAACCATTCATACTTTAACATACAAATCATTATCTCAACACATGAGGTACCACCTCAATACATGAGGATCCATCTTGACATACAATACCTTAGTCTTGACAAACAAGATTGTACAGCACCATCACTTTGACATACAAAGCACTTACCTCAACACATGAGGCTTATTCACTCTTGATTCCAACCCAAGATTCTTCTCCAATTTTCCTGAGTCCAACTCAGAATCCTATAAGGCACTACCTTGACACACGAGGCTCAATATTGACACACAAGATTGACTTGGAGAATGACTCATGATGTTGTGACTTTAACACTCCCTCTCAGCGAGGGAGGCATTCTCTGCAATGCCAAGCTTGTCTCAGAAGTACCTATACTTCGTCAAGGACAGAGGCTTATTCAACATATCTACTATATGCTCACCAATAGAAATGTACTAAACTCTTCTGGCACATCTCTGGTCCATGTATCTGATGTAGTGGTATTTCATCTCAACGTGTTTTGATATGTCATGAAACGCATGGTTTTCTGAGAGCTTAATGCAGCTCTGGTTGTTAGAGCGAATGATAGTAGTCTCAAGCTTCTCACCAAACAACCCAGCAAGTAGCTTCCTAATCCACACAACTTCTCGAAAGGTGGTACTAGCTACAATATACTTTGCTTCTGTAGTACTCTAGGATATGGAGCCCTGCTTCCTGTTGGACCAAGAGATCATAGTTGATCCCAAGCTGAAACAAGATCCGGATGTACTCTTTTAGTCCACAATACTACCACCCCAGTTAGAGTCGGCACAACCAAGTAACATCACTCCACCACTGGAAGCATATCTGAGTCCACAAGCAATAGTACCTCGAAGGTATCTAAGCACATGCTTGGAAACAACCCAATGTCTATGTCTTGGCTCAGACATGACCTAAATCAATATACTCACTGCATGACATATGTTTGGTCTACTATGTATCAAATACATCAAGGAACCAATGAGTTGTCTATACATGGTAGGATCCACTAAATATGATCCAGAATCTGACTCATGTAGTTTATTCAGATTAGAAACCATTGGTGTAGACATGGATTTACAATCCATCATACCAAACCTGTGCAAAACATCAACTGTGTACTTTCCTTGTGAAAGAAAGCTCTCATCTTTCCTTTGCCAAACTTCTAGACCAAGAAAGTAGTGCATAAGACCCAAGTCTTTCATTTCGAACTCAAAAGTGAGCTCCCTCTTTCATCAAGCTATTTGATGTTCATATCTAGTAAGGAACAAGTCATAAACATAGAGAACCAAGATCAGTGGTTGGTTCTTCACAACCTTGAAGTACAGGTTGGGGTCAGCTTCACTTTTGGAGAAGATCGAGCTTTGAATATAAATGCCAATCCTTGAATACCAAGCCCTCGGGACCTACTTAATCCCATACAAGGATTTCTTAAGTTTTCATACATGGGACTCCTTCTCATGAACTACAAACCCCTCAGGGTGTTGTATGTATACTGCTTCCTCAACTTCACCATTGAGAAAGGAAGTCTTCACATCCATCTGGTGAATATTCCACCCTAGAACTGAGGCAAGTGAAATCATGGCTCAAGTAGTAGTGTGGGCCTGGACACGGGAGTGAATGTCTCATCACAGTATATTCCTTCTTTCTGTGAGAAACCACGAGCCACAAATCTTGATTTATATTTTTCAATACTACCATCAGTTGCATGTTTGATTTTATAAAGCTACTTGGATGTTACTATTGAATTCCCTTCAAGGTTAGGAACAACTTCCCACACATTTTTCTTCATGATGGATTTGTATTCTTCCACCATGGCATCTTTCCATACTTGCTTCTTAGTAGATTCCTCATAGGTGGTGGGTTCTGAATCACTAATGTGACTCATCTATATCATTTAGGTCTCCTTCACTCTCTAGATGTGCTTGATTGTGCTCCATGATTTTCTACCTCTTGCAAAATGTCTTGACACCAGGTAGATCTCCTCTTAGTAGGAGGTTCATCAAGTGATATTTCTACCAATTATACTGGCTCTTCAAGATCAAGCAGATCTAAGGACTCTTATGGATTCTCCCTCTCAACATCTGAAAGGGGAGAATCAGAAGTTGGATCCTCCATCATGGGAATCTCGTACTCCTCCATATCTGAATCACACTGAAGTTCTTTAGATCACTTGAGGGAAAATTCTTCATGAAATGTTACATCTCTACTGACTTCAATGTTCCTTTGTCCTGGAACATGGATTCTATAAGCTTTGAAGGATTCGCTATATCCAACAAATGTTCCTTTATTTCTGGATGGCTCCATATTTGTCCTCTTCTCTTTTGGCACATGAATGTAGACAGGATGACAGAAAACCTTCAAGTGTCCAACATCTATTTTTTCACCAGTGAAAACTTCTTCAAGAGTCTTTTCTCCCAGGATATCATGAGGACTTTTATTATGTATATAAACATCAGTGCTAGAGGCTTCTGCCCATAAGGAGGTGGGCAGATCCTGATCACAAATCATAGCTTTTCCAGCCTCACAGCTTGTTATGTTCTTTCTTTTAGCAATGCCATTTTGCTGGGGGTTGTAAGGTACATTCAGTTGTATTCTTATCCTTGCCTCTCAGTAGAAGTCATTAAATTCATGAGACTCAAACTCTCCTCCATTATCATATCTCAAAGCACAAATGTGCTTTCCAGTCTTATTCTCAATCAATGCTTTAAACTCTTGAAACTTGTTGAAAGTTTCATTCTTTGCCTTCAAAAAATAGATCCAAGACTTGCAAGAGAAGTCATCTATGAAAAGCACATAGTACAAATAACCAAAGCACATAGTACAAATAACCACTCAAGGATGGTGCTGACATAGGACCACATAGATTTGAATGTATAAAGTCCAGGATCCCTTTGGATCTTTTGGTACTGCTCAGAAAGATCTTCTTGATGTTCTTTCCAAGAGCACAACCTCTACAAATAACATCATGATCAGATTGAAATACAGGCATACCTTTTACCATCTTATGTAGGACAGGTAGTGCTTTAATGAAGATGACCAATCCTCGTATGCCATAGTTCACAAGGACTGACATTTTCATGGATCATGCCTTCAATGAAATTTCCAGTAACTTTGTAGAGACCTCCCTCTCTAACTCCAATCACAGCTATAGAATTCAAGTCTGAAATCTTAGGCCATGAGAGCGCTTTGTTGTCCATAAAGATTACTCTGAAACCTTTATCTTCTAGAACTGAAATGGATAGGAGTTTTTTCTTCAGACCATGAACATATAGAATATCATCAATATGGAGTACATCATCTGAATTCAACTGAAAGGAAGTGGATACAAATCCTTGGATCGAATAGGTGGTATTATCTCCAAGCTCCACTTGACAAGGGAACTTCTTTTCAGTCGAATCTGAGATAGCTCTCCTATATCCAGTTATGTGCTTTGATACGCCACTATCCATCAGCCATGTCTCAACACTAGTCGTAATGGATCCAACTAGAGATGAGACAAGGTAGTACTCCTTCCTTGCCTCTTAATCATTGGAAGAATTCTTTCTTGTAGGTTCATCTTCTATAGCAATAGAAGCATGAAATCTACCCTTGAACTTTCCTCTTTGCTTTGCACGGAAGTCTCTTGCAAACTGGCCCTTCTTATTGCAGTTGAAGCATTTGACTTTAGACTTATCAAAGTTATTGTTGTATTCTTTTTCCTTTTGATGAGGAAACTTCTTTTGAGAAAATGATTTCTTTCCTCTCTTTGTCCTTGCCGTAAGAACAAGGTTCTCTTCTTTGTAGGAAGCATTTTTGCTTTGAATTCGCCCTTCTTCTAGAAGGAAACCATGACGCAATATTTCAAAGTCAGGTTGCACTTCTTGACCATTAATAGCAACCAAGAATGTCTCCCACGAGGATGGAATTCCATCGACAACAATCTGAATAATATCATCATCATCAACAGTAACTCCAATGCTTGTGATTTGATATCTTACTTGAGAGATATTTGTGAATAAGGAAGCAACAGTTTCTTCCTTCTCCATCTTTGTTGTTAGGAAAAAGTTCCTATAGCTGGGGTGAGGCCACCAACATACTAGGGTTGACAGACAACCATCTAAGGTTCTACAAATACAACAATCAAGCAAAATATTTAGGGTTTAAAAGGGTATGTACCTTACTACGAGAAGGTTAATTCAAGCCTCTCCTTGAGTCCTCCTCTTTCTCTCCAATCAAGGAACCTGGAAAACCATTCCAAAGACCCTCCTCAAACCAATTTGACTACAAATAAGTAATTGACATTTAAAAGAACATGAAACATCAAATTGCAATCAAATCTGAGATAAACATGAACAAATCTATTTGGAAAAGGAAGAATGTATATTATTTCATTAATGAATGGAGCAAGTACATAATTAAACCTTCCTTCAATCAAGGCACTTCATGAAACCAAGATCCAAGGTCTCATGCTTCTCTCCTCCAAGGATCCCAATCTCTGATAAAATGTATTAGGATTTATGAGAAGCTAGGGAACAAGTGATGGGGATGGGAGTCAAAATTTCTCTAGCATAACATTACATGGGCTAAGATTCCTACTCATGGCCCCTCTCCCTCTCTTTTATAGTGAAAGGACAAGGTTTGGTCGAGGAAGGAGCAGTTATGACTGGAAGAGGAGGTTCCAAAACCACCCATTTTTTGAGATTTTATATACATTTTTTAGTTTTACTGAGGCACACGCTTGTGAAATATAGATCAAGGTGCACACAACATGTAGGTGAGCCATGTGCAACCTGTGCATGGGTGGAAAAATTAGCAAAAAACGCTAAAATTAGGGTTTTTTCAGGAGGTGTTTTGGTCTCCAAGTTTGATCAGAAGCTCCCAAACTATTGAATGGACCATGAATAAGTTAAATCCACATAATATAGGTCCCACATATGGCTCTTCCATCAACAATGTCATTTTTTGTGACCCACAACAGCCTCATGAAGTGTCAACACAGAAGTGTCGTCATGAGAGCAAAACATGCAAGTGTTGTCACATACGAAGAAGTGCCAAATTTGGTTATAACAGATGCCCCCTGTTACACAGAAATCTTCCACCCTGTGAACATCAGCATTCTTTGGCCTGTAGGATCCATTTCAATACTCAAATCCATTTTTATCCTTCAGTGATACCAATTTGCCCTATTTTTTCCTACCCGCATGTTGCATCACTATAGCATGCATACCGACGAGTTGCATCACTATAGCCCGCGGGTATCAAGTAAAATGGTAAAAACCACTATTTTATCACTTTTTACTCAAAAAAAGCGGTCATTGGGTGACCTTTGGCTCTCCATCTGCCCAAGTAACGTCTCGATGAGTCCTTTCACCTACCTTTGAGAGGACTATATATTAAGCACATATGGCTTATGGACGGGAGGAAGAGAGAATAATAAAGGAACTTTAGTGGATTTTTGCCCTATCTTGAGTCTGCACTCATGGATCGTTGTAGTTGTGAACCATTTATGTTCATCTTCCAAACTCCTTCTAGTTTGAGTTTGCCATTCATGGAGGATTGAAGTGGTGGAGGCACAAGTGGATTGATCTAGATCTTGGTTCAGATTGGTTGCCGGCAAGAGGTCGTATCACTTTGTACTTATTCTTGTTCATTAATAGAAATACTCATATTCTCGTCCATTCATGGTGTAAATGTCATTTATTATACATTGGGTTACATTTGCTTATGATATTATGGACCATTTTTATTGATAATGTTAATTTCAATTATATATTATATGTACTTGTTGGATATTGGTTGTCGAGACTAATTTGCAGATTACAAGTGCGTGGATTGAAAGCTCCAACGGGGATCTACATCAAACGTTGGATCAAGGTTGGTTACATTTCTCCATTATCTTAACATTGTCATTTATAATAGCATTGCTTTGAGAATTGAGTAGATTTCTGGTAGTCATCTGTCTGTTGTGGTATTCCCAAGCCATAGCGAGTTTTCTCCAATACAGAAATGGCGACTCCACTGGGGAAAACATCCATGTTTGGAAAAAATTTTGAGCATTAGTCCATAATTAGAGTTGTTGTTTATCGAAACTCTATGTCACTAATTGGTCGTCGAGATACACTGTAGAAAACTTGTTTTTTCTGAGCCTCTGGACTCTTTATTTGCCCGTTTTCCTTTCCTCACCCGTGGGCTAGCTTAGTTCTGCCCGCGTCTACCTGCCTCTGTTTACTCTACTGCTCGCGGGTACCTACAGGATTTCCTTCGATAGTAGCGTGTAACTCCGGCTTTTGTTGGTTTATGACTATTGGTTGTTGTTGGGTGAGTTTGGTTGGTTCCTGAGTCTTTGTTGGCCTCTTTCTTGACTGTTTCATGCCTTGGTTGTGACCAGATCTCTTCGTTTCTCTTGGTTGATCTTTCTTGGTTTTTTATAAATTTTTGGTTTTAGCCTCTTGGTTTCTTCATTTTGAGCTCATTCCTTTGGATGAGTCTTGCTGTTTAGGATCTGTTGGGTTGTCTTAGTGATTTTCTCGGCACTTCAGTGACTGAATAGTAGGATTTTGCTTGCATTTTTTCATTTTATTTATATTGAAAAAATACAAAAATATACATTTAGTTTTTGCATTTTCCTTTCTGTTTATAAGCGAAAATACAAAAATATTTTATTTCCATGTACTGCATCTTGCATTGAGTGCTTGTTGCCTTCATTTTAGGTTCTGCTTGTGCATTGAAAAGATAAAAGATTGCATCTTTATTTCGGAATTGTTGGTTGATTTTGCATATTAGTAACATTGTTTTATTGGATAGATGAGTCTAGGATTGGACGATGTTGCATACTATTGAGTCTACACATCACTAGTTTCACGATCATATCCCTTGAGTAATCACAACCACTAAAATTAACGCTTAATCATAAAATTGATTAGACTAATTTTATTTATAGGGTACACCAACTAGCATAGGTTTAGAGTCTTGGAATAGATCATTGTGAGTAAACAATTCAAGACTACTAGACGAAACATTAGGTGTATGAGCAGGGAGTGGAGGAATCCATGGTATAGATCGGTGTTCTCAGGAAGCTCTACTCAATCCAGAGTTAAGCACGAGGTCACGGGAGGTTGGTTGAGGAGATATCCCTCTGATACCGGCTGAACGTGGGAGATATATCCAGGATTTGTTCGTATCTGGGGGTACTGGAGGTTCGTCCTCTTGTGCTTCGGGCTTAGCTACCCTGCCCATACGATGGGTCCCACCTGCGACTGTCCCCCTGAGCATTAGTTATATTGCGGTGAACATAGTTTCCTTACCTAGGTACTGCACAGGGTACTTGCAGTGGTTATGTTGTTTGTGTCCTGAGTCAGATAGGGATTAGACAGCAAAGTTGTGTTCGTGCAGTGGACTTGACCCTATTGACACAGTGAAGCCTGGGTGTCTCTATAACTGATTCTGTTACCTCCGGCTATAGTTTGGGAGTCTCAAGCCTCTCCTAGGCGAGACATACCGGGTCTAGTGTCGGGAGCTCATTTAGCCACTCTGTTTGTCTGCTCTTGGCTGTAGTTTCTCTAGGTGTGTGCTTTTGATTTACTGTTTTTGATCGATAGTTGGCCTTTAGGAGACGTTGTGACTCTCTCCGGAGATAACATGGCGCGGAGCCCTACTCTCCACCAGTCTCGTCGTTTGGCTGGTTTAAAGCCACTCGAGGTTACACACCGTATTTCTAAGGGATGCCGGAGGGCTCCCTCTGAGTCTTCGGATTCTTACGTGACTTATGTTGAAGACTACATGGATGCATATCCCGATATTGGACAAGATCCTTCTACTCCTTCGGGTAGAGTTGAACATACTACCGATCCCCATACTCCTCGTGAGGATTGGGGAGGTGATCCACTTGACACTCAACCTAGTTCTATTTGGCATAATCCACTTGACCGGGATCCATTTGATCCTTCAAATCTAGACAATTATCTTTACGGGATGCCCGACTTACCCGAGGAGGAAGAACAGGACGAGCCTTTTGTTCTTTCGTTTCCACGCAATTATAGATACGAGAGGCCTGAGACTCGTGATGACACTGGCCCTATGATCAACCCTACCGCACTCTCTTTTGGTATGCCTAGTCATAGTACTATCGAACCTTCCACTACGGTTGGTACTCACACTGGCACTAGTCAAAGTGCTAGCCATACTATACCCATTGGGGGCACTACCCTCCCTGGGGGCACTACGTTGTCCACCCACTCACATAGTATGGGGACTGGTCAGATTCCTAACCAAGCTAATGTTGGAGCATGACCACCTCCTAGGAATACCCAACCTAGCCGGAATGTTGTTCGGAATACGACTCACCATCCACCACCTAATACACATGTCGCTACTCATCAACCCATGACTACTTTTGCACATGATACCGTTCCTCCCAACCACGGGGGTGGACATATACCGCATACTTTTGCGTCCACTGCCGCCACCAGTAATGCTAATGTAGGGGGTGGGAATATTTCCTATCCACATGGACATCATACCACCAACCCTGCTACTAATCACACTAATGTTGGGGCTAGGCATACTTCTCATGCTTTTGGTCACCACACGACTGTTCAAGCTAATCCTAATGCTGGGGGTGGGAACATACCATACCATTATGGTCATTACAACACGGTTCCTGCTATGAATAGTACATACATGCCCCATACTCATGGTGGAAACCCTTACTACAACACAGTCGGTGCTGGCCACCAGAATCACCCACCACCCCAATATGGTGCTCAAAACGCGCATATACTTGCTTATTCTCAAATGGGTTCGGCAAGAGAAGGTTATCAATCCTATGGCCACGGGCAAGCTTATGGGCCGTCAGTTCCTTCGTATCAACAGTTTAATCCTCATGGTCAATCTTTTGGTCCATCTTATAACACAATTCCGTTTAACCAACCTTTTATGGGAGCTTATAATCCAGCTTTCTAGCCACAACTCCCATTCCTTGCACACTTGAATCTCCCGGATCTTTTGAAGCTCACGAATGATCCAGTGTGTCACGACCCTACTTGGCTCCTAGTCCCTACCAAGCTCCCTTCGGACATTCCAAATTTTGAGGGGAAAGGTGGTGAGGACCCGGGAGATCATGTCACGACGTTTCACCTTTGGTGCTCCTCTAACTCTTTGAATCATGATTCCATTATATTACAACTATTTCAACGCACCCTCACGGGGGCAGCTGCGAAGTGGTATGTAGAGTTGCCTGGGAACACCTATAGGGGATTCAACGAGATTGCTTTGGTTTTCTTAGACCATTTCCAGCTACTGGTTCGTTATGATACTGGTACTAAGTTGTTGTCCACCTCCTGTCAGAATAAGGCCACACATATTTCTGACCACGTTCAAGAGTGGCATCGGCGGAAGAGATTAGTGAAAGCCAACATTCCTCCAGAGTTCCTGTTGGAATGGTTCCTTAAGTCTTTACTCCCATACATTGCTAAGGATGTTTCAATGTCCGACATTGTGATTGAGGAACAAGCTATCTTGAAAGTCCAACAGTTAGATCTACTTTTATTCTCAGTCTAGAATTTTGTATGACATTATTCCTGATGCACCGAGAACAAGACATGAGCCTACGTCAGTTCCTGGACCACATGCTGATGGCATTGTGGGGTCCGCATGCACTCGCCCTGTAGACTTGGTAGCTAATCAAATGCAAAATTTGTCGTTAAACTAGTCTGCTCCCGGACAGGTTCACACCTTGTCCACTTCCACTCTGTCGTCTGATGTACACAATGTGCAATCAACGAAACTGTCGGGTAACCAGCAACCTGGTGGTAAGAAAAAGGGGAGAAATAATCGTAGGGGTGGAAACAATGGAAGTAATAACAATAGCAATCGTAATACTCCTCGTAAAGAGAATGCCAACCCTCCTCAGGAAGGCAGTAATGCTGGCGAGGATCGTAAGCCTAGGAGTAAGGTGAAATTCCCTTGCAAGCTTTGTGGGGAGGATCATATTACTCATTTATGTCCTCGAATTGAAGAAACATCGAAGCACTTGGCATAGAGCCCAACTGTGTTGAAGGATCCCCTTCCTCATCACCAAAACATGGCTTCACATGCTCCCACCACTGGTTATGGTACTAATGAAATGGCCACGTCTTCTTCAAATACTAGTGGTTATGGATGTGTGAATATGGTTCTGTCAGAGGTTTGTGTTGCTACTCGTCAACACAATTATGGTGCACCACAACCAAATTTGGGGAATGTGCCTCCCCCTCCTCCTGATAATTCTTTGCATATCGAGAAGCCCTCTATTATGCTGCTGATACCGAAAGGTGTTCTCAAGCGCTCCATGCATAATCCTAATGCTCGAGCCGCCCAGAACTACTCTATAGTAGAAGATTTGGGCCAAAATCTGTGTGCCATGTCGGCTCTTGAAGTTTTGCAAGCCTGTGCTTCTCAGAATCATGCCCTTTTGAGTGCATTAGGAGTTCAGGATGGGGGAAATCCCAGTGTTATCAAGTTCAATATTACTGATGTCCAACCTCGCTTGCCTTACCACGTGGCTTTTCAAATCCAGGTGTTTTTCCTTAAGAGCTTCGTCAAATGTACTATGGTTGATGAAGGTGCTTCCGAGTCAGTAATGTCGTTAGCTTGTTGGAAAGCTCTTGGCTCTCCTCCTCTACTCATGTCTATAACTACACTCACTGCATTCGACAGTAGGTCTTTTATGCCACATGGAATTATCCCTTCCCTTGTTGTCTCCTTGGGAGGTAAGTCGGTGCCTATTGAAGTCGAAGTGGTTGATGCGCCCATCGACTAGAACTTTTTACTAGGTCGGAATTGGATGTACGCTATGAAGACTGTCGCGTCTACTATATTTAGAGTTATCTACTTTCCCCATGAAGGCAAGATTGTGACGATCGATCAACTGGATTATGTTGTCACTCCTTCCACAGCATCCACGGGATCCGTAGTCCCGCAAGTTTCTAATTCTCAGCCGGCAACTAGGAACATAGGTGTTGGAATGTACCCCTCATTAATGGGAACTTTTAACCATTCTGATCCTGTGAATTTTATTGGAACCATTACCGACAATGCGTCTCCTCCTTCGAATAATATGTTATTCCGGACCTCCTATTTAGATGATCCGTGGACTTTACCATCCACGAGTTCCACGTCTGGAGACATTGCGCACGTCGGGATGTCTATGCCTTTATCTATAGCGGATCTCGCTTACGATCATATCCAACAAACCACTGCAGATCCGGATCTCTCTTTTTCCCAGATAGTTGAAGAAGATCCCGTTACGCTACCAGTTTGGGCAGCCAACTCGTCTTGTTCACACGAATGCCTTGATGGTACTCTACCTTCGGATGAAGATTTTATCGAGTCCATGCATGGTAACGACGAGCTTTGGGAGGATTTCTATCATAGATCTCATTCCCCTCCTACCCTTGATCTTATTGAACGAGATGAGCCTCGAATACAGTCTACCATACATTTTGATCCAGGCATAGTTTTGTCTAGCCCCGGTTTGAAATTAAATTCTGTTCTCCCTAGTGATGAGTCTTTAGACTCTCCTACAGATCCGCAAATCGGTGATCCTGATGAGTTCGATTCTACTTCTAGAATTTCCAACTCCCATGATGATGAATTTGCCATTGTAGATTTCCCGTGATGATGAATTTGCCACTGTAGATTCCTTCACATCCTTCATCTTTACTCTTCATTTTGAAGATGATCATTTTGATCCCTCAGGTATTGATAATATGGCACCTTCAAGGGTTAGCTCTACGTGCCTTATGTCTGAGGTTAACAATAGTGAAGTTGAAAATGTTTCTACCACAGTGACTTGTATCATATTTTTCTTTAAATACGTTTTAGAGATGATCTTGGTACTTATGTTTCTTGGAGACAGGATTCTTAGCTGGACTCATACTTGTTTACCGGTCCTTTTCGACATTTGCTTCAGTCATGGCAAGCATATTCAGAACCTTGCATATAGGTTTAGGCCTCCCCATTGTTATGATGCATTTAAGCCTATTACTATCCGAATTCGCAGACACCCCCTAAGTGTCCTTATCTTCCTCATGTTCCTTGCATTATGTATAGCTTTGTTCCATGCGCTTGGAACTAGTCGTGCATGCCCCTGACACTCGTCTACTCCCATTATGAGCATTCTTCCATATCTCCTTTGAGCTCGTTAAAAACAGTAAGGAGGTCACGAGTTTACTTTTTCAGGCTCGTTAAACCTTTACGGAAAAGATTTTTATAAATTCTTTTTTAAGCCCTTGTTAGACTTTTTCAAAATCAAACAAGATTGTCGAGTATACTTGTTATTTTAGACTCATTAAAGAATTTGAAGCGACATTCACTTAGGTATAAGTTTACCCCTTTTCCGGACCTTTGTGGATTAATTACGAAAAAGGTATACTCTAGTCATACGTGACTAGAAGAGTTCTTCTCTCATTGTTTTACACTTTTTCGGGTGAGGAGACTAACTTTACGAAAATGGACTCACTTTTATGTCGAGTTGTGATTGCATTGCATCATCCTGCTTGCTGCTTGAGCCTTGCACCGGCTCCCACTTACTCGGTTGTTAGCCTGGTGCTTGCGCACTTTTCCCTGTCGAGCCCTGCAGATCTTATATATTAGCCCTTCACAATTTGATGACCCTTTTACCTTGAGGGAACACACCCCCGAGTGTCCACATCCTGCACGCACTTCCTTGCATTGAGCATATGTATGTTCCATTGCTTGGGACTAGTCTGCTAGCTATTTGACACTCGTTCCCTCACTTGTTGTACTATAAGCAATTTTATTCTTTTTCAAGATTTTCCCAAATATGAAAAAGATAAAAAAAAATCAAATATTCCAAAAAGTCGGACGGGATTATGGTCACTATTTCTTGTTGGCAGTTGTTGTGTCACCTTTGAACAGAGCATTCATTCCACTCCGTGCATTATGAGTCGGGACTATAGTTGGGCCTTAGGAGTTGTACTTGTTTCTCAGTTTTCTCCACCGATTGGTTAAGCTTCCAGTCATTATGGAGCCCTCTGTAATGCCTCCTGCATTGCACAGTTTATATCAAGTCTATGTTACCTGAGTCTATCCATCTGCTCATGCTCTTGTTCAAAGGGATTCCTGAAACCAGTGTCATCCACTCCTCAGTTCTCTTGACTATTGCATGTCGGCCATCCTTAGTGAGTCAGTCTGTTTCACCTGAGATCTTCCAAATCTTTCAGCATTGCTAGTACCTCGTGCTGGTTGATGGGGGATGCCTTAATGCCCTCCTTCCAGCGAGTCTCGTTTCGTCGACTTCAACTCATTTATTCCAGGACTTGAGGCTTAGATTTCGGTTGAGTACCTTGAGGCTTGCAGTCATTAGTGGCAGGTTCTCTCACCATCGACAGTTTTGGGAATACATCAATGTCCCCTGATCGATGGATTCATCATGTGTTCAACTTCAACCCATTTATTCACACTCTGATGATTGTGCTCTGTGCCTTGATGCCCATTTTCATTATTGGTGGGTTATCTCGCGTCTGTTAACGGTATACATCATTGATCGGTAATCAGACGATGTCTCATCAGGTTCGACCCCAACTCCTTTTATTCACTTGATGGGACTTGCACTGTCGAAGACTTGTGTAGAACACCCCAAGAGATTATGGCATTCAGTATGCTACATATGACTTTGACTTTACATCTGAAATATCACCTCTCAGATTTCAGCAGTTTGTACCTCCAGTTTGCATCAGTTGTCTTCTTTTCAGCAGAAGACCATAACTTACTATAGAGGGATCATGGCTATAATCACTTATGACATGTATCCATTATGTACTGCCTATTCATGGCCATTGTATCAGATTGTTGTACTATACCAACATGTATTCAGAGATACTATTGTATTATGACGAGTGAGCTGTTCTTTCCACTTGTGTCTCCATCACTCCAATTCTGAGTTTTATAACGTATTTCGGCCATCATAGCACATTTCAGTCTCTGACCTCACACATTAGGGGGCATCTGTTACACAGAAATCTTCCACCCTGTGAACATCAGCATTCTTTGTCCTGTAGGATCCATTTCAGTGACTCATATCCATTTTTATCCTTCAGTGATGCCAGTTTTCCCTATTTTTTCCTACCCGCATGTTGCATCACTATAGAATGCGTACCCGCGAGTTGCATCACTATAGCCTGCGGGTATCAAGTAAAATGGTAAAAACCACTATTTTATCACTTTTTATTCCCAAAAAGCGGTCATGGGGTGACCTTTGGCTCTCCATCTGCCCAAGTAACGTCTCGATGAGTCCTTTCACCTACCTTTGATAGGACTATATATTGAGCAAATATGGCTTATGGACGGGAGGAAGAGAGAATAGGAAAGGAACTCTAGTAGATTTTTTTCCCTATCTTGAGTCTACACTCATTGATCCTTGGGGTTGTGAACCATTTATGTTCACCTTCCAAACTCCTTCTAGTTTGAGTTTGCCATTCATGGAGGATTGAAGTGGTGGAGGCACAAGTGGATTGATCTAGATCTTGGTTTAGATTGGTTGCCGGCAAGAGGTCGTATCACTTTGTACTTCTTCTTGTTCATTAATAGAAATACTCATATTCTCGTCCATTCATGGTGTAAATGTCATTTATTATACATTGGGTTACATTTGCTTATGATATTATGGACCATTGTTATTGATAATGTTAATGTCAATTATATATTATACGTACTTGTTGGATATTGGTTGTCGAGACTAATTTGCAGATTACAAGTGTGTGGATTGAAAGCTCCAACGGGGATCTACATCAAACGTTGGATCGAGGTTTGTTGCATTTCTCCATTATCTTAACATTGTCATTTATAATAGCATTGCTTTGAGAATTGAGTAGATTTCTGATAGTCATCTATCTGTTGTGATATTCCCATGCCATAGTGAGTTTTCTCCAATACACCCCCTAATGTATGAGGTCAAAGGGAAGGTTAGAGGGGAACACGATGGCCAAAATACATTATAAATAATGAAAGGTTGGATTATGGAGTCGAGGAAACCGAAGAAACCAAGAATTGTAGGCTCAAATGAACTACCTGAAATAGAGGAGAGTGTCAAACAATCTGATATATGGGATAAGTGTCCATGTTTAAATGATGAAACATGACCTCTAGGACAATACAATAGTGATCTGATAGATGTGTATAACTGAAGCATAAATCATGGCCACAAACATACAAGCGTGGATCCATGAGAATAAAATAAGCATCAACATAGCCAAAGAAATACAAAGGTGAATCCATGTCAAAACTGGAGATCATAGACATAGTGAACAAACTAGATCTATGTCTCATCAAGAGCCAAAATGAGTGTGGCTCAGTCTTGCGCAGCTTGGAAAATAAAAAAATATGATGATGCTACCATATGCCCAAGGTCTTCAATCCAAACTGACCAAAAGGTACAAATCCTAACCATGCAAATAAATGAGCTGAAGTCGAACATGGAGGACACCATTTGATTATCGGTCATTGATTTAAACCGTTAACAAACGCGAGGGAACACACTGATGATGAAAATGGGCCCCAAGGTACCTAGTACATTCTAACAGGTGTGAATAAATATTCTTGAAGTCGAACACCTGAAAAATCCATTGAGTAGGAGTCATTGATGTATTCCCACTACCCATTAGCAAGGAAAATTTCCACTCATGACTGCAATCCCCAAGGTACTACCAAAACTCTAAACTTCATTCCCGGAGCAAGATGAGTTGAATTCGATGGGAAGAATTCCATTGGAAGGGAGGCCTTAAGGCATCCTCCATCATCTAACATGAGGAACAATCAACGACTAATCTGACTTGGAGCAAGACTGAGTACATGATGAAACATACTGATACCAAGGAAAATTCAAGGCAACTGCAGAATGGCCAACACGGGTTTTTATCCTTGAACAGTGAGCACAACACAGGAGTGACTTAGGTAGCTTTGAACATAAAGGGACCATGATATAAATTTGCAATGTAGGATACATTGACATATTCTCCATATGATGGGAAGAGTAACCAACTGGAACCCAATTGTTTGATAGACTCAAAAATAGGTGCTTTGTTCAAGGAGATAGTAGACTTGCTGCCATTATATTGAAAGACAGTTTGAGATCCTTCCCTTCCCTTTTCTCTTTTTGAGAACCTTCTTCATTTTTTAACGAGATTGAAAAAGAAATAAAGCATGCCCGATAAGGGTCCATCCATGTGTAATTTTATGATTCCATGGAAGGGAAACTCAACACTTTCTTCTTTGTTTTACGAGTTTAAAGACAAGATATAAGGTTGCTCGATAAAGTATTGATCCATGGATTTTAATATCGAGCCCAGATCTGTTCGTTCTCGCCGATGTTTTAAATTTTAAAGAGTCTGGAAAAATTAAACAAGAACTCTATACACCATCTTGTGTATTTTATATCGAGCCCGATTTTGTATATGCTTGTAGGTGTTTTCATGTTTAGAGAATCTAAAAATCCCAAAGAAGAATCCAAGGTGGACTTTTTCGTAAAGTTAGTCTCCTTGGCCGAAAAAGGATAAAACAATGCGAGAGAGAACTCTTCTAGCCATGAATGAATAGAGTATTCAGTTTTGATATATATTCTAAACGGTCTAGAAAAGGGTTAAACTTATACCATAGAGATGACCTTTAAAGTACTTTAACGAGTATGAAAGAGACAAGCTAGCTCAGCAATCTTTTCCTATTTAAGGAGTCTGAAAACAGCTTAAAGAGGAATCCATAAAAATATTTTTCGGGAAATTTTAACAAGTCCAAAAAAGTAAACTCATTGTCTCCTTACTTTTCTTAACGAGCTCAAAGGAAGAATGGAAAAATGTTTGTAACGGGAGGGAACGAGTGTCAGGGGTATGCGGAACTAGTTCCAAGTGCATGGAATGGACCTATGCATAATTCAAGGAACGTAAGCAAGAGAAAGACACTCAGGGTATGTCTTCTCTAGTTAATGGGTGTCAATTTCCAAAGGCGAAATGGTACATGGCTTAACGAAAATGAGATAAGAGATGGTGGTTGTATAACAAGCTAAAGCGTGGAAGCCGACATCAAGCTCGTAAGTGCAAGCGAGATCGAGGAAAGTGCATATGCAACTTAAAAATAAAAATGGGATCCTAATAAGGAATGGCCAGAAGTGTATGAGAAAGAAATATATGAGGCTTCTTCTCACAGTCATGGTAAAACTAGAAAGGATCCCGAGCCTATGAGAAAAACTCAGCATGGGCACCAAAATGGCATAAGGGTGCTGACTAGGATGACCCATGTTAGGTAGGCTCTACTATCGGACTGGTCCACAATGCATATAGATATGGCTAACATGCCAATATCCAACAGGTTCGACCCTATGGCTAATCTGAATGGAAAATTTTTCATATGCATTGTTACATCAGGGAGACCTAAACATATATGCAAGGTTCATAATATACCTGGTATGACCGAACAATATGTCGGAAAGGATTAGTAAGCAACCATGATTCTAGATAAGAATCTTGTCAACAGTACCAAGATCATATCCAAAAAATATGTAAAAAAAAAAATCTGATAAAGGTCATTGTGGTAGAAATACGTTCAAGTTCACCATCTTCAATAATAGGCATAATTGAGGTATAGTCAACCAAAGGAGACTCTATAGTACCAAATCCTGGAGACTTATAACCAACCATATCAAAGCTGATAGGAATATCTATGTTGAGAGAAGTGATAGAATCTGCAGAAACAAATTCATCATCATGGGATTTGAGAATCCCAAAAGTAGAATCAAACTCAACATGAACACCGATTTACATCTCTTCGGAGGAATCTATAGACTCAGCAGTAGTAGTGTTTAAGGAATGATCGTTACGATCAGACTCCAAAGGAAAACTAGGGATGGAATGAATTGCAACTGGATCATCATCCAAATGAATGGCAGACCATATTATCGACTCTAGGAAAATTTCATCAAAAGGAAGTATTTCATGCCAGATAGAACACATGTCCACACATTCAAATGGAGGTATCACCTGGTCAACAATTGAGACTAAATCCCAATGAGGTAAGCATGAATGCAGAGGCTTATTCTCAGTAGCAATTGTACCCAAGGGACATAAAGGTTGGTTGATCTGGCTACACTCAACTTCCGAGGCTAAGCACTTCCACAGATTGTTAAAGTTCGAAGACTTAAGTTGGGGTTCCTTATTTGTGGAAGGTGTGGTAACTGTTGAAATTGTGTGTACCGATGATGCATCAATATGTAGATCAGGTGGAGGAAGATTAAAATTTCACATTAATGAAGGGTACATCCCCACACTAATGTTTTCACAATTCCACGTGGAATGGAAAACTAAAGGAATAATGGATCCATGATCCTGGTTGGACTCATTATTGTTTAAAGCTAGTTGGTAAGTTGTTACAATATTTCCTTCATGAGGAAACTTGATGATACGAAATATCGAAGAGACCACTGCCATCATATCTTGAGTCCAATTTCTTCCTAATAATAAATTATAATCAAGTTGGGAATCAACCACTTCCGCATCCACTTTTACTACTTTGCGTTCTAGCTCTATAGGAAAAGCCGGGATAATTCCATGAGGTTGGAAAATATGGCCATCGAAAGATTTCAACATGGTGACAGGAGAAATCACATCAGGTGATCCTAAAGCCTTCCAAAATGGCAATGACATGAGACGTGTGGAGGCACCCTCATCTACCACTTTCCGATGAATCTTAGTGTTTCCGAATACAACTTGGATTTGAAAAGCAGCATGGTAGGGTAGACGAGCCTTCCAATTCTCGAAATCGAAAGTGATCGCTTGACTATCTACAGGATCGAGAACTCCTAAAGCTGAAAGTAAGGTCTTCCTTTGGTTTGGACAAGTCTGGAGGACCTCAAGTGTAGACATCGCACATGGATCCTTTCCTTTAGATCCAAACGAATTAGTTTCATAATTCTCGTTCCTAGTCTGGAGATACAAATCCTATTCACACATGAAAACTTATCCAGCGCCTAAACTTCCCCCTTGAGAGGCTACAAGGTTTTGGTGAGCACCAGCAATCATCTGTTGTTGATGTTGAGGAAATGGATTAGTTAATACAGTAGTTTGGGAGGACCCTTCTTCTTGAGCCAAAAACTTTTGTGTCATTTCCATCTTAGGGAATTTATAAGTTAGATGATCCTCCTTGCATAACAAGCAAGGGAATTTTGTCCTAGATTTTTCATTAGTTTCCCCACCAACATTAGTATTATTGTTTGCATTGTTGTTCCCCTTATTCCCATTTTTATTATTCTTTTTTTTCCTCCCTCCAGGCTACTAGTTGGCTTGAGAGTTCTATATTGATAGAACATCAAAAGGAGGGTTGGGTTTAAGGTTTTGTGTGTTAATCTGACTAGTTTCCAAATAATTTTGACTTTAAAATTTGTTACCCGAGCTAACTGGATTGTTCTCAACTGCACCGATCACACCATCAACATGGGGTGTCAAGATGGGTTTCCCTGGGTCGACTTCTGCTCTAGGCTCAGTGGGAAGAATGTCATACAACATCCTGGATTGGGAATAAACCAAATCCAATTGTTGGGATTTAATAATAGCCTGATCCTCGGTATAAACCCCATAAAGAGCCACATCTTTTGCAATAAAAAGTAGCAATGACTTAATGAACCAATCAGTAAGTAATTCATCAAGGATATGAACCTAGATCAAACTATGTCTCCTCTGCCACTCATGGATGTGGTCATAGATATGAGTCAATTTATCCTGACGAAAATATGTTAACAGTTCAGTTCCAGTTTCATAACGGACTGGAAGTTGAAATGGTTCAAAAATACCATGGCAATTGCATTAAAGGTTTGAAAAGATGCTTGTGGTAACTCAACGTACCACTTCTCCGCTACACCATTTAAATACCTTTGGAAAAGACGCAATCAAATAGAATCATCCATTTAATAATTGGATGAACACCATAGATGGAAAGTCATCACACAGTTAGTTGGGTCTTCCTTGGATTACCTTCAAACATTGGGATGTCTGAAGGAATTTTTTTGGGTAGGGGTGGCCATCTCAGGTCATGTAACACTGGATCATTAGACAATTTTGAAATATCAAGCAAATTAAAAGTAGGAAAAAATGACAACTTCATCTCAGCCATTGAGTTCCAGGTTCTGGGAGCATTAGCTGCCCATTGGTTGGTGTTGGCATGTGGTTGTCTTGGAATATATGGATTTCTAGGATTAGTGAAAGATGGATTTGGTTTACCAAAGTGGTGTTGAAATGAAGGATATATTGTTCCGACAGTCCCTCCCATCCCTCCTAAAGGTTGGATACCTTGTAATATTGTTGTGATAATAGGGTTAGCCATATTAGAGCCTCCAATCCTCAAAGAAGGGATACTTCCATGAGTGGCATTTTTCCCTCATGGAAATCTAGTACTTGTTCCCCCTTGTATAAATGGAATACCTTGTGATATATTTGGACCAAAAGGGTTACCTGAACTTATACCTCCAACAGATTGGAAAGGTAGACTTAACTGGGGTAAGGTGGAATTAGAAACAACTCCACTAAAGGGCGGATTAAACATAAACATGTGTCCACTGAAGGGTGGGATATTATGGAAAGGTAAATATGGGCCACTAACTAAAGCAATGGTCATAGTCAAACTAGGAGGAATGGTCGCATTCATAGTTTGACAAATTGAAAAAAGGAATCCAAAGGAGAAAGGGTTCGAACTCACTTGAGTTAACGAACTAGTACCAGTACGTATCATAAAGGATGGTGGAAACCAACCTGGTTCTATTATGGATGTTGTATTAAAAGTAACTCCTCCTACAAGGAAATTATTAAATGGAGTAGATATATCCCCTGAATTAAATACTTGTTCTCTATTTTCAATGCTAACTGCCTAGCCAATGGATTAGGAATGTTGATACCAGCTAACTAGGAAAAACTAGGACTCTGTGGCGAGTTCAAAAGTCGAGATGGATTTTAGAGGTCCTTAATTTCAATGGTACCTAAATTCTCATCAGGATGAGGCTAATGGACACTAGGAGATTTATGTAATTGTTCCTCGGTATCTCTAAAGTGTCCTTCATCACAAGAACCCTCAGACTTAGCTGACCTAGAATTATTTTCTTCTATTGGTTGTTTTGTTTGATGTTCCTAGTTTTCCACTTATGCCCCCTAAGGGGGTGGATCAGAATAATCCATTCTTCGCCTCGGTGCAGGGGCTTATCTATGTTCAAGAGATTGTCCTTGAATACTTTTGGATCTACACATAGGTTGATCGACCATAGTGGCTTGTGGAAGACACTAAGAAGAAAGTCTACGAACAAATAAAAATCAAACAACACACACTAAAAATTCGTTGAAAGATGTCAAACAAGCAGACAACTCTCACATTGAAAGAGTACTTGACTACAAGTACAATCCAATGAAGAGTGAGGAATGATTTCCCAAAGATTAGCTTGGAAGGATGAGGGACAAAGTCTAGTCAGTGAATATCTGAGAGCAGTTACCAAGGTTGGGCGTGTTTCCCTTCTTGGTGCAAGTGTTTTCATAGATAAATCTGCAAAACACCCTCCAAGGGTACTAATGTTCCAATCACAAGGTCCACTCAAAGTGGTCATAGAAAATCCTTTGTTAACACTTGTGTATCACCCTAAATATAGGATGCTATGGCTTCCAAACCGCATACATCGTTTGGGGGAACAGTCGCATGTCGAGATCATGCATATGGGCAGGGTAACTAAGCCTGAAATTCTACAACAGCACTATGTACTTTTGAAATTATCCATACACGCAAAAACCCTAGTTGATGCTCGATTGAGTATTGGAGGGATATCTCCACAACTCAACCTCACACGACCTCGTGCTTGACTCATGTGGCAGAGGATCTTCCCGACCACACTTCTTACTATGTACTTTCGAAATTATCCATACACGCAAAAACCCTAGTTGATGCTCGATTGAGTATTGGAGGGATATCTCCACAACTCAACCTCACACGACCTCGTGCTTGACTCATGTGGCAGAGGATCTTCCCGACCACACTTCTTACGATGTTGGATTTTTCTCCCTAATGAAAGACACCTATGTTTTGACAAGTTTGAGTGATCGTGGAGGAGTTAACTCACAACTCCCTACCTCCACAATCCTACCTAAGCTATTAGGTGTATTTCTAAACTAGAATAAAACCTAAGATCCTATCTCAAGTTACTGATTGCTTGCTTAAAATATGCTTTCAAAAATTTCAAGAGAAGTAAAACAAGTGCAACTAAAGAAAGATATTCTTTAACGGAAATATGAAGCACTTAATCACCACAAACATGCACTTCTCTCTATCGATTTCTTTCCAATGCAAGTTCTAAATATATGACTTGGAATACATATGCAAATTTTTTGTATCTAAAGCAATTTTTGGTCTTCTAAAATGCAAAAGGAGACTAATATTTATAATTGTAAATGAAAAATCAAACCTACTATACAAGCATGCAACTACCAAAATAACTAAATATGCAAAAGAAACTTTTGTTTTTGTTTTCAATATTAAGCAATTCCAAATCCTTTGAGAGACTATGCAATGTACACAACTAATGCCAACTCAATGCTAAACCAACTTTTTATCCTTTTTAAATATGAGAAATAAAATCAAACTCAAATAAACACACAATCCAATCAAATGCAAAAACTTTTATGATCTCCTTATCAAACAGTGAAAGCGGCCAAAAACCCTAGGATTCTTATTCATGTAACCATGCCAAAATTGGGAAAATCATACAAGAAATAATTTTATACCCAACCAAAGCAAAGGACCTACTAATAAATATGGTTTGGTGAAGCCAGGTTTGCATACAAAAAATGCAATCAAGGTCCTAAACAAATGGAAGGACACTTGAGCTTTCACCTCCAAGAAAAACCAAAAGCATAAAAAGTATAAAAACCCTACCAAAAGAGGAATTTTCACTCAAATTGGTACAAATTAACTCAAATATCCTCAATAGGTTCCAAATCCAATCAAACGGGAGCAATTGGGTTCATTTAGATCGAAATTGGGTCAAAAGACATCAAATTGATTCAAGAAGCTCCAACTTGGGTCAAAAGGCTCCAAATGTTTCCAAACAATCCCAAAATGGCTCCAAAATATACTTAAAATCAAGTTAAGACCAATTAAGAGGAAAATCACACACTTCCAAGGGGTCCTACATAGACCAAGGATTAGTAAACACTCCAAAAAATCCCAATGAAACCCCCTAAACAAGCCTGCAAGTAAAAAACTCACCTACAGGGGACACGTTGGTGAACAACCAGCACAGTTGCATGTAACACACTGGTGAGAAGACCATTAACCTGCATGTATCTAGCAAACATGCACCTGTAAGTGTTGTCACCTACGCGTGGGTACTGAAAGTCTCAAAAAAGAAAATCTTATCTCACAAATTGACAATGGAAGGATCTAACTGAGTGTAATGACTACTCCTAAATTGAAATCAAACACAGGACTTCAATTAAAACTGGAAAAATACCCTTGGATACCCCAAAGCAGATAGGCTTATCCCCAGTGGAGTCGCCAATTATGTTGTTAGGAAAAAGTTCCTATGGTTGGGGTGAGGCCACCAACATACTAGGGTTGACAGACAGACATCTAAGGTTCTACAAATACAACAATCAAGCAAAATATTTAGGGTTTAAAAGGGTATGTACCTTACTACAAAAGGTTGATCCAAGCCTCTCCTTGAGTCCTCTTGCTCTCCAATCAAGGAACCTGTAAAACCATTCCAAAAACCTTCCTCAAACCAATTTGACTACAAATAAGTAATTGACATTTAAAAGAACATGAAGCATAAAATTTCAATCAAATATGAGATAAACATGAACAAAGATATTTGGAAAGGGAATAATATCTATTCTTTCATTAATGAATTAAGACAGTACATAATTATACCTTCCTTCAATCAAGGCACTTCATGAAACCAAGATCCAAGGTCTCTTGCTTCTCTCGTCCAAGGATCCCAACCTCTGATCAAATGTATTAGGGTTTATGAGCAGCTAGGGCTCAAGTGATGGGGATGGGAGTCAAAATTTCTCCAACATAATATTGAATGGGCTAGGATTCCTATTCATGCCCCCTCTCCCTCTCTTTTATAGAGAAATGAGAAGGTTTGGTTGAGGAAGGAGCAGTTATGACTAGAAGAGGAGGTTCCAAAACCACCCATTTTTTAAGATTTTATATTTTTTTAAAGTTTTATGAGGCACGCACTGGTGAATTATAGAGAAAGGTGTGCACAACACGCAGGCGAGCCATGTGAAACCTACACGTGGGTGGGAAAATGAGCAAAAACTGCTAAAATTAGGGTTTTTCAGGAGGTGTTTTGGTCTCCAAGTTTGATCAAAAGATCCACAAATACTGAATAGACCATGAATAAGTTAATGCCACCTAATAGAGGTCCCAAATATGGATATTCCATCCACAGTGTCTTTTTGTGTGACCCACAACAGCCTCATGAAGTGTCATCACAGAAGTGTCGTCATGAGAGAAAAACATGCAAGTGTCATCATGGATGGAGAAGTGCCAAATTTGGTTATAACAATCTTCAGATTACGAAGATTTTTCTTCAGGGCTCTCTTATGATTGGGATCCTTCTTCTCATAAATATTTTTCAAGGTGTAAAAGTACTCCTTTGTAGTCTTGAATGGAGTAATCACTCGCATTAAATTGTCTTTCACATAATCATAAATGATTCTCTTTGCTTTGGCTTGATTCATCTTGAAAGCAATGCATAGAGCATTAGAAGTAGGTTATTCAACAACATTGTATGCGTATACATCTAGATCATGCTCTTCTATGATATTCAGAATCATGTTCATCCAAGTATTGAAGTTCAAAGTTCCTTCAAGTCGATCTTCTGGTCTTAGTAAGATTGAAGCCATTATTCTTCAAGTACTGTGCTCAACTTTTTCCCTCGGGATCAATGTAGGCTCAAGCTTGATTGCAAAAATTAGATCATTCGTGCCTTGAGCTCTGATACCATGTTTATTTTTTATCTTAATGTGGAAATATAGTAGAACTTGAAATCAATGAATAATCAAAAGTATAAGCATTCACATGGGACACAGTATTTACCCTGGGGAAACCCTCCAATACTTGAGGGAGAAAACCACAACAAAATATTCCTTAGAATATTGATAGATAGAAGAGAATGTCTTTACAATGAGCATATTACATCAAGCACCCCTGGTGAATTATCAGAGAGAAATACCAAGCACCCCTGGTGCAATCACAGAGAAAGAGAGAAGATGGAAGAATAGACCTTAGAATAATATCCTACACAAAACCAATTTGTTGATTTTGGTCACATACACAAAGAAAGCGAATTGCCTTCAATAGAGAAGAGAATTCACTATCACGTTGAATTCATCAATCCTGCATAACATATATATACCATGCTTCTCATGCTTTGTCTTCTATTTTAATTTTCTAACTTCAAGATGAACTCGACCTTCATCTGGATGCTATATCACTTGGTTAGGTGGCTAACTCAAGTGTCGTCATGCAAGTGTCATAACTTAAATGATGTATTTTAGTTCAACTTAAGCATTGACATGCAAAACACTTTAGTTAACTAGATCTTAATTATTAACTCTTGGTTAACTCTTTTAACTAAATTCCTTCTTGATAACATCACTGAAGTGAACAATTCGATTTCTCCTTTAATTAACTGAAGTCTTTCTTGTTAACATCACTGAAGTTTAACAAGTCGAGTTCTCTCTTATTTAAATGAATTCTTTATCATTACTGAACTGAGAAAATTGAGTTCTCTCTTATCTTATCACATCTTATCTTTAATTCTTGTCCTACCTTCATGGTCCACATGTGCCAACTTTAAATTATCTATCATATCAAATACTAAGGATATTTTTCCAATGATGTGATCATCTTGTTCTACTATCGTTCCAAGTGGTCATATGCTAAAGTAATTCACTCTATAGGTATCCAGTCTCTATAGGAGACTTAATAGCTCAACCATGGTTAGTAGTACATCACACACCATTCATGCTTCGACATGCAAATCATTACCTCAACACATGAGGATCTTTCTTGACATACAAGACCTTAGTCTTAACAAACAAGACTGTATAAAACCATCACTTTGACATACAAAGCACTTACCTCAACACATGAGGCTTATTCAGTGTTGAGTCCAACTCAAGGTTCTTCTCCATGTTTCCCGAGTCCAACTCAAGATTCTATAAGGCACTAACTCGACAGACAAGGCTCAATATTTACACACAAGATTAACTTGGAGAATGACTCATGATGCTGTAAATTTAACAAAAATAACCTAAGCCATATGGGTTCATGATCCGGATTTATGTGGGAACGAAACAAAAGATAGCATATACAGAATCATATACAGAGATATATTGCAAATAACACAGTGATACAGTAAACACATATTCTATTAAATAACGGAAATAGAACAGACTGTAAAATACAATAGCTAGAATGGTGGTAGCTATCTCTAAGAAGAGATGTGGCCGCTATGCTCATTCGTGCTAAGATGAATACAAAGAGAGGCCGGAAGGGCCTATTTATCATAAGCATGAGGGAAAGAATCCCAAACATCCAAAACCCTAACCCTAGAAGATGAACCGTCATAAAGTTTGCGGCCCCAAGGTGGTTAGTTGAACAGTCAACTTCCCGAGGTCATAACTTTTGCATACGATCTCCGTTTGGGGCGCTCGGTAGCCCGTTGGAAAGGTCTATCTGAGATTTACAACTTTCGATTGGGCTTAAATGCATGTTGTTGGCAACCATTTGGTCTCCCAAATTGCCAAAAAATGTCGTTTAGGACCTCAAAATGGCTCTAGAAGTTTAGGACCCGAAAAACTGCTAAAAATAGTAATTTACCAAAATTGCCAGAAGGCTGTTTTGAGCCAGTTGGAAGAGGTGAGCCGCCACCGATATCCTCCTGGATCAGTTCACCACTATTTGGACCGCGTTAAAGCGGAAGTGCTAGAACTGGTTAAATACTCTCGGAGATGTACTACAGTACTACCTGCTCTGAACTCCACATTCTTGGCCCTTATTCCCAAAGAAAATCAATCCTAAAATCCAAGTAAGTATAGGCCCATCTCGCTTTGTAATGTCATCTATAAATTAATAATGAAAGTCATATTAAATCGTTTAAATCCCATTATGTCTAACCTTATTTTGCAGGATCAATTGGGCTATGTGGAAGGCATGCAAATTTTAGATGGAATTATTCTGGTTCATGAATTTATCCATTCCCTCAAATCCTCCAGTAAATAGGGCATGCTCTTAAATCTTGATATGTCGAAATCCTTCAACAAATTAGACTAGAAATATATTGACCAGATGTTGATTGCCTTTCGTTTTAGCGGTAGATGGACTCATTGGGTCCTATCCCTCACTTCCTCCCCCTTCTTTTCTATCCTTGTGAATGGTGTCCCTTCTCCCACTTCCAAGCCTTATTGAGGTATTGGGAAAGGGTCCATATCTCCCCATTCTTGTTTATTCTTATGGCCGAGGGCCTCAACTGTCATATTTAGGAAGCCTCTCTCTCTAGGAAAATTTGTGATCGCTGCTTCCTCAACTCATCTCTCAAGCATAGCCACTAGCAATATGTGGATGATACCTTCTTGATGGGTTGTCCCTCTTCCAGAGAATCCAAATCCTTCGAGCATATTCTCAAGGACTTTATGGATGCATATGTTACTTCTATAAATGAATCCAAGTCCCATATTTTCTTCGTCAACACTCCTCCTCTAGTCCAAAGAATCATTACTAGAATCCTTGGCTTCCGAGGGGGATCCCTTCTAAAGGTCACCCCCTCTCGAATAGGGTGAGAATAGGACAAGAGATTGGACCCAACACGAGGCAGGGGCATAAGTTCTAGGTGTTGAAGACACGTTGTGTGCAACTAGGATCCAGGGCATTTAACTCTAATTATTTTGTCATAAAGTTGAAGATTGTAATTGTGGGAAGGATCGGTCTGAACATTTTCCATCTAAGCAAAGAGGAGGATTGTTGCATGTAAGAGTTAATGGAACTCAAGTGGGCATTCATCGCCAAGGAAAAGATATTCCTTGGGCACATAGGTGATAGACATCAAATGGTTTCAAATTTCACTATGCTCTGGTTTTATGGGAATGGTATCTATGGATGGAATTTCGGTTTTCCCACCACTAGAGGTTTCAAGAAGTTGTTCTTACCTACCCCTCGCAATATTGTATAGACGAGTCGCTCTGATTAGAAAATTCACTCGGTCAGGGGGTTGGAGCTGGGGACACCCAAGTTCGAAAGCACTTCGGCTGGGGATTCCGCAAATAACAAAGCAAGAAGAATGGTGAGGCAATGGGTGTGTAGTAGAAGAGAGGAGGTGCTAAACAGAATTGCTTAGAAAGGAACTACGTTGAGAATACTCTGGAGCATATTTGTGATGCTATAGACTAGGGTGAGGCCAATGTGTTGGATAAGGTGAAAAAAACGCAGAGGGTAACCAACAAGGTAATGTCAAAAGTGGTCTAGAACTATATTGGATTCTGAAGATTCTCCTAGGACGGCCCCTCCAAGAAAAGGAACAGACTCAGGCCCTGACAAGACTCTTAATGACTCAACTGCGTGAAGATGTCAACGTTGTCTAGACAAAGTTGTACCTGCTAGCGAAAGTGACCAATTCTCTAATGCAAATCACAACCCAGGCCCATGTGAATGATGTTGATGTGACTCAAGTTCCTCATTAGTAATTTCATTTTATTTTTTCTTATGTTTAGCTTGTTGTTTTGTGTTTCTCCAGTGGTTAGAACTAATAGTTTTGGGTCTCAAACTTAGACGGGCTCTCCTGGTTTCCCTGTGAAGGGAAGGATCCCTTATTTTGACTTTCTTGGGACATGTTTTGATGACTCTATGCCACAATATGAGTCTTTGACTAGCTGGCCTAGTGTCCATTTTGGCAGGATAGACAAGAAATCTCTGGTTTTTTAACTTTACTCTATTCTTGTTTTCTTGTTAGTATAATTTCTAGCTTAGAAAAAAAATTGTAAGACAAAAAAACATCTAATCATTTTCAAAACCCCTCAAGTACCCAAATTATGCAACCTCAACACTTTATATTTGCAATTCCATCCCAAAAAAATCTTGTTTACTAGATCTTATGAAAAAAACAATATTTTAGCTTCCCATGAAGCGTTGTCAAATGGAAAAGCATCAAATCATTGGTTATTTATTCTATTTCAAATTTAAGTGGGTGTATAGATAACATGTGTGGTTCCTTAAAAAAAAATGTTTCAATTTGTACAATCAAAATCCACATGCAATAGTGATGGTAGAATAAGTAATATTGATATAACAAGAATAAGCTAATTTTATAGGCAATGATCCTCCTTCTAACCACAAATGTAATAAAAATTCTATAAAAATAATTAACAATAATTAAATTTTTACTATAATCTAAATTTAGTACATGATAAAATTATATTAATAAATATTTCACACAATTTTAAATCAATCTAAATAACCAAAAATTATATATTACTAAAAAATTCCAACTTCCCCTGTCAATAAATTAGCCAAATAAAATTTGCTACAATTCCATATCTCCAACAACTTCAAAAGAAATGAGCATACACCTATTAAAAAAAATTACAAAATTCCGTGTGTGAAAACTTCAAAAGAAATAATCATACACTTATTTTAAAAATATTACAAAAAAGATTTTGAGTGGCTTAACATATTACATCTAAAGGAGCTTGGAAAGGATGGAGAAGGTTTTGAAATATGTATAAGCACCTATTCAAAAAGAATTACAAAGTAGATTTTCTATAATCGTGTATAAGGGAAATTGGGAAGGTGGACAAGGTCATTAGTGATGATTAAGATGTTCTATAGTTGTCTTTAAATTGAATAATTTGTGAGATAATATTTATCATTTTTATTACGAATATAAAGTTTAAATTGAAACATGTGTAAGATAATATTTATAGATACTATTATGAATAATCGATTTATTTATGATAAGTGAGAACATTTAAAGTTTAAATTGAAACATTTGTAAGATATTATTTATAGTCACCATTATGAATAATCGATTTATTTATGATTTGTAAGAACATTGTTCCTCTTGTCGATTTCACTTCTCTTAGATTTAGGGATGATATAGAGTTTAAATTAAATCATTTGTAAGATAATATTTATCATTTTTATTATGAATATAAATTTTAAATTGAAACATTTGTAAAATAATATTTATAGTTATTATTATGAATAATTGATTTATTTATGATTAGTGAGAACATTTATAGATTAAATTGAAATATTTGTAAGATAATATTTATAGTTATTATTATGAATAATCGATTTATTTATGATTAGTGAGAACATTGTTCCTCTTGTCGATTTCACTTCTCTTGGATTTAGGGATGATATAGAGTTTAAATTAAATCATTTGTAAGATAATATTTATAATTTCCATATTACTTGATTGAGGAGTTTGTTTTGTTTATTTACATTTATTTTTTTAGATTTAATAACGAATTAAAGTTAGAGATGATAATGGATCCATGTATCTTTAATATTAGATGATGATGATGATAGTTAATGTCCATTGAAACCAATTCTAGTCTATCGTACTTTAAGAGGATTACTTGGATTGCTATAAAATTTTGTATCAATTTTTTAAAAGCTTTGAAAGAAGTGTTCCTAGGTCACCATAGTTTTGAAATTTTAAAAGGTTAAGGAGGTTTGTATTGTAGCAAAGATTATGAAACTGTGATCTAATGTGGGAGTATGCAGAGCATTTTAAGAGAAAGTGACTTCCATCCTCAACAGTCATAGTTTCACAGAGATGGCAAGTCCTTTACACCAGGTTGATTATTATGTGTGTGTAGAATATTGAGAAGAAGAAACTATCACTTTCATAAGATGGAACTCTATATACAATGTTGTTGTTGTTAAGAGTAACTTAAAAAGTGGACATACTCAACTATTTTTTCAATTAAAATTCTTCTTCAAATTTGAAAAAAATTGGTTTGTCCACTTTTTTAACTTACCTCATTATGGCCTCGAATACTTACTAGCACAACCATTTAACTTGTGTCTGGTGAACACCAACCTTACAAGTTAAGTGAAGAATAAATAATAACTTTTGCAAAAATATTTTAACTTATTGTAGAGAAAAGAAATATAAAATTTTATAAAACATGAGATAAAGAGAAACAAATACACATAAATTTACATATATTTTGTAAATTCCACAACAATATATATGAAAGCAAGAAAATGGAAAATCTACAATGAAAACACAATAAGATCTCATTATCATCTAGTTAATTTAAGAGCGCTTATAAAGGAATCTTGTTTCTCATAAATGAAAAGCAGAATGAAGAGGAGAGATCTCATTATCATCTAGTTAATTTAAGAGCGCTTATAAAGGAATCTTGTTTCTCATAAATGAAAAGCAGAATGAAGAGGAGAGTGAAATTAATGGCATAGAAAGGTAACCATGGGTAAGCAGGGAAACTCTTCATACATCAGAGTTGATTTGTAAATGTTGTACATCACAATCAGATTGTAAGCGCTATTTGAGGAAGAATCTCTAACGACGAGACTAAATTGAAAACCTTGCTAGACGTTGTGATGAAAACTTACCAGAAGTATTTTGCAGAGGTAAAGAAATAAAATATAAGAAAGAACCAGGGCATCGGTGTGGCCAACAGAATAAGATTGAATAACAAACATCCTTTCAACAACTAATTAAAGAAAGAAATGATCTACCTAGGAAAGAAGTAGTTATGCAATGAATGGGCCATGTGCTCATGATGTGGGTAACTAATCACCAATTCATACCATAATCATTCCTGCTTAACCCGGTAAAAATCAGTTTGTAGTCAAAACTTGTTGTAAAAAAATGACGATGAAGAATCTCTTTGAATTTAGGATTTGTGGAGATCGACCTTCATTCCATACCAAAAGTGAAGAGAATAACAATAATAGATGGTAATGTGATTTAAAATCACAATAACGTTTAAAAATAAATTTCAGAAAATTTCAAAGGAATATTCATATATATTTATTCAAAAGAACTTACAAAGTAGATTTGCTATAGCTTTACTTTTTTCATAGAAAAATTCAACTTACAATTAATATGTGAAATAGTAAATAAAGCCAGCTGTCAGATCATACAAATTTACACAATCCCTATCAGATAGAGCCAAATGTCATCAAGTGACAGTATAGTGTCAACAACCATACCAGAATAGTCCAAAAAATAGAGCCATATGTCCCTAAATTGTCCACAAGTCGAAACAGAAATATATCCTGTAGTAGAACAGTACCCAACTGTCACCAGAGCAAATATATACAAACCAAAATAAATAATAAGTCTCATATACAGTCATCCTCAACTGCCAGACACCAAGTGCATCAAAAACAAGTACCAACTATGCTATAAATACCGAACGGCATCTATAAGACGCTGTAATAAATGCCACAAAAAGATGAGTATGGATATGCGCCCAACAAGTAGTTGGACCCAGAACCTTCAAGGATTTGCACATAGAACTATTAGTCAAATAAGTCTAGAAGTCTGCATAATACTGGTAAGAAAAAACAAAATGTGTATAAGCAATAAAGACTAGAAGCATCAAGTCCAATGTAAATGATATGAGCCGTGAGAAAACAGTATATCCTCCCGCCACTCCTGCCACATGATGACCCCAACCTGAGAGGTAAGCGCCCGCTTGGAAAGCATATCCACCTCCATATTAACCTCTCTGAATACATGTTCAAAATTTATATGTTCAAATTCCAGGATGAGCTTATGAGCCGCTTCCATCCAGTGAGAGAGAAGTAGTACATTGAGTGATGAATTGCCTCTAGCCCAAGAGATAATAGATAAAGAATCACCCAATACTACAAGAGATGTGATCTTTCTCAAATGCGCACAGAACAGTAAGAGCCAAAGGGCACATAATTCGCTCCTTGTATTAGTTCCAATCCCCAGATTTAGCCAGATATGAATGGAGACATTGTTGGAAATGTGAATCGTTGCGCCCGCTCCACCCCTCCCATTCCGACCCACAGCAGCCCCATCAAAGAATCCACATGGGAAAATCAGCACCGGAGGTGCAAACCGGTATTTCTTATTCAGCCTATCCCTGCCACCAACAGCTGCATGGATAGAGGTAAATTATTTGTGTGCTGCAAGTGTTTTATAGCAGATCCCATCACAGAAAGGAGTCCTATTTTCAAAGATAAGAGAGTTTCGAGCTTTCCATACCTCCCAGATCATATAGTATGGGAGTTTTGTACAACCAGCAGATACACGTGACCACGCCTCAAGACATTCACATAGTGAATGATGGTTCCATCTGAATTGCACACCAAATTTGATTGCAATTTGATTCCAAAGATCCCGAATGAATTGACAAGAAGAGAATAGGTGATCAACTGATTCCTCCTGTGAGCAACATAGGGAGCACCATCCTGGACCACAGAACCCACGTCGACATAGATTATCCCAAGTTAGAATCTTGTTCCACAATGCAAGCCAGACAAAACATTTTATCTTGAGGGGTAAGACAAGTTTCCAGATAGTTTTATCCCACCAACGAACCACAGTCTGAGACTCAGCAAACATTGCATCATATGCCAATTTAGCTGATACATTACCGCCAGCCACATCCCACAACCAGACTAATCTGTCCGCAGCATCAGACAATTGAATATTTGATTGATATAGCGGCCTGATATAATCACCCCATTCATTCCCCAAGGAACCCAATAGACCAAGCTGTGAAGCCGAAATCCAGAGAGACCGCCCATCCTTATACCGACCAGCCACATGCGCCAAAGTATAAAATCCCTTAGCTCTGAGGTGAGTCCTTAATTCCAGCGTTAGGATATGTCCAGATGGTCCTCCCAAGATCGGATCCAGCCCCAATCTTATGTCACGGCCATTGCCAGGCATCCAAGCAATCCAATTTGCAATAACCCTGAAGGATCCCATCAAACCATTCCAAATTATCGAAGAGGGTGCGCCAGGGACTTTTAGCGTGCAGAGCCATGACAAATAGTTCCAGATCCTTAATATTCCAACCCCCCAAATTCCAAGGTTGAGCCAAAACAGTCCATTTCATAAGATGAAATTTTTCATGATCTCCACCACCCGACCATAAGAAGCTGAACAACTTTCTCTGAATTAAACAGAGGATGGTTCTAGGGATTTTACACAGCGAGAACCAATATACACCCAAGTTTTGTAAGACGGATTTTTCCAAAGTAAGCCTGCCACCCATGGATAAATGGCGAAAGCTCCAGTGACTAATACGCATTTCAAACCGTCTAACAAGCCATGACCAATCATTTATCAAGTATTTAGTTGGCTTAATGAAAAAGCCAAGATATTCTGTTCCAGCATCGAGCTCCTTGAATTTTAAAGGCAGAACAGAACTTATCGACTGTTCCACATCAGCCAACAGCGAATGTTTCAAAAAATGTGATTTTATATAATTGATAATCATACCAGTAACCAGGCAAAAAAGGTCAAGAATCTTCTTGTATTGTATCCATTCTGCAAGAATACCCTTTCCAAAAAGCATAACATCATCCACAAACAGTGAATGTGTAACAGCAATATCTCTTGTAATTTTAATGCCAGCAATCAGTCCCTCCCGTCGAACCTTATATATGGATAGACTCAAACCTTCAATGACCAGTAGAAAAAGAAGTGGCAATAGAGGACAACCCTGTCGGAGGCCCCGGGATGCCTTAAAGAACTCAGTGGGGTGACCATTTATCAGTATAGCATAATTGACCGATGTTACACAGGCCATTATCCATTTCATCACCTTCCATGGAAGACCGATCTAGATTAAAATTAGTCTCAAGAAATTCCAGTCCACCCTATCATATGCTTTCACCAGATTCAATTGTAGGATGAGCGCATCAATTCTCCGTTGTTTAATTGTATGGAAGATTTCCTGAGTCACTCCCATAGCATCATGAATCTGACGACCCCGTAGAAACCCATACTGTTCCATGGAAATGTGCTTAGAGAGTAATGGTTTGATCCTATCAGCAATGATCTTGGAAATAATCTTGTAGACCAAATTGCAGAGAGCAATAGGCTTGAATTCATTATAGTTATTTGGATGGGATGTCTTCGGAATGAGTGCCAGATAAGTAGAGTTTAAAGCCCCAGAGACAGTGCCGAGTTTCTGAGACTCATCCACAGCCATACGAAGATCCTCCCCCATTATATCAAAGAAATGAATAAAAAGTTCCACCGACCACCCATCCGGACCAGGAGATTTATCTTTAGCAAACCCACGCAGAGTGTTCTCCACATCCCCCAGAGAAACATCCAGATAAATACTATCCCCTTCCTCCTCATTAAATATCCGAGGGTATTCCTTAATAACCTTAAACTGTTCAGCCAGAGTTGTATTTTTAGGGTCACAATAATATTCCTGAAAGTGTCGAGCAGCCTCATTCATCAATTCCTCCCCCCCCCTGATCTGCCGACCCGTGTGATCATTCAGATCCCAAATAGAATTCTACATCCTTCGGGAGTCCGCAAATTGATGGAAAAATTTTGTATTCAGATCCCCCGCTTTGAGCCAAATAGCTCGGCTCTTCAACCTCCATGTTTCCTCCTGCAAAAGTAGAATTTTCATTTTTCGACACTCCATTGAAGAGAGTTTTGAAATTTCCACTGGGCTTAGCCCAGTACCAACAGATCTCTGCATCAGGGATTCCATTTCCATTTCAATCTCAGCAAGCTCCATACCCATCAAAGTTTGTTTGTTTTTTTCCCACAATATAGTATAGTCTTTGATCGCCTTGAGTTTCACCGCCAGTTTGTCCATATGATATCTCTCCCCCGAAACATCCAACTGTAGCCACTTAGATCTCACCCCCATTGTGTATTCAACATCCGAAAGCCACGTGGAGTTGAATTTGAAAGGGAAGGACTTGTGATAGGGCTCCTCATCAAATTGAAGAATTATAGGAAGATGATCACTGATTTTGATTTGATGAATCCAGGACCTATAATTCTGAAAGCAATCCAGAAGAGATTCCGATATTAGGAATCGGTCAATGCGTTTCTGTATCAGATATTCCTCCTTTCTACCATTTGACCAAGTTGGAGCCATTGGCCACGGAGCCACATCAACCAAGGAGTATTTCATGAATAAATTACTGAAGTAGGGACCCAGGGGATCCCGCCTAGCCAGGCCGCCCCAAAACTCCTCATCCCCCCAAGTGAAATTTAAGTCCCCAGCAATGATTAAGTTCTCCAGTTCCATCAGATGTTCTGAGACAGCCAAGTCCCAGAAAGTCACCCGATTACAATAAGGTCCATAGCAATTGATAATATTAATGTTCTTTTCCGATCCCCTGATGTTCCCAGACAACAAAGTACCCAGTGAGATGTTTGATGGTAATAGTCTTAAAACTAACGGGTTCCAAGCCGCTAGGAGACCACCAGAGAGACCTACAGCATCCACAGTGCAAACCATCCATCCCGGCTTAACTTTGTTAAAAAAAATGCGAGCCTTTTCCCCGCATACCATAGTTTCCTGAAGAAATACCAAATCAGGTTTGACAATTTGTAGTACTCGTTTGAGGGCCAATTGTTTGGGTAGGCCCCCCACACCCCGGATATTCAGAGAGAAAAATATCATCTTCGAACCCTTGCAAGGGATTTCATTCCTCTAAGAGCCCGGGTATCAGAAGATTTGGGGGAATCCACCTTGCACCGGCCATCCTCTATCCCCCCCAGAGTGACCTTCTTGCTTTTCCTGGCACTTCTCGTTTTCAAAGGAGAGAAATCCTGAGCTAGACCACCCCTAAGTGCCCCCTTTTGAAAACAAATGTCTCCAGTTGTTTTAGGTGGGAGAACAGAAATAGAATTGTTATTATCCCCATCTGGGACTGTGTCCTTCATACCCAAAAAGCCCTCCAAATCCCCACTAGTTGTCTCATTAATGTCCACCACCCGGTTTCTGAAAAATGTAGGTATGGGTGTCTTCTTCACCATATCTAAATATGATGGAATGAGTAGAAATTTCCCAGCAGGGTCCGTAATTGTATCGGGTCCCACATTGAGGCAACCCTTCCCCAGCACATTCTCAGGAATCAATCCACAGGTCCCCATCCCCCCTCCATTAGGGCCAATATCAGTTTTACTAGAAACTGTCTCAACTTCCCCATGTAAATCGTCCGGAACCAGGGAAGGTAGCTCAGAATCAGTGGATACAATAACCGTCGGGGCAACAAAAGAAGGAAGACCGGGAGATACAGAGATAACCGGAGAGGATTCTACAGGACAGAGGTTGGTCATTCTCACAAACAGCTCATTCTCTGTTACAGGGTCATCATTCTCAGAAGTTTCATTTGATGTGTGTTCAGTCCTGGAGGAATTTGTAGTCTTGTTATGTCGACGGCTCATATAATTTCCATTATTACCATTGTTTAAATCTAAAGCATTAATAAAGGAAATATCCAGCTCATTTAATGAATGAAAGAAGTTAGGATCCTGAGATTCCAACTTATGGAACAAGGTCGAATCCGGCGCAGGAGGGTTGAGGACCCTATTGGAGAAGCCATCTAATGAGCTCGTCGCATCCATCTCAATGTCGCTGCCATCATCAGAAAACCAGAACGGACCCCCATCTTTAAGTCGTCCAGACGAAGCCGAAGCCCTACATTGTTGCCACAAGTGCCCCACCTCTTTGCAGTTCGAGCATCAGAAAGGTATGCCCCAGTAGTCTATGATCTGTGCTAGCTTACGGCCGTGCTAGTTTATGTGGAGCACATCAATAAGCCCCAGAGAGATATCAACCTCAACCAGTACCCGCCCCATACATCGGTCAAATCCATTAAGATGTTCCTCATCTACATGGAGAAACCGCCCAATACGATTACCAATGGCTTTGAAAGCCCCACAATTCTACAGTGCCAGAGGGAGTCCAAGAAGAAGTACCCACAAATGCCGGAGACAAACCGAAGCAGATTTCGTGTCAAAATCAGCCTGCCATTTCTGCAGCATTAAGCTACCTGCACCATAGAGCCACAGACCTTCCAGAATGAGAGAACAGTGTGCCTCTTGCTCGAATTTAAAGCCATACCAGCCACATACCAAAGCGAAGATTTGAGGAGTGTATTTTAGTATGAGGTTCCACTTCTCCTCCACCCATTTGACAATGTCCCTACGGTTCATGGCATGATACGAAAATTTGCCCACCAACACAGTCATATTAAAATCCACAATCTCTTCAAGCCCAATATCCCTTCCAACCGTCAACCATGCCTCCCTAGGCCTGCTAAAATATTTACCGTTCAGCCTTCTAGTCGCACGGGAGGACGAACCAATTCTTTCACCATTGCCCCGACCAGGAAGTCCCCTAGCACTGCCCACGGAAGGGTTTGAACCCGAGGCATTTGCAGGTGTCTTCCCCACAAACAGTTGTCCCTTATGCGACTTGGCATGTGGCGCCACCTATCGGCAAGTTGTGTTTAAAGCCCTTTTCCCCTTCAACTGATTTTTGAAGTATGAGTCCAGTTTGAACAACCCAGCTTCTTCAATCATGAAGTCAGACACGTTCAGGTTGTTATCTGCCGGGATTATGGGTTCCGGCACGTTATCCCCCATACCGACAGCCAAAATAGCAGTGCCCAGATATCACGGGTTCAAATACCCTGTCGGCAAATCCCCTGACAGATGTGTTAAAACAATGCCGATATCCACGGGTCATAACAAAGAGCACCCAACAAAGAGCTCCTATCAAACCCAGAAAGGGTCCAGAAGATTAATAAACAGCCAGAAATTTCGGTGGTCCACACACCTATGTACCGGCTAAGTATATATTCCAATGGCCACGGGAGTAAACCACACTTTTAACAGCAACCCACGGTAGTCCACAGAGTCAAACCCACGGCGGAATCGGCACTAAAATAGTAACAGTTTGAAGCCCAAAACGCCCATCAAATTATAATAAAACGACAGCAATAGCTGTGGTCCTCACACCACAGCCAACCACACCGGGGAGAATATAACCAGTGAACAGTTAAGAATAATTTACCCACCTAAACCGTGGAAAGAAACCCCAGGCAACGTGATGAGTTCAATGGCTCCCATTTTAGTGTTGTGTAACGACGTTCCTGCAGATAAACCAAATGACGACAGAGAGGTTCTACATTCCATGCCTACAGAAAGCCTGCACAAACCCTAGCCTCCATACTCGCCCTTCGCTCCTGCTCCAAGACAAAGATCAAAAGCTTTTCTCAAGCAACCAACTATAGATTTACTTATTCAAAAGAAAGAGGCACTTTCTAGTGTCTAGGTGGGTGAAATGTGTCCATATAAAAAACAGTTTTTATAAAATATAATGTAGGCTCATAGTTAAAAATATATATATGATAAATTTGGAAAACATAAATACACTTACTATGTTACTAAATAAATCCATATTAAATTATGCAATTTAATATTGAAGAAATTGTAACATCTCCTATATATTGATTTGGTAATTTTATTTGTTTATATTTCTCTTTTTCAATTATTTAATGAATTTGTATGTCCTACATTTTAGGGAGAGTAATTAGGGGCATCTACAACTATGTGTCATTAATTAATAAGGAATAGCACTTGCGAGAGAAACCTTAGCAATGGCGGCCTCTCGTTCTATTGGGTTGACAGGCCTACCTTTGTGGGTTCTGTGATGTTCTCTGGCCTTTCTAAGTGGACCTATTGGTGGGTCCTCTTAGTGGTGTTTCAGGTGGTTCGAAGGGTCTAGTAAACCTGCTCAATTTTTTATTATCTTGGTTTGACAACCGATTTCTCATGTGGGTTTCTCTATCTTTTTAGTGTTTCTAGGTTTTGGGTTCTGGGGGCCTCGAGGGATGGCACTCACGCATCAGGAAGAATATGATGATGATTGGATCTACCATTCGCTACTTTGTTCATACAAGGAGTACCACTAGGTTTGGTAGTCTCTCCAAATTAGCCCGAGGGTTAGAGTTGGCCCTCGTTTTTTCGAAACACAGTAAGAGATGGGAGGCTTCTCTATCGATTCCTCAGTTTATTTCCTCCAAGGTGAAAAATGTGTTTGATAACAGTTTTAAGGGCTCTGGGGTTTCTGAGCACATTCAAGTTTCATCTCTTCCTTCAACTGGAGCTGTGTTTTCAGGGGGATTCAGTATTCAGAAATATCTTCCTGTACTCAAGGTAGAGGGGTTTCTCAAAGTTGGGGATGGAAGGCTAAGGAAAATCGCCTACTGAAGTCTTTGAAAGAAAGAAAATGATGCATTCATATGTCCCTTGGTAGAGACTTCAACCTCAGATGTGTTCTCAGTATGGCATCTCGGGCTCTAGTTGGACAACAATGCTATGCTTATCTTAATAGAACTGAGATTTTGGCTTGGATACATCTAAACTGGAAGACAATCTTTTGTTATTGTCCTTGTCTACATATTTTGGAGAACCACTGGTTGTGCTTTCATTTTGTGAATGAGGATGACCTCTTGACAGTTTTGGCTAGACCCTAGGTGTTGGGCATGGGTTCTCTCTTCCTTAAGCATTGGCATATAAACTTTGACCTGAAGAAGGAACAATTCTGGAGGAAACATTTTTGGATTCTTCTCAGGGGATTCCCTTTGGAATTATGGTCCAAAGACGTTTTAATTATGTTAGCTAACTAGATTGTAAGGTTTCTCTATTTTAATGAAAAATCCTTGTATCGCGAAGACAAAAGAACAACATGGATCCTTGTTGAAATATATCTATCTCTTGGGCTTCCGACAAAAATTTCCATTGACTAGGGAGACAAACAATTCATCCATAGGATTGATTATTGGCACACTCCCTTTAGATGTCATGAATGTGGTAACACCAGCATAGATCCATCTCAAACCCGGATCTATCAAGCACCGAGAGGGATCCAATTTCTTGAGGTGTAATTTTTTTTGTTTTATCTTAAATTTTTTACACATTAAGAAAAAAATTACCCCTCAAGAAATTTGATCCCTCTCTTTTAATTTTTTAATTTTTTTTTTTTTTGTTTTTGATAAGTTATGAGCGAACATGAAATTTTTAATTACTTTTGATTTTTTATAAGTTATGAGCCGGCATGGAAACATAACGTGACAAACGTGACAAGTGTGACAGACGTTACAACATCTCCCCCATACTGGGTTGTAATGTAACATGACAAATGTGACATGTGACATGTGACATCCGTTACAGGATCTCCCCCATACTATTACTTGTTACATTTTATTACTTTTGAAAATGTTACATGTGACATGTGACATGTGACATCCGTTACAGGATCTCCCCCATACTGGGTTGTAAGCACCTTGTTTACACTCGGTGCAACAAGTCATCTAAGGAAGAAATTCCCTGGTATCTGTATAGATATTATGGAATCTCCTATGGATATGTGAGAAGAAGGTCGGGATGGGGATTTTTCAGAATCTCCATTGGGAGACGTTCCAAAGGGTTCTGTGCCCCTTTCTGTTTTAGACTCTAGACTCGGTTCCCGAACTCCTTTGATAAAAAAATTCTATAACAGGTATGCTTAAAGAAAATTTTCCTTATTTTTATGAGTCCTTAGTCCATTCTTAAGCACAACTTCTAGGGAATCTTGAATATTTTCATGCTTCCTTTGGGTCTTTTGGTGGAAGGGAGGGGGTTTATGTTAAAATTACAGGTTAGATAAGTTTTATCACATATAAAAACCTTGATACAAGAACATGTAAACAATTATACTGATTAATTAAATTTAAATTTTATTAAAAAACAAAAATAACATAATTCTCATCTCTTTCAACTTAAGGCTAAACAAAAATAACATAATTCTCATCTCTTTCAACTTAACACTTCATTTGGTCACTACAGTAATGTTGGTCCTCGAGAATCATCAAATGTTAAATTCAGAAAAAATAAATCTTAAATAACATTTACAGTAAAAGAGTCATGTACCGGAAAAACTGCATTAAAGAATTAAAAACCAATATTTGGATCCAACTTATACTCAGATAGTTCTAAGTTTGATCTTGTCACTGAAAGGACAAGTCAAACTGGTTAAACCATATGCGTACCTTGAGAGAGAGAAGGTTCAGGGAAAAATAAATAGACCTCAAGTTCTTCAATCAATAAGCAAATGACAGGGGTAAAAGAAATACACACGTGCTGCAGACTTCGAAAGACAAGCACATAAGCAATCACCCACACATAAGAATTCACACAGAGATCAATAAAGATCAGACTGTAAGAACTCACTCAATCTCACACAGAGATCAATAAAGATCAGACTGTAAGAACTCACTCACCTACAGATCTCACACAGAGATCAAGCACAAAAAGAGCCAGAGACGGGTCAAAGAAAGAAACCGCAGAAATGAGAAGTAAAACCCTTGAGGGAGCTGGCCGTGGAGAGAGTGAGGCTAACTGTGAGAGAGTAAACCGTGAACAGAGATCCGAGCAGTAAAACTCATGCAGCTAGCTTCAAGCAAGAAGAAAAAACGTGGAACAGCAGAAATGAGAGGTAAACTCGTGAGGGAGATCAACACATGAGAAAGAGGAAAAACGCAGTCATCATGGTGAAGAGATCAACCTCGTGAGACAGGTCTGAGAAAGAGAAAACCGCAGAGATAATCGTTAAGGTATCAACCACGTGAGACAGATTGTGAACCCGTGCAGTAGATGGAACCGTGACCGTGGAGCAGATGGATCCGTGAGACAGGTTGCGAACCAGTGAAGCAGATAAGCGTGAGATAGGAAATAAAAATAAAGTGTGCGGACTTGTGAAAACAGTAGAACAGCAGACCCAAAAAATTTAGCCGAGCAAAAAATAAATACGTGAAGAGTGATCCCCGTAAGATATTATGAAAGCATACGGTTGAAAGATACTTATATATATAGTGAGTTAAAAACTTAGATTAAAATTAGGGACAATATAAATAATAAAAAAATCAAAAAGATAAAATAACAATGGTCCAAAATATAATAATAAAAAAGAAAATTTAGGATAAGGCTAAATGGTCCAATAAAACTTTATTAATAAAATTATAAAGTCTTTATTAATAAAATTATAAAGTCTTTATTAATAAAATCATAAATATTTTATTAATAAGACAAAATAATATTTAATGAATTTATCATAAAGTGAAAGTCCAAAGGTCCAATATGAAGTAAGTGGACCAAAAACATAAGTGGGTCAAGGGCCTTTTAACAAAACATAAGGTAATTATAATAATATATGGTCCAAAGGTCTTTAATAAACTCATAGGTAAAAATGTTCTATAAAGTAGGAGTCATCATAATCAAAGGTGCACACAAGTGAGAGTGCTAAGACCAAATAAGAATAGGACTATGAGTCAACAACCACAAGATCAAAGTGGACAAGCAATTAAATAGGACCAATAAAGACCAAAGACTTTTCTCTCTCTCAAGATACATAGTTTATATATATTCTATCATCACTGTATAAGGGGGAAGATCCAAATGGATGGTACTATCTTTTTGTCCTTAACACTGCTCCTAATAGTTAGGTACTAGGGACATCATCAAGGGGTGGTCAGTCCCTTGAGAAGCAACCTAGCAATAACCGATTAGGAGAGGGGACAACAATATCTTCCATTCTTAATGAATGGCTTTCAGCCCAAGGTTGAGCCTCAGTCTTAGACTGGGACATGTTGATCAACCATCTGGTGCATGACCAGGATCTCCATTCTCCCAGAGAATGGTCCTCAGCCTCAAGCTGAGCATTCAGTTCTAGACTGAATGTTGATCAACCATCTGCAGGACCTAGGAAGTCTTTGTCTCAACCTGCAAGATCTGCTTGGTCATCATGACCAAGAAACCGTCTGGTTCTGGACCAGAATACCCTAGAGACAAATAGGGGCCCCAGCCACATGCTAGGGACTTTTCCATAGCATCAATCTACTTGGTCCTAGACCAAGAACACCAGGAGACAACTGGGAGCCCTAGAGTACCTTCTAGGGTCTTAATCATTACTCTGCCTGGTTAACTTGACCAGGAACCCTAGTTAACTTACTAGGGTACCATTCTCTCTGAGAATGGGTCTCGCAGCTGCACTAAAAATTAATAGTTTATAACCTTGAAGAAGGAATTGTTAGGAATGAGGTTAAATTTTATGTGGTTACAAACCCTAACAGGGTTGGTATTTTGGATGTGAGGAGGGGTGATTTTGTAGCTGGTGTTGATGGATTGGTGGTTTCTTTTGGGGTGGGGGCTTGTAATGTGGAATATTGGGGCTCATAGTATTGTCTATCTCTTCATTTCAAGCCATAACATGGGTTCTTGGGTTGGTGGTTTAGATTTGGAGGATGGAGGGTTAGTTGAATCTCCCCCATATATTGTTAAGGATGGGTTTGGGGGGGCGGGGGGGATGGAAGCCAATGTCTCCTATTTTGTAAAAGGTTAATTTACGGGAAGGATTGCTTGATTCTGACGGGTCCTATAGAGTCTTAGAAGGGGGTTCGGTTGAGTAGAACCCAAACTGTGGCCTTATTCTTACTTACCCTAATAGGGATGGCATGTCGGGGCTTCGACAAGTGGTTGTTGATCATATAAGCGATGGTTTGGAGAGTTATTCTTGGGTGGGGGCTTGTGGTGTGGAGGTGAGAAACCTTAGTGGAGCCAGTCTCCAAACTACAAGCTCTAACAAGGTTTCTTCGACTGGAGCATATTTATTGGTGGATGGCATAAGGTTCAAATCTCCTCACAAAGAAGAGGTGGGTTTGTCGGGAGGGGGAGGTCGGTGATCTATGATTTAGACAGGCCAAAATTACAAGAGTTATTAGCGGGGTTGGTAGATTCTTGCATATACATAGCAAGGGATTCTAAAAAGCAAGAGGTCATCTATCAGAATTCATCTCTGGACCTTCCTCCGTGATTTTCCCAACCGCTAAAATATTCTGAATTAATTACAAGTCCGTCATATAAAAATCATTCTCTTATCGGTGTGGGTGGTAGATTCAGGGGGTCTCTGGTTGCTGAGGGAATCTCATATTCTAGAAGTTTTAATACAATAGTCGATTCATATCCACTCTAAATATGTGGCTCATGATTCTCCTAAGAAATCTGGAACAAACACTCAAAATACAAATGTCACTATTCAGAAAAATCCTAAAGGTCGTGGGTGCAAGCCGAAAAATGGTCATGTGAGGGAGGGCTTTGTCACTCCTTCCAAACAGGATGGTTTGTCCTCTTCTACACCTCATAAAGGTATTTCTACGGAATCTCTTGCAGACTTGGGAATATCAACCACTTTTGGGCCTCTTAGAGCAAAGGCAGCCCTGCCTCAGGTTTCTTAATGTTGATTCTCTCCTACAATCTTCGTGGAGTGGGGGATGCTCCTAAACATCTAGCCCTGAAGCGTTTGTTTGATGTTGTGGTCATGATGTCATTAATCTACAAGAGACAATGGTCTCTAGTTCTAAATCTACTAAGGTTGTTCTTTTTATTATGCCTAAATGGGATTGGTGTGTTGTTGATTCTATTTGGCAATCAGGGGGACTTTTGACAACGTGGAATCCACGCAGAGTCTCCCTCAAGCCTTTTGTTCTCAGTTCTTGTATCTTACTTGAAGTTCATATTAAAGACTTAGATATGAAGCTGAAATTAATGAACTGTTATGGCCCTTATGATGACAAAAATTTATTCTGGAACTTGTTAAAAGATTGTGGAATTCTTGATTATCCTTCCATGATCCTAGGGGGGATTTAAATTTGGCATTGGCTACTAATGAAGTTTTGGGAACTCACTCTAGACTTGATCCATTGGCGAATTGGTTTTATCAGTGTTTTTTAGAGGAAAAACTGGTAGATTTTTCCCCACTACCGTTGTCTCCTACCTGGTGGAATGGTAGATTGGGAGAAGTTGGTGTGGCTAAAAGATTGGACATATTTTTCTTGGCATATGAGATTTGGGAGAGGGTGGGTAGTTTCAATTCATGTATTGTGGTCGATGACTTATCAGACCATATTTCTATTTACTTAAAGCTAGAAGTAGATGCCTGTAAAATCAAATATCCATTCAATTATAATTATTCATGGCATGAAGATAAGGATTTTATATGACTGGTCCGAGATAGATGGTCGGTTTTCAACTTGTTAAACTGCAAGTATGGCCTTCAAAAAATTCCATCCTTCTTGAAGTTTTTAAAAAGTGATACTAAGGTTTGGACAAATCAAAAGTCTCAGTTGCACAAATAGGAATCGGTTCATATCGAGGTTGAGTTACGTGATATTTTCCAAAGCAATTCAAATGGCATTCTAAATGTGGTCCAAAAAGCTACACTGGATGGATTGAGCTCTAGGAAGGAAAAATTTATAAATGTTGACTATGATTCTTGGAGGCTTAAAAGCAGAGCCATTTGGCTTGCTAAGGGAGATGCCAACACTAATTTCTTCCATCAATTTTCTAATCATATACGCAATATCAATTCTATTTGGCATATTCGGAATAGTGATGGTCAGTTGGTTTCTAATCAAGTCTATATGGAGGTTGCTGCGGTGGATTTTTTCAATAATATCTATCACAATCCGAGGAACAATGATTTATAAACACAACTTGTGGTGACTCAACATCTTCCAAGGTTCTCCAGTCAAGCAGAAGCCATGGAGGTCGGTCAGCCATTTTCTATGGATGATATTCAGTCTATACTGAAAGGAATGGCCAAGTACAAGAGTCCTGACCCAGCCGGCTTCACTGTAGAATTTTACCTTCATTTCTTCGACCTATTGGTACCAAATCTATTGGCCCTAATTGAAGAGACCAGAGTTAGAGGAATGGTTCTAGGTTCGATCAACTCAACTTTTATTGCTTTAATTCCAAATGTTCTGCTCCTTCGAATTTCAATGAGTTTCTCCCCATTGCTTTATGCAATATCTTGTATAAAATCATTGTGAAAGTTATTGCTAGAAGGATCAAGCCCAAGTTGGATGAATGCATTTTGAAGGAACAGTTTGGCTTCTTGAGCCATAGGATGATTTTTTACGTTGTTGATGCAACGCAGGAGACTATTCACTCTGTTAAGACTAAGAAGCTGGGAGAAAATATTGTGAAATTGGATCTCGTAAAGGCTTATGATAAGGTCGATTGGACTGATATGAAGCTGGTTCTGGTTTTGATTGGGTTAAACTTATAAGTTATTCAATGGATCATGGGATATGTCTCGTCAGTCAAATTTTCTATGCTTATTAACGGTTCAACTACTAAATTTTGTAAAGGGTCTCGGGGATTAAGAAAGGGCTTCCCCTTGTCGCCCTTATTATTAATTCTTGTGGTTGAAGGTTTCAACGGGCTTATGGGACAGGCGAAAAGTGAAGGACACATCAGAGGAATCAAAATTTCCACTAGTTAGTGTATCACGCATCTTCTTTTTGTTGACAATCTCCTTTTATTCAATTAGGCAGAGGTTGAGTAATGGTTATCTTATAAAGGTATTATTGATCGGTTCTTCTTAGCTTCAGGAATGGATATCAGTCGAGAGAAATCCAATCTTTACAGGAACGAGGATGATGAAGGTATTATTGATCAAATCCATCAGATTCTACCTTACTCAGTTCAGCCCTTGGACAAGGGATTTAAGTATCTCGGATACTTCTTAAAACCCAATAATTATTGTGTTGAAGACTGGAAATGGCTACTTAAAAAAATTGAAAATCATATAAATCATTGGAGCTTCAAATGGTTGTTGTTGGGTGGCTTCCTTACTCTTCTCAACTCTATTTTGGTAAATACTCTCTGTGTATTTGTTGGCTTTAGCCAAGGTTCCCTCATCCATTTTGGATCATATCATAAAGTTGTTTTTTCATTTTCTTTGGACAGGAAAAATGGATTTGCATGGCATGCATCTTGTCAAGTAGAATCAGATTTTGGCTCCAAAGTCACTTGGAGGTTGGGATATCAAAAACCTCTATTGGTTTTGGAAAGCACTTGCTTTGAGGATTTTATGGAGAGCTTTGACTGGAGTGGGATTATGGAGCAACATCATCAAAGATAAGTATCTTAAGAAAAATCCATTGATAGACTGGATTAGAAAATCTAACAAGAAAGGTTTTGTTCCAGGCTCCAATATTTGGTGTGGAATGGTTGAATCCTTTCCGTATCTGCGAAATTGGTTAGCCTGGAAAGTTGGAGATGGAAGGCAGGTTAAACTTGGCACTAACCCTTTCATGGGTGCTGAGGGTTATTATATTTTATCTTCTAAACTGATCGATGTGCTCAAATCAAAAGTGATTGAAGTATTATATCATGTGGTATCACCCTTGGATACACAGAATGCATCCCATTACTGGCTCTCTGAAAATGATCTTTAGTTGAGTTAGGTCTTTATGAACGGTTTGGAAAACTTCACTTTCAACCTTCTATCCAACGACATCAGGCTTTCTAATGCGCCTGATATTCTCCAGTGGTCGTAGAATTTATCTTCTGGGAAAGTTACAACGAGCTCGGCTTATGAAGCCATTTCATGTGTAAGGATCAATTATTCTAAGAAATGGTGGCACTAGAAAATATGGTACTGGGAAATCCCTCTGAAGATCAAGTGCTTTATATGGCTATTGTTGGAGAATAAAATTTTGACTGGCGATAATTTATACAAGCAGGGTTGACATGGTCCATTCTACTGCTCATTGTGCAAAATCAGCAATGAGAGTGTGGATCATCTATTCATTCATTGTGCCTTCAAGCAACAGTCCTAGAATGTTCTTACACTCTCCCTCCATATTTCTAATTCTTGGAACCTATCCTCTGTGGATCGGGGGCTCTTCTTATGGTTAATGCTTCATCTCTTTCACTTCTTCCTATCCTTTTTATTTGGGGCATTTGGAGATATAGGAATTACTTTCTATTTGAGAATTTACCTTTCCAAATCTCTAAGGTGGTCTCCTTTGTTCGTACTCTCTTTGCTAGAATACAAAAGAAGACTCCTGATAAGCCTCTTCGAGAGTGCTTCCAGCCATCCTTTCAGGATCACATTCCGATTGATTTTTTAGATGGAGGGTCTCAATATGGAATATGCGGGGCAGGAATGGTTCTAAATATTAACCTGGATCATCAGTTTCTTATCATATTGAGTTGTGGACTAAGATCAAACACTCGGGATGAACTGATTGCTCTATGGGGTTTTGATTGGGTTAACTTATAAGTTATCCAATGGATCATGGGCTATGTCTCATCAGTCAAATTTTCTATGCTTATTAATGGTTTGGCTACTAAATTTTTTAAAGGGTCTCGGGGATTAAGACAGGGTTGCCCCTTGTTGCCCTTATTATTAATTCTTGTGGTTGAAGGTTTCAACCAGCTTATGGGACATGCAAAAAGTGAAGTACGCATCAGAGGAATCAAAATTTCCACTAGTTAGTGTATCACGCATCTTCTTTTTGTTGACAATCTCTTTTTATTCAATTAGGTAGAGGTTTATGAATGGTTATCTTATAAAGGTATTATTGATCGATTCTTCTTAGCTTCAGGAATGGATATTAGTCAAGAGAAATCCAATCTTTACAGGAACGAGGATGATGAAGGTATTATTGATCAGATCCATCAGATTCTACCTTACTCGGTTCAGCCCTTGGAAAAGGGATTTAAGTATTTGGGTACTTCTTAAAACCCAATAATTATCGTGTTTAAGACTGGAAATGGCTACTTCAAAAAATTGAAAATCGTATAAATCATTGGAGCTTAAAATGGTTGTCGTTGGGTGGCTGCCTTACTCTTCTGAACTCTATTTTGGTAAATACTCATGTGCATTTGTTGTCTTTATCCAAGGTTCCCTCATCCATTCTGGATCATATCATAAAGTTGTTTTTTCATTTTCTTTGGACCGGCAAAAGGGATTTGCATGGCATGCATCTTGCAAGTAGAATCAGATTTCGTCTCCAAAGTCCCTTGGAGGTTGGGATATCAAAAACCTCTAGTGGTTTTGGAAATCACTTTCTTTGAGGATTTTATGGAGAGCTTTGACTGGAGCGGGCTTATGGAGAAACATCATCAAAGATAAGTATCTTAAGAAAAATCCGTTGATATACTGGATTAGAAAATCTAACAAGAAAGGTTTTGTTCCAGGCTCCAATATTTGGTGTGCAATGGTTGAATTTTTTCCGTATCTGGGAAATTGGTTAGCCTGGAAATTTGGAGATGGAAGGCAAGTTAAACTTGGCACTAACCCTTTCATGGGTGTTGAGGTTTATTATATTTTATCTTCTAAATTGATCGATGTGCTCAAATCAAAAGTGATTGAAGTCTTATATCATGTGGTAACACCCTTGGATACACAGAACGCATCCCATTTATTGGCTCTCTGAAAATTATCTTTAGTTGAGTTAGGTCATTATGAATGGTTTGGAAAACTTCACTTTCAACCTTCTATCCAACGATATTAGGCTTTCTGATGCGCCGAATATTCTCCAGTGGTCATAAAATTTATCTTCTGGGAAGGTTACAACGAGCTCGGCTTATGAAGTCATTTCATGTGTAAGGATCAATTATTCTCAGAAATGGTGGCACTAGAAAATATGGTACTGGGAAATCCCTCTGAAGATCAAGTGCTTTATATGGCTATTGTTGGAGGATAAAATTTTGACTGGTGATAATTTATACAAGCAAGGTTGACATGGTCCATTCTGCTGCTCGTTGTGCAAAATCAGCAATGAGAGTGTCGATCATCTATTCATTCATTGTGCCTTCAAGCAACAGTCCTAGAATGTTCTTACACTCTCCCTCTATATTTCTAATTCTTGGAATCTATCCTCTGTGGATCGGGGGCTCTTCTTATGGTTAATGTTTCATCTCTTTCACTTCTTCCTATCCTTTTTATTTGGGGCATTTGGAGATAGAGGAATTACTTTCTATTTGAGAATTTACCTTTCCAAATCTTCAAGGTGGTCTCCTTTGTTGGTACTCTCTTTGCTAGAATACAAAAGAAGACTCCTAATAAGCCTCTTCGAGAGTGCTTGCAGCCATCCTTTCAGGATCACATTTCGATTGATTTTTTAGATAGAGGGTCTCAATATTGCATATGCAGGGCAGGCATGGTTCTAAATATTAACCTGGATCATCAGTTTCTTATCATATTGAGTTGTGTACTAGGATTAAACACTCGAGATGAACTGATTGCTCTATGGGGTTTTGATTGGGTTAACTTATAAGTTATTCAGTGGATCATGGGCTATGTCCCATCAGTCAAATTTTCTATGCTTATTAACGGTTCAGCTACTAAATTTTTTAAAGGGTCTCGGGGATTAAGACAGGTATGCCCCTTGTCGCCCTTATTATTAATTCTTGTGGTTGAAGGTTTCAACAGGCTTATGGGACATGCAAAAAGTGAAGGATGCATCAGAGGAATCAAAATTTCCACTTGTTAGTGCATCACGCATCTTGTTTTTGTTGACAATCTCCTTTTATTCAATTGGGCAGAGGTTGAGGAATGGTTATCTTATAAAGGTATTATTGATCAGTTCTTCTTAGCTTCGGGAATGGATATCAGTCAAGAGAAATCCAATCTTTACAGGAACGAGGATGATGAAGGTATTATTGATCAGATCCATCAGATTCTACCTTACTCGGTTCATCCCTTGGACAAGGGATTTAAGTATTTGGGATACTTCTTAAAACCCAATAATTATTGTGTTTAAGATTGGAAATGGCTACTTCAAAAAATTGAAAATCGTATAAATCATTGGAGCTTCAAATGGTTGTCGTTGGGTGACTGCCTTACTCTTCTGAACTCTATTTTGGTAAATACTCATGTGTATTTGTTGTCTTTAACCAAGGTTCCCTCATCCATTATGGATCATATCATAAAGTTGTTTTTTCATTTTCTTTGGACCGGCAAAAGGGATTTGCATGGCATGCATCTTGTTAAGTAGAATCAGATTTCATCTCCAAAGTCGCTTGGAGGTTGGGATATCAAAAACCTCTATTGGTTTTGGAAAGCACTTGCTTTGACGATTTTATGGAGAGCTTTGACTGGAGCACGCTTATGGAGCAACATCATCAAAGATAAGTATCTTAAGAAAAATCCGTTGATAGACTGGATTAGAAAATCTAACAAGAAAGGTTTTGTTCCAGGCTCCAATATTTGGTGTGCAATGGTTGAATATTTTCCGTATCTGGGAAATTGGTTAGCCTGGAAAGTTGGAGATGGAAGGCAGGTTAAAATTGGAACTGACCCTTTCATGGGTGCTGAGGGTTATTATATTGTATCTTCTAAACTGATCGATGTGCTCAAATCAAAAGTGATTGAAGTCTTATATCATGTGGTAACACCCTTGGATACACAAAACGCATCCCATTATTAGCTCTCTGAAAATTATCTTTAGTTGAGTTAGGTCTTTATGAACGGTTTGGAAAACTTCACTTTCAACCTTCTATCCAACGGCATCAGGATTTCTAATGTGTGCCTGATATTCTCTAGTGGTCGTAGAATTTATCTTCTGGGAAGGTTACAACGAGCTCGGCTTATGAAGCCATTTCATGTGTAAGGATCAATTATTCTCAGAAATGGTGGCACTAGAAAATATGGTACTGGGAAATCCCTCTGAAGATCAAGTGCTTTATATTGATATTGTTGGAGAATAAAATTCTAACTGGTGATAATTTATACAAGCAGGGTTGACATGGTCCATTCTGCTGCTTGTTGTGCAAAATCAGCAATGAGAGTGTGGATCATATATTCATTCATTGTGCCTTCAAGCAACAGTCCCGAATGTTCTTACACTCTCCCTCCATATTTCTAATTCTTGGAATCTATCCTCTGTGGATCGAGGGCTCTTCTTATGGTTAATGTTTCATCTCTTTCACTTTGGGGCATTTGGAGATATAGGAATTACTTTCTATTTGAGAATTTACCTTTCCAAATCTCCAAGGTGGTCTCCTTTGTTGGTACTCTCTTTGCTAGAATACAAAAGAAGACTCCTGAGAAGTCTCTTTGAGAGTGCTTCCAGCCATCCTTTTAGGATCACATTCCGATTGATTTTTTAGATGTAGTGTCTCAATATGGCATATGTGGGGCAGGAATGGTCTAAATATTAACTTGGATCATCAGTTTCTTATCAAATTGGGTTATGGTATAGGATCAAACACTCAAGATGAACTGATTGCTCTATGGGGTTTGTTTTTCTTATCACTTCATAAAGGTTGTAAAAAAATTCAAGCGGTTGGATATTCCAAAATCATTGTTGATTGGGTCAATGGGAAAAACCTTTTACAAGTGACGGTGCTTGATCATTGGAAGAGCGGGATCAGAATTCTCCAGGAGAAATTTGAGTTCATCTCCTTCCAACATATTTCTTGGCAGTTTAATGAGGAGGTTGACACTCTGTCCAAGGAATATTTAATGGAAGATGATGGAGTTTTACATATGGAGGAGCAGCGTAGGTCATCTATATCTTGTAGGGAAACCTTTCAGGTTTTTTAAAAACTCTATTTGGAGTCTTGTTAGGTTGGGTAGTTTCTCTTAATTTTTTGGGTTCTTTTCCATCTATGGTTCTTTATTTTAGACAAGCATGATATCGGAGCTGAATTCATGGGCTCTTCATTTTGGAATTTTTTGGTTCCTCCTTTGGAAACTGGAGATCCCACGGTTTAATTGATTTAATATTGTAATCCCTCGAACTGTTTATTTCTAGGATTACATAGTTTTACTAGTTTGAATTGGTGCAGTTACTTGGGCTTGATATGAATCACTTTGTACTAGCTTTATGGACAATGTTGGAATTCATCTATGTATACTTGTGTTCTCTTTGATTCATTCTATGAATAGCAAGGAACGAGTTTTTTTTTTTTGAAAAAAAAAAGTTGTAGTATTAATAAATTAAAAAATAATAATAATAACAAATTCAATAAAATAAAGTAAATGAATCACTATAATAAAATAAACCATCATAGATCCATCTTAAATCTGGATTTATGAAGAAGAATTAAATCCTTTCAAGTGCAAACATTTTTTAAAATGCAAAACTTAGATTCATATCTTAAAAGCTTTGATCTATCTCAAATTTAATTGTAAAATTAAAATAAATCTATTAGTATATACCATTTACCTCAAAATATTTGATCCCTCTAAAAACTTAAATGGTATAAAATTAAAATGAATCTATGTATCTATTCGAAATAAATTACAAAGCATATTTGTTGTAGATTTATATATTAAATCCTTAAAACTTAGGTAAATGGACAACACCTACTTAACTTATCCACTATTCTAAATACTTATTGGTTTTTTACGGCACAACCTGAGAAACAATGGGATGGCGGCTCGAATAAAACGAACTGCAAGGAAGTCATAATTGGTAAAGTATTTTCATTGAATTGGATTATTTGTGAGACAATACTCATCACTCTCATCAAGATTACCAACCAAATTAATTTATCAAGATTACTAACCAAATTAATTTAGGATTAAAAAAGTTAGTTATTTGATATTTATAGATATGGGAAAAACTACGAGGAAGAAGTTGCAAATCATCAACAATCCTTAGGCTCCACTCTAAAAGATACTAAGGAAGAATAAATTCTCTTGATTGTTTAAAGGCATGGAGTTAGAGAACCTAGAAATGCTGCAAGCCATTGGAGAGCTAGGAAAAACTAATAATAGGCATTTCTTTCAATGAATTTATGTAATGCTTTGTAAATTAGTTTTTTTGTTAGGCATTTTTTAATAGCTTTATTGTATTGGAAGAATTGGTGACTATGTCCAAGATAATTCCCACTTTGTACAGTTCAACTTATTTTTTATGTAAAAAAAAAGTTATAGAAGGAAAAGGAGTCAAATCATCTTCAAAACACTTTAGAGTACCTAAATTATGCAATACTAATGTTATGACAGGTGGTACTAGTAAAATAACACCTTCCAATGTTGATATGACAATAGTAAGTTAAGATTGTAAAAAAAAAACATCTTTCTAGCCACACATGTGATAAAAAAAATATGGAAATTTCAAAAACTCTGTATCACTAAATTTTGACAACCAATTATGTATACAAATACATATTTTTGCAACAACTTCACAGGAAATAGTCATATACACCTATTAAAAAAATTTACAAAGTTCATTTGAAATAGATTAATATATTATAACTAATGGACTTTGGGAAAGATGGTCAAGGTTTTTGAAATATGCATAATCATATTAAAAAATTAAAAAAATTACAAAGTAGATTTTCTATATTAGTGTAAAAAGGAAATTGGGAATATGGTCATTAGTGGTAATTGATGATGATGATGATTAACGTCCACTAAGACCGACTTTGGTCTATTCGACCTTAAGAAGGGTCTTATTTGGTTTGCTTTAAAATTTTATTCATGTGCTCAAAACTCTTGGTGAGAAGCTTTTCGAGCTCACTATAGTTTTGGCAAGTTAGGAGGTTAGAAAGGTTTGTATTGTAGCAAATACTCTGAAACTCAGATCTAATGTGGGTGTAAGCAGAGCACTCTAAGAGAAAGTGATTTTCATCCTCAACAATCATAGACTCACAAATATGGAAAACCCTTTCCACCCACGATGTTTTAGGAATATACTAGCCCCCTGTTTCGCTATGGAGCTCATGGGAGTTCGTTATAATATTGGGTATATTAATTTTCTTCTTAAAACTAATTACTACCGAGAGATAATTATGATCTTCTAAATTAGGGTAAATGACCTCCTTATAGTATCTTAATTTTCTTTTAACCTCTAAAATTTCGTTGCACCACTATTTCTCTTTAAATTTAGATGTAATAATATTTTTGACATTATTGATATTCTGCAAAGTGTCATTTTCGTCAATGCCCCAATGGTTTAACCAAGCCATGGTATATTTACACCATCCATACTTAAGGCATAGTTGGTTTTGACTTGATTTTAAAGCAATTTTAGGAAGCCTCACGTTTCCCATGTTATTTATCTTGTGCTTGTACATCATGTACCTAGTCATAGCCATGCTCTCGATGGGGGAAAGACCCATTTCTATGAGGAGAATAGGATACGACGTATTTATTTTAATTTTGAGGTTATAAGTTATAAACCGCTTTTGGATTTTCTCAATCTTTCTCCAATATTCTTTAGAAATGTTGTTGTCATGTCCCCAAATTTTGCATTGGGTCACAATGGCTTAAGCCACTTGGCCATGTTCATGATAGTTTGTCAAATTGGTGCTAAGGGTCAAATAATTTCCAACCATGATGTCCAAGTTAGTAATAATGTAAAATTAGATCCAAATGGACAAGGTGGGTCACATGAAGAGCAAATTCCCAATTCAAAGTTTGTAATATCCCCATCCAAATAAACTATCATGGAGGAAAAATTCCACTAACTTACTAGTTCCCTAGGTTGGGGGTGGAAGCATCAAAATTTGGAATAAGGGAGCTACAAGACCCAAAATGACATTAGACTAACAAATTCACATTAAATGGGTCAAATAAATAATAATAATAATAATAAATAAGGTGGCATTGGATCATGAGGGCACATAAAAGGTTGTGGGACCCACATGTGGTAGGATTCCCCACTACACTTGGCATCATTCTCTCCATAACATTTTATCCAACTCTAGCATGTATCCTAATTGATTAAAATTGCTCAAAAAATGCTTTAAAAGATGTTTTTTATTTGCTAGAATTAAAGAATATAAAAGATGCCAAAAAGATGCTTTTTTAATTGGCTAGAATTGGTGAGGTTGTTTTGGAAATATTATTTTTATTATAAAGTAGGTTGGAGAGTCAACAAATGGAAAATAATATAGTTGGAAACATTTAAAATCCAGACCATTTCCAGGTGAAATTGAATTAACCAGCTGCTCTTCAAAACCAACCAAGTTTAACATGAGTTAGCTAGTGGAAATTTCTAAAAATGATGAGTTTAACGTAGGTTATTTACCTAAAAATCGTAAATTGCATTAAATAAACACCACTTTTCCATGAGTAAAACCAGAAGTTAATATTATTTTTAATTCGAAAGTAGTTAAGATGGGTATGGATCATTTATGATAAGAGTGGCATTGAAAATCCATCCACTAAGTTGCCTGGTAACTTCGGGTCAGGAAAAAATAATTGAGCCATCCAATAATTTGGCGGGTAACTTAAAAAATTTGGACTCATGCTTTTGTAGTGGCATCCTGGTAACTTCGGGCCAGGAAAAAATAATTGAACTATCGAATAATCTGGCGAGAAACTTGAAACAATTGGACTCGGATTTTTGTAGTAGGTAATTTAAAAAAATGCATGGATTGAATTAAAAGGGAGAACGTTTTTTATTATGTTTTTTTTTGGCTGCCTGTGAAATTTCGTAGGATAATGGCATGTCACACCAGCCAAATATTTTGTATTTCTTATTAGTTATTACCTTTGGATTTCATCACATACCATCCAAGTCAATTTTTAAGTGTATTGATCTAGATTCACATACCAGAGCCCAAGTCAAATTTGAATCCTATTGATCCAAATTCCAAATAAGTTGTGATCAGAAGGTATGCCATGATATATTTATTGTAGGAAATTCGCCAATTCGTAGGGTTCAAATTCAATTCGTTTTTAGATGTTGTTCAGTCGATGGTCCAATTTTGAGGCATTTGGTTTGTTTACAACGGTGATCAACTATGATTCAATTTACTCTTTTAACAAAAAATGCAGCCAAACATGATAAAAAACCAGGGCCAATAATATTGTCTAAACAATGTATAATCTACTTCTTCTAATGTACTCGTATATTGGACCCTGACTTCCACCACCAGCCCGAGCTTATGTTGTTATTTACCCTCAAGTTGCTTTCCTCTGCTCCGGCTCTCTTGAATCCTCTATTGTTCTGGCTATTGAATCCTATCTCGTTGGTCGATCAAGCTTAACACACCTCTCCTCTAGCTGTGTGAAGAGAATAGATTGATGTCTGCATGCAGTGGCTTTCTTGCTCCTTGTTCGTATAACCTATAGGGATATCCTTCATAATCAATAAAAAGGTAGGTGAAGATCCTCGTTAAAGCGAGTCCAATCCCACCTAGCAAGCATGTTTATGTGCTATGATAGTTGGCCCAGGTGGTAAGTTGCTGAAATTCCCCCGGATAAGAATTATGAAATGTTCTCCAACACCTTGTAATGCCATATTTCACAGAATCCCACACGCTTCAGGAAAAAGATGAGGGGACGTAAACTTCAGAGTTTGCACCATTTAAATGGCCTCGACCAGCATGCTTGAACTATCCTGGAAACGGGCGATCAATCAACCAGCTTGCATCACTGGTGATGCTTGAACTTTTTAACACTTGTCATGTCAAACTAAGAGGGATCTACTTTTTTGCAAAGCCAATTGGATCATGGTTCATGTTTTCAAAAGGTATATATATGTTTTTTATAACTACTGGAAGTTTGGAACTCATATATGTTGTATAATCTTAAGTGTTATAGGATAGACCAAGAAATTATATTTAAGCGGGAGGAGAAAACATATCAAAGTACTTATTATCACTGACTCATACAGAATATTACTTTCTAATGATTGACGACCGAACCTTGTAACACTTGTCATGTCAAATTAAGAGGGATCTACTTTTTTGCAAAGCCAATTGGATCCAAGTTCATGTTTTCAGAAGGAATATATATATATTTTACAACGGCTGGAACTCGGATATCTTGTATAATATTAAGTGTTACAGACCAAGAAATTATATTCAAGCTAGAGGAGAAAACCCATTACACATATCATATTGAAGTACACAACATCATTGACTCACACAGAATATTACAGCTAATGATTATAGACAGAACATACCAACATTCAATATGGAATATCAAAGAGCCATATCATAAAATAAATAATCATATTCAACCATTACATATTTAATTTTTGGAGCTTGTTGTTTGTAGTGATAGAGATAATTATTTTGACCTTCTTCAGTGAGCACCAAATTAATGATATTTAGTCTCACCAACATATAAGTATAATGCATAATGATCAAAGGCAGGTGCTTCGGTTGATGTACACATTAAGTCTAGGAACTTTAGGTGACATCAATATCTGAGTGAGTAATTAAACAAACTCGGAAATATCATGTTTAACTGAACTCATATAATCAGATACCATGTCTCATAAAATAAATGTTGAATTGAGAAATTGCAGAAATAATAAAAACATTCAAACTGAATTCAAAATGAAGAAATAATCCATTTAGCGCTACTCTGTCAACATATTGTAAATTAGCTACAAACTGCAATGAATCTACACGTCTATTTTAACCTATCTCATTCATTCGAAAGCAAATAAATCTAATCTAACTCTGGAAACCCATCGCAACACAGGAACAGTAATTTACTCAATAAGATAGGATGAAAGAAGTCTTCATTACTTATAAATCACTATCAAACATAATAAGTCTCAAAACTGTTATGATGATCCCAAAATGATGAAAATATATCTTTTCTTATACCAAATCTGGCATGCTTTATGAGCCAGGCGCTAATATTTAAATAGCCCTATTCTAATGCTCAACTCCTAGTTTCTAAATCATAAATGTATGTGGCGCTCTATGAAGGACAGCGCATAGTGGAAGTCCAACTAAGCTTAGACAGTCCTCGGGGACTAGGCCTCAATCAGCTCTATCTTTAGAATCATCGAACACTGGAGTTGTTCTTAGTAACTGGAGCTTCTCTTTTGGATATCACTTCTCCTATGCACTGTTCTTTCACATTCCTTAAACTACGCCAGCTAACTGAAGCAAAACTGCTCTTCTTTCATGCTCTTCTAGCAAAATTGGGTCAACCTGTGTAAAAAAGGGTGCTGCTAATACATGAATTACGGATCCTGATGATCCTCTTGTGAAGGGATCATATATCCCTGATTTCATTGAATATAGCGCCGTGGCACAACTTCGTAGTTAGCATCCTACAGAGGACTAGAGCAGCGGAAACCTCCAATTTCTTGAGGAGGTCCCGACTCCAAATTTTCTACTTGCGTTTGCAACATAGCCAGAAAACCTTCTAAGGTTTTCACTTTATCATTTAGTTGTTCATTCTTGGCTTTATCTTGTTGTATTACATGTTCCAATTCCGACAGCTTCTGGTTGGTCTCATCTCTCTCTTGTTTTCGTTGCTCCTCTTCTTGTTGCAACATCATTTCGAAATTGTCCATGTCTCGTCCAATACGCATTTCCAGTCTTCTCAAGTCTCTGTTAGTGTTGTTGTTGTCCTCCTCCAAATTCGATAATTGTCGACAGATGCAGGCCCTTATGCATTGGTTTTCATCTTGTCTCTGCATGTTTACGTCGCGATACTAACAGACAAAGTAGACCGATTTTTTCACCATTGTTATCTCAAGTAGATCAACCTACATCCAGACAGAATTCCAAAAACATCTATGAATACGGGCATCCATACTTCTTCTATTTAATTGCAATTCACCACATGAATTCCTCCTGCACGAGGGAGTACCGTATATCTTCCATAATCAACCACACTCGTGCGATAGCTTTTATTAACGGATCAATTGTATAGTACTTCTTTGTGTGATTCGATTGTTCCTTTATCAATTTGAACAGTACTTCTTCGTGTGACTGGATTGTTCCTTTATAAATCCATCTGGTTGCATGTGATAGAATTACCTCTCTTCAGTCTTCACATTTAATCTCTATGACGTCTCTATGCCTCCCTAAAATCCACGCCTCATCACTTATTGATGGAGGATTAATGGATTAGGTCCCATCTAAATTTTTATTTTTGGACCCATTTTTACCCACTTGGAAAAAATGCAAGCCCAACCCTCATTATTGGGTCTTTTTCAGTGATTTAAATTGGAAATGGTGTGGATTAATATTTTCCACCTTATTGTAGATCTATATATTTTTTTTTTTGTGCTCAGTCACAACCTTTGCACATTGTGTCCAAAAGACAAATCAAAATTAAGTGTTGTGTAAAAATCCATGTGTAAATTTCCTAAAGTGGGCTTAGTAAAATGCATGAAACGGTATGCACATTGGTAAATATTCAAAAGTAAAAACAGAGCCCTGAATATAGTTACATTGTTGACAAGAACCTCTTTCAGATTCCTAAATTGATGTTTCATTTGCTCGAAATCAATCTGCCAAGATGACAATTTTTCATTTTTGGACCCATCTTTACCCACTAGGATAAATGCGTGCCTAACCCTCACTATTGGGTCTTTTTCAGTGATTTAAATTGGAAATGGTGTGGATAAATATTTTCTACCTTACTGTAGATCTATCTATGTTTGTTTCTCTTTACAATCTTTGCATATTTTGTAAGAAACAGAAATCGAAATTAAAATAAATTTACACAATGTTGTATTAAAAACAAAGTGTAAATTTGCTCAAATGGGCTTAGTAAAATGCACGCCAAAGTATGTACATTGCTCAATTTTAAAAAGTAAAACCACAGACCTAAAGATAGTTGTATTTTTCACAAGAACCTCTTTCATATTCCTAAATTGGTGTTTCATTTTCTAGAAATCAATATGCCAACATGACATTTTTTCATTTTTGGATCCATCTTTCCCACTTGGATAAAATGCACGCCTAACCCTCATTATCAGGTCTTTTTGATTGATTTTAATTGCAAATGGTGTGGATTACTAATTTACACCTTCCTGTACATCTATATATATTTTTGTTTTGCTTCACAAACTTTGCACATTGTGTAAAAAAGAGAAATCAAAATTAAAATAGATTTACATAGTGTTACAATAAAAAACGAAGTGTAAATTTGCTAAAATGGGCTTAGTAAAATGCAAGGAACAGTATGTACATTGGCCAATAATAAAAAGTAAAACCAGGGTCCTGATGACAGTTGCATTTTTCAAAAGAACCTGTTGCAGGTTCCTAAATTAATGTATAATTTGCTAGAAATCAATCTTCCAAGATGGCAAGTCTTCATTTTTGGACTCGTTTTCACCCACTTGGATAAAATGCACGCCTAACCCTCATTATGGGGTCTTTTTCATTGATTTTATTTGCAAGTGGTGTGGATTACTATTTTCCACCTTCTTTTGCATCTATATATAATTTTGTTGGGCTTCACAACCTTTGCACATTGTGTCCAAAAGGAAAAGGAAAATTAAGTGTTGTGTAAAAAGCCAAGTGTAAATTTCAAAAAGTGGGCTTAGTAAAATGCATGCCATAGTATGTACATGGGTCAATATTCAAAAGTAAAATGAGATCCCTGAATATAGTTACATTTTTTACAAGAACCTCTTGCAGATTCTGATGTTTCATTTGCTCGAAATGAATTTGCCAAGATGACAATTTTTCATTTTTGGACTCATCTTTACCCACTTGGATAAAATGCATGCCCAACCCTCATTATCGAGTTTGATGATTTTAATTGCAAGTGGTGTGGATTACTATTTTCCACATTCTTGTACATCTATCTAATTTTTTGTTGGGCTTCACAAAATTTGCACGTTGTGTATAAAAGATAAATCAAACTTAAAATAGATTTACACAATCTTGTGTAGAAAACAAAGTGTAAATTTGCTAAAATGGACTTAGTAAAATGCACGCCACAGTATGTACATTGGCCAATAATAAAAAGGAAAACCAGAGTCGTGATGACAGTTTCATTTCCCACATGAACCTCTTTCATATTCCTAAATTGATGTACAAATTGCTAGAAATCAATCTGCTAAGATGGCATTTTTCCATTTTTGCACCCATTTTTACCCACTTGGTTAAAATGCATGCCTAACCCTCCTTATTGGGTATTTTTCAGTGATTCAAATTGGAAATGGTGTGGATAACTATTTTCCACCTTCTTGTGCAGCTATATATATTTTTTGGGGGCTTCACAACCTTTGCACATTGTGTAAAAAAGATAAATCAAAATTAAAATAGATTTACACAGTGTTGTGTTAAAAACAAAGTGTAAATTTGCTCAGATGGGCTTAGTAAAATGCATGCCACAGTATGCACATTGGTCAATATTCAAAATTAAAACCACATATCTAAAGATAGTTTCCTTTTTCACAAGAACCTCTTTCAGATTCCTAAATTGATGTTTCATTTGCTCGAAATCAATCTGCCAAGATGACATTTGTTCATTGTTGGACCCATCTTTCCCCACTTCGATAAAATACACGCCCAACCCTCCTTATCAGGTATTTTTGAGTGATTTTAATTGCAAGTGGTGTGGATTAATATTTTCCACCTTCTTTTACATCTATCTAAATTTTGGGGGCTTTAGAAAATTTGCACATTGTGTAAAAATGAGAAATCATAATTAAAATAAATTTACACGGTGGTGTAAAAAACAAAGTGTAAATTTGCTAAAATGGGCTTAGTAAAATGCACACCACGATATGTACATTGGTCAATAATACAAATTAAAACCACAAACCTAAATATAGTTCCATTCCTCACCAGAACCTCTTTCAGATTCATAAATTGATGTTTCATTTGCTAGATATCAATTTGCCAAGATGGCAATTTTTCATTTTTGGACCCATTTTTACCCACTTGGATAAAATGCACGCCTAACCCTCCTTATTGGGTCTTTTTCAATGATTTAAATTGGAAAAGGTGTGGATTAATTTTTTAATCCTTCTTGTACATCTATATATTTTTGTTGGGGTTCACAAACATTGCACATTGTGTAAAAAAGAGAAAGCAAAATTAAAATATATTTACAGTGTTGTCTAAAAAACAAAGTGTAAATTTTCTAAAATGGGCTTAGTAAAATGCATGTCATAGTATGTACATTGGTCAATAATCAAAATTAAAACCACATCCCTGAAGATAGTTCCATTCTTCACCATAACCTCTTTCATATTCCTAAATTGATGTTTCATTTGCTAGAAATCAATCTACCAAGATGGTAAATTTTTCATTTTTGGACCCATTTTTACCCACTTGGATAAAATGCACGCCTAATCCTCCTTATTGGGTGTTTTTCAGTGATTTAAATTGGAAATGGTGTGGATTAATATTTTACACCTTATTGTACATCTATATATTTTTGTTGGGCTTCACAAACTGTACACATTATGTAAAAAAGAGAAATCAAAATTAAAATATATTTACAGTGTTGTGTAAAAAACAAAGTGTAAATTTCCTAAAATGGGCTTAGTAAAATGCACACCACAGTATGTACATTGGTCAATGATCAAAATTAAAACCACATCCTTAAATATAGTTCCATTCCTCACCAGAACCTCTTTCAGATTCCTAAATTGATGTTTCATTTGCTAGAAATCAATCTGCCAAGATGGCAATTTTTCATTTTTGGACCCCTATTTACCCACTTAGATAAAATGCACACCAAACCCAAATTTATTGGTCAATCTAAGTGATTAAAAGTGGAAAGTGTACTGGTTTTATTCCTCACCTTGCTAAATTATAATATTTTCAATTTGCGCCTTCAAATTTTGCCCTCTATATTTCCTTAAGCATGCATAATTTTCCATTGGTGTGCATGTATGAGGACAATTAATGGTAGTTTACTTGATAGGATTATGTCAGAGCCCTTCAGGAAAGGATTTACTATGTTTTTTATAGGAACATTTATGATCAATTTCACTTTTTTTTATTAAATAAACTCAATCTAACTTCTAATGCAAATGTTGCTTGCTTTTGTGGAATTTGTAGAGAAACTCATCAATGGATCATTCAAATGAGCTATTTGAACAAAATATTCCCTGAAAAAAAGGTCGACTTAAGGATGTAGATATTTCTAATATTCCAACTTTTCCACCACGTGACATTGTCCTTCAATTCACTCATTCTAGACCCAAAAACACCCCTAAGTGTGATGCTCATGGACAATGTGGAGGATTTAGAGATCAAAACTCAATACCACAGAATGGGACCATAAGATTCCCTGAAACATCAAGCAATCATGCGGCCATTGTTCAAACTCATTGTCCTCTATGTAAGAAAGCTTTGATAAACAACAATGTTGCTGGACAACAGAGTCAACTTTTTTCTCTAGTTGCAGTTGAAGGGAATGTTAATGTACAAAATGGAAATCTTTACAACAGAGTTAAATCTATCTTACAAAATGTTTTTCTGTGTTTCACTCAAGATCAGCCATAAATGATTCTTCCACTACAAATAAATCTGATTGAATTATAGAAGGATGTGCTGCTCAACAACAAAGGAAACATTTGTCACCAATTATAGTTGCAAGGATTGGCAATCTAAATGATAGAGGTCTTTACCACATAATTAATTTTGTTTCACATAATGTGGTCCCAAAATTCCCCCAAAGAACAAATTTTATTCCTGCTGCCATTACAAATCAAGCTAATCAAAGTATAGAAGGATGCATTTCTCAACAATAAGGGCAACCCTTGTCTTGAATTAAAAGTGAAGGGAATGACAATGTGCAAAATAAAAATATGTATCACAAAATGGACTCTGTTTTGTAGAATGGGGCCCCAATTTTCCCTCATATATCAACTATTGGTTTTGCTTCCATTACAAATCAATTTGATCAAAGTGGTGAAGTTTGTGTTTCTCAACAAACTACAGAGCCTTTGACTCCAATTATAGTTGCAGGGAATGGCAATGTACAAGATAGAAGTATTTACCATCGAATTAACTATGTTTCACATACTGTGGTCCCAAATTTCCCTCCAAGAACAGATTTTATTCCTGCGGCCATTACAAATCAATCTGATCGAAGTATTGAAGGTTGTGTTTCTCAACAACAAGGGCAACATTTTCCTCCAATTACAAATAAAGAGAATGGAAATGTACATAATACAAATATGTACCAAGGAATGAAATCTATTTTACAGAATGAGTCCCCATTTTTCCCTCATAGGTCAGTGATTGGTGTTGCTGCGATTACAAATCAAACTGATCAAAGTGTTGAAGTTTGTGTTGTTCAACAAACTACAAAGCCTTTGAATCCAATTATAGTTGCAGGGAATGGAAATGTAAAAGATAGAAGTATTTACCATAGAATTAACTCTGTTTCACATACTGTGGTCCCAAATTTCCCTCAAAGAACAGATTTTATTCCTGCGGCCATTACAAATCAATCTGATCGAAGTATAGAAGGTTGTGTTTCTCAACAACAAGGGAAACATTTGTCTCCAATTACAACTAAAGAGAATGGAAATGTACAAAATGCAAATATGTACCACGGACTGAACTCTGTTTTACAGAATGAGTCCCCAGTTTTCCCTCATAGGTCAGAGATTGGTGCTGCTGCTATTACAAATCAAACTAATCAGAGTGTTGAATTTTGTGTTGCTCATCAAACTACGGAGCCTTTGACTCCAATTATAGATCCAAGGAATGGAAGTGTATAACCCAATGGGAAGCCATCTGAACATGCAACTACAGAAAATAAAAATTATGCAATTCTAGAAGCTTCAGCAAAAATGCCTGAACGGTGTTCAGCAAATCAAAATACACATGCTACCAGAAGGCTAGTATGAAGCTGATTAAGGACATCCTTGTTGCGTCTTAAGAAGTGGTCGGGATGGTATAACCACAGACTAAACGAGGGGAAGAAAAAATTTAAGGAAATTGGAAGATGGTTTTCTAGTAAACCACTTCAAGATGTAGATGAAAATGACATTGTTGCTGGAATTGGGTTCTTCATGAGAAAAAACTATAGTGTAGAGTCTAAAATCAAGGATTTTCTTGAGCACCTAGATGGAATGCTTGATAAAATTCGATCTATTTTTGTGAAAGAGATTTGTAACGATTTTATGCCTAGGAACATGGATTCTGTATTTATTGAATCAAGCATGACTCATAAGGCTTTGCAATGTTTGAAGTGGATTGAGTCTCATGGTGTAATAAAGGGGGTTAATCCATCATCAGTTTGTAAGGAAATGAAAAAGTGGAGTAAAGAAGCTAAGGATATTGATATGGGTTGGGAGAGAACTGTTGGTTTCACGTATGGAGTTAGAGTCAAGCAAGTAAATTCATATGCTTCCTTAATTATGGTTGAAACATATGAAAAGAGGTCTAGAAATACAGTCAATGAAGTCTCTTTCAAACTTGGTATTGATTCGCGTGTACATTATGATCGAGGTGGGCAGGTATGTGAGATATTATTTGAGTTATTAGAATACAATGAGTTGATGTCTTGTGTAAGCCTTGGTAAATGGGATGGAAAATAAGAATATAAACAAGTTTTAGCACACGGTGTTGATCATGAAAGTGAGGATAACTTAATGAAACAGTTAAACAATCTTTCACAATATGGGATCTAGATGGGGGATGGAAGGGTAGTGAAGATGAATTTTTTCGAGTGGCGTGATCTAGTGGCCATATATAGTTTAGTATGCAATAATAGTGTTTCTCTAATCGGTAATAATTTATTCCCTTGGTGTACATGCCATAAAAAATATATACACATGGTTACAGATGAGATCAAAATTGGAGAAGGAAATACTATCCGTAGTGTTTCCAAATTTTATGCAATGTCACAAAACTTACTCCTGGTAAGCTATGCACATTTATTACAAGTTTCAGGTTTATGTTTATATTATATATCTTTCCATTGTTTTCTTAATCTTACTATGTTATAAAACATTAGGAGTTGAATCCTGCTTTGGAACCAAGCAAAGGATGGGAAGAAAAGTTAGATGATCATATTATAGACATCCAACCAACCTTATCTGGTAGACAAATGAATGTTATGAAGAACTGTCGCATGGATAGAAGAAATTATGTAAAGGTATACACTTTAATAATTGATTCCTAAATATAAATTGAACTTCTTGGTTTTTCATTATCCCATACCTAGTGAAACATGTGTTTCCAATTACAGTTGACTCCTTTCTCAATTTCTAAGCTTGTGTATTGTTTTCACCATGCTGGAATTAGAACTGGTTTGAAGATGTTTCGTGAATTTCAAAGAATCGCACAAGATTATGACAAGGTTCATCCAACTAGAGTCCTTGAGAAAACCAAATTTGTGCAAATTTGGGAGGAGATGGAGAAGATAGGGGTTGCATGTAATCCTGGAGAACCATACCATCATAAAAGCCAAGAGTACAATGAGCTTAACTACCAGAAATCAAATGGATCAGCATCAGAAAAGATCCTCATTCGACATGAGGTATTTTTAAAGGTAGTTTAATGATTATGCTAACATATCAAATACTTTTTATGTGCGTCTTGACTAATAATAAATGATGATGTTATTATGTTTTGAGTAACGATGAATGGATCTTAGTGTTATTCAGTTTGAACGGGAAACTTAGTGTTTTACTATTTTAATCATATGCATTGACATGTCTTATTTATAGGCTATTGAAGGCCTACCAGATGAAGAGAAGTATAAAAAGTTGGTGAGGATGTGGAAGTGCTATAAAGAATTCCACATGTTGTAACTGCAAGGGTGTAGAGGGGATGATGCATATGCATATGAGAAAAGGTATGTCAATTTATGATAGTTTTATCATATTATCTTTTTTAGAATGGTGGTATTGTTTCACTCGTGATAACATTTTTAACCATTGACATTGTAGGATTGGCATCCTTGCTAGTGAGTGGCTTTGGTTGTGTTCTTGTTGTTTAGGAGATGAGATGGTTCCTTATATGCATGTCCAAGGGGCCCATGATATCGAGATGTCTCGGAATATTCATCCATATACTTTGGGACAGTTAAGGAATGAACTAATGGAGCATAAGCATAGAGAAATGAAAAAATTGAATAGTAACCAAGGAGGAGGGAAAGGATTTCCTAAGGAGTATAGAAGCACATTTGAACATGATAGGATGTGTCTTGTAAATGAGATGACAGCACAATTTTTCAAGCTTGTTATGAGATCAGAGGGTACTTTCCAAAATTTTAGACAAAGAAGATTCTTGCCATCAAATATTAGAATTCAACTTCGTGTTGAATATGAGAAGTCAAGAACTCAATTGAATTAGGAAACTGCAACATAGTTGGCATCCCATTTCCCTAATGTCACTTCACAAGAAGTGAAACAACTCTTTGAATCATGGGTAAAACAGTCTAAGAAATCATTAATTGCACATCCAACAGTAAGTATGTCCTAATTTTAAATGGTATATCATTCAATTTTGATCTTTTAGTGTGAGGAGTCATAATGTCTGTGTTTAATTATTGATATGTCCTCACAATTCAATAAATATCTTCTGAGATCAAGGCCAATTAGAAAATATGGTGAAGAGGCCTATCATGAATCACATCGCTTTGGAAAGCACAAGGAAAAAAATGGTGCTAAAACAAAAAAGAAACAATGTGTTTTTCCCTCCCCTAGTGAGTGTTATGTTCATTCAATTTATTATATATCATTATGTCTTTGTCAATCTAGTTGATTTGTGAAAGGTACATCTTCTGCTTGAACTATAACTTTCTCGATCTCGCTGATCTGAGGAAATTATCCAGGCCAGAGTAATCAATCACAACAAATGCAAGGGGAAGTTGTTTTTGATACCCCAATGGATCTTGATGACATTAACAATTATTAAAATTTGGGTGTTTCATCCTCAAGAGAAGAGCCATTGAATACCAGTCAAACACAATAAATGCAATTGGAAGTCGTTGTTGACATACCCATGATGGCAGCTGAAAATTGCATTGAAATTGGTGTTTCATCCCCAAGAGATGAGACAGGGAGGATTCGTAAAACATAAGAAGTGAATGGAGCAACTATTGTTGATGTGTCAATTATGGGAACTATGATTCACAACAGAATTTGTGTTTCATCCTCAAAAAAAGGGGCAAACCAAAGTGCTGAAAAAAAATAATCCAAGGGACAACTGTTGCCATCCAAACAATGGAAACTAAAAATCATACAAAAAATATTGTTGGTAAACTGAGTAAGAGACAAGAAAAAAAGAAAAAAGTACATGATGAATATAAAGCAATATTGTATGTGAAATGGTGAAAAAATCGTATGATGTGCTAAGCATTTGCTGAGATTTTGTCATATTGGAAATTCATTCTATTGTGATCACATTTGTTACATTGGTAGTTTTTTTTTCCCCGATAAACAAATAATATATTTTATATTTCATAGAAATCTAATCAAACACAAGTATCTATTGTTACTGCTAAAATTGACCTAGTCATCATAGTCAACATAAGGAAAGGAAATTAAAAACTCATGGACAGTTGTAAATTCTCTAAATAAATGAGATATTTTAATAATAGCATTTATTTGGCATCTTCAAAAATAATCTGCCATAAATGTATAAAAAGTGGAATTCATTTTTTACTAGTCACTAATGTACGTTAAGAGTGAAATAAAGAGAACTATAAATGAGCTAGAATTTAGTAACTCATGGAAAAAAAAAGCATTTTTCATTAACTTCTGAAAAATAAATATATACAATGTTTTATACAAGTCTAGCTTGTTTCTGAGATTTCTGCAATTGCTCCTGTTGAGAAGAAGAAATTTATGTACGGTGTCTCTTTCCTTTATTATAAACCTCTAATTCTTCAGCATTGTAGGAGGCTCTTGTTGTAATTTTCTTTCAAGCTCTTTGCATTTTCGGGAACAAGTCTGTAAATTGTTATACAAAGTACTTTTTTTGCTCATCAACCTCTTCAACACTTCCACATTTTTCTTATGACTCTCTGTGTTTTTTTTTCCTTCAATTCAATATCTTTTTTGCGATTCTTTAATTGAATTTTAGCTTCAACCAATTCAGATTTCAATTTCTCTACTTCCTTCTCTAGCTCTTTGTCCCCCATATATTTCTCATTTGCGGGGATAGGAATTGCCTCCATGTAGTCAATATTGTGCATCTATAATTTCCCCTGCAAATCTGCAATTGTGGACTTGTGGACTTCAATTTTTGAATTTCCTCGTCGCAACCCAAATGCTGTGATTTTCGCCCCTCTGATATTTTTTGCTTCAGCTCTCTAATCTTTGCTTCTTTTTCAGCTATCTTCTATTTCAATGCCTCGTATCTTGGTGATGAACCAAAAACATCACCTCCGACACTCATTGTTGTCAGGCATTCCTGCAAATGCTTCTCTCAAATTTTTAAGCTCTTCTCTTGCTCTTTCAAGGAACTATGAATATCATTTCCACCTTCTGTACTATCAATAACTTTTTCTTTCTTTCTTTTTTTAAGCTCCAAAGCTACAGAGATCGCTTGAAACCTGTTCTATAACAAATTTTTACCTTTCCTGTCAATGGTTTTCTTCAATTTGGAAATTATTGAATATGTTTGTGCATTTTTTTGTGAATGCTCTACACACTCCGCTGTCAAATTCAAAACATGTTCTGTTATTAATTCTTCACTTTCTTTCAATTTCTTCTCCAATTCGACTATCGAACCACGGTCTAGTTTTAATTGTGGTATATTCAAAACAGCTGGTATTTTTTCCAATTCTTTTGCAAGCCTAGCATTTTCTTTTTCAGATTGTTCAAAAGCCTTTTCAAATCTATCATTCAGTTTTTCAATATCCTTTCTAGCATCTTCAACAATTTTATCAACCTAGGTTGATAATGATGCAATAGTGGCAATGTTTGCATTTATAATTGTTTCTACCTTCATTTGATTGTGCACAATTGTATTTTGCAACTGTGCAATCTCCCTAAGGCATTCTGCAATATTCCTATCCTTTACTTGGCACATTTCGTCCAATTTATCTATAGAAGATGATTCAACCTCCATTGAAGCTTGTTATTTAAAATGCACCATCTTATCATAAAGGAAAAACACAAATCTACCATCAAAATTATAACATGGATTGACATTGTACTCATGTGCCAACTAGTTTGGATGAATTCTATGAAAAATACTCTCGACGAGAGAGAAAAAGGCATCACTACTTGGTTCCATGTCACTGTCCATCGGTTCCTATCCATGAGCTTCAACTTCATGTTCATTTAGCTCATTTAAGCAGCAACAACTTCATCATGGGTGACAAAATCACTATTGTTGGGCATGGCCCAAGTGGAACGATTTTGTGGAGCGAAGTTCCAGCACAGAAGTTATTTTGGGCAAGAAGTACAAGCGAAGTGAGGTCTAGCAGTGACCTATTTTGCGTAAATGACTCTGCAGATCCTGGGAGAAGGGTAAGGAGCGGTGCGGAGTTGGAGGAAATGGACTTTCCGCCTTAGTTAAAACAAAGTACTAAGATAGCCAGGGCAGTGGAGACGATTAGAAACAGAGCGATGGACCAAAAGCGACAGAAGAAGTAGAGCGGAAGAAAGGGACATGTCAGTAGGCAGTCAGAGCCGCACAATCAGAGCTGCATAGTCAGAGCTACGGCTGTCAGAAGGGTGCTAGAGCCAGAGGCGGCACAGAAAGGAGGCCGAATTCAAGTGAAGTAGTTGTCGAGTATGATAGGCCTGGTTAGCAAGGTAACCGCACCATTTTGGGGGGTTTTGGGGTACTATAAGGATTTTTGGCCCAAAATTATTGTAAAGACGTGACCTTCGGGCACGATCTATAAAAAGGGCAATTTTGTAAGGGAAGGGTTGGTCTTTTGGTCATTTTGGGGTTTTTGATGAAAAACTAAGTATTGTAAGAGCAATAAGAGAGGAAGAGGCTCTGTAGCTGTTTGCGCAGAGACCCAATTGTAGAGAGAAGAGTTTGTAGCTGTGTGCGCAAACTGGAACTGTTGACCCTTCCCATTAATATAAACAACAGTTCTCATGGACGTATCTCCCATCCTGGGGGTGAACCATGTAAATAAGTGTGTTATGTGAATGCATATGTGTGATTTTTTATGTTTATTCTATGCTTATGATTATGGATGTCCTTGCATTTATATGTATTCTCACATGAATGGTCATTGAGAGTAATATGTTAAGTACCAAATACATAAATTTTAATGTACACGTAATCACAAGTATGTTGAAAGTGTAGTCGCATAAGTAACACTAATCCAGTGGAGCCTGTAGAGTGTGAAACCGACCCTCAGCTCAGTTGCGAAGTGCATTGTTGTATTGCATTGAACAATTTCCCCGCGAGCACAGCCCCAGAGTGCGTTGTAGTATACGAAGTGGATGCGAAGTAGATGAGACTTCACTCAGCTTACTACCTTATTAGCTACGCATCACCCAGCTGTAGAAACATGCTTCTATAGCCACCCCATAACTTTGCCTCAAGTGATACCTCAGTCTGTTCACAGGATGTTTCCAAAAGGGCCGGTGAAGAAGGGTTTTGTTGGACCACTAACTACACCAAATCCGGGTCTAATCTAGGTAATAAAATATAGACGAAGGAGAAGAACCAACAAATGGTTCCATTGTCGCACTTGAACTGGTGATGTGCTCTGATAACTGGAATCCCAAGCAGACATAGATACAGAACTGGGTAACTAATATAGAGGAGGAGTTTGTGAAGAAATAAAATAGACATCTGCGCTTATCTACGGAAGAGTGGTTACAGAGATATATTTTCTCTGACATACACGAAATCTTCTTCGCATCCTTCAGCAACGAGCTACACGAGTGGATATCAAGACTCGCAGAACAAAAAAAACTGCTTTCAAGGTGGAGAACCTAGAGTGTGGACTCCAAAACTGACCCAGAGACTTAAAGAAACGGATAGACCAATCTTAAGAGTAGCAGACTTCTAGCTCGATAGCGTACTAGAAGGCTATGTTACAGAATTTGATGTGGACACTCTGAAGTCTTACAGCGCAGCAGAGGCAGATTTCTTCAAAGGGTTCAGAGGTAAGTACCTGAAAAATCTCAGTCTATACATTAAAATGTTGCTAGCAAAGAAAGTTGTCTTAAGAATACAATAAGATTCCTAGGATTTGAATCTGTAATGTTCAGTAACACAGACAGTGACACTGAGGAAAATATCTCTACATTACGAAGTGGTAAAAGATACAAGTTTAGCACTAGGAAGAGGTCTCATGAACATGGACCTCGCATTTCTCTAGAAATTGAGTTAGGAAGTAACAAAGACTCATATCGGGTTGGGTATGATAGTGCAGCAGAGCCTAAAGCAATTACCTATCATCCCATTACTCTGCAGAAATCTTCAGCTGATGACAGAAATAATACTAACCCATAGAACACCAGTAGTAGTAACACCGCAGGAGCCAGTACTCAGAACGTTCCAAGTAGTAGTATACCCAATTACTCACAGAACACTATGACTCCTAGAAGAAGAATGACAGACGACATTAAGCTACATATGTTTAAAGGAACTAGTCTCAAATACCCAGAGCAACATTGATTTCTTTGTGAAGCTGTGTGGAATGTTAAACAAGTACACGATGATGCTATTAGACAAGCATATCTAGTTACCACATTCGGGGACAGAGCCTTAACATGGTTGATGAAGTACTATATTGGACAGAATAGGACATTAGCAGAGATCGGGACTGCGCTCATCAGAGAGTTTAAAAAACCTAAGTCAGAATCACAGTGTATCACAAAGCTGAAAGAAATTAAGCAAAAACCAAGTGAGACAGTATGGGAATTTGATCCAAATTTCAAAGCATTGTTAGATCAAGTGGTCTTTGACATAGCACCACAAAAGCACCAAGAATGGTTTATAGTTGTGCTACTACCCCATATCATATTATCACTCATGCGATAGAAAGTTACTTCGCAGACAGAGGCCCTAGAAATTGCGATGAAACTAGAGGCTTCGCCTATAGGAGAGACTAGTGCAGGAATGGTTCAAATACAGACCCAACTAGCAAATTTGACATTACAACTGCAAGATATGAAGAGAGGGAAATAAACCCGAGAAGAGGTTTGGTGTACAAAGTTTAAGGGAGAAGGTCACTCTAAAGAACAATGTCCGGTATTTATGGATTACATCGCTAGCGGAGCTCCAAACCCATTAAATCAACAGCAAGGACCATGGTGTGAGATTTTTTGATGTAGAGGACATCGCCCAAAGGACTATTATCTAATTCAAAAATATGCGCAAACACCAAAGAACCTATACTGCACATTCTGTAAATCAGTTGGCCATGATGATAGAAACTGCAGAGCATATGACCTCATGATAGAAAGAAAACATGATGTCTACAGTGTTCAAGGAGAAACGCAGAATAACAATGAAAACACGCAATATGACCAAGGAACCTACAGAGGACATGTTGGATTCAGAGGAAGAGGATGAAACACTGGAAAAGGATGAGGAAGAGTTTAGATTGTATGTTATAACTACGCCCAACCAGGACATCTAGCTAGAGACTGTACAAACCCTTGTACTACTTGTAAATATTGTAAATTGTTTGAACATGTCATTGAGGCATGCCCTGTTTTGCAAGGAAAAATGCAAGAGAGAAGACCAAAAGCGCCAAATTAGAACATACAGATGATCGCAGCTAAAAAATGGAATACATATTGCAACATTCATGCTATGAGGTGAAGTGGAGCCATGACAAGTGGAAATCAAACAACTGAAGCTTCAACTTCTGAGGATCACCAAGCTAGACAAAATCCTACTGAAGGGGCTTGGATAAGAAAAGCAACTGGAAAAACACATGCTTTCAACTTGAACAAAGAAAAAGAAGTCTTCATGGAAGCAAGAGAAACCTTCAAAGAATCGGAACCTTTAACTCCAAGAATCAAGTTGCGAAGTGAGACAGTGCCTGTGATGGATATGCCAGCTTCGTATGATCGATCACGCACTGTAGCAGACATGATGAGTCATTTTGCGCACCTCTTATAGAGCTGCATAAAGTTGTTAAAACATGAAAAATTATTTGGTAGAATTTTAGAACCTACTGATTCATTACAAGCAGCGTAATCTAGTAAATGAAGCACATAGAGTGGTTCATCATATTAAGAATCGTAAAAGAACCGGAAGAGAAATGAGACTAAATGCGCAGATTTGGTATTTTGAAATGGACGAGATCATCCTTGACTTAGGCTCAGAAGTAAATGTCCTGATGAAGCAGACATAGGAACAAATGGGGAAGCCGAAGTTAACATGGTCACCAATACAGTTGAGGCTATCTAATCAACAAAAGGTTCTACCCTTTGGGAGGTTAGCAAATCTTGTCATTGACATTGATGGAGTGCGAAGTAGAGAAGACTTCGAAGTGATTGAGAACGTAGATGATAGCAATGCCTATCCCGCACTATTCGGGATAGATTTCTCAATTTATAACCTCGCGATTATCAATTTGAAAAAGAAGCAGATGATATTCAAAGGACTAGATATTAGGGTCATCGCACCCTTGGATCCTTCACAAGGACCTAGATACACTAAACCGATAAGAGAAGAATGCAGAACTAAATATCTGGATCACATCTACAAGATGATGGTGAATTAGGAAGATTACATCAATCCTACAGATGATGGAACATTGAGTTGGTGATGTGACAGTTCTTGCATATCCAAATCATATGCAGGACTACAGAACTGGTAGAGCAGAATGCATGAAGTATCTGCAAGGAGATGCGTACAGATCACGATATCACTAAGTCGAATTGGAACAGAGATAATTTCAATCCCTAATTATGATGGGTTAGGCGATATCTCCAAATTCTTTCAGGAATACCTCGTATCATCCCCAAATGAATACAAATTAGCAGCATTGGATACAACACTGCGCAGTACACCTGCTAGATGGTGGGTTGCACATAAGCAGAAGTTGACCACATGGGAAGAATGTAAGCACATGATGGAGATCATATTTCTAGAAGAGACTGATCTTGTACAAGTGAAATATAATGGTCAAACCGATCCTAGAGATCACATTGACCTTTTCCTGAAAGCATGGACACACGTACCACAAGCAGAATGGGTCCATCGGTTTGTGCACACGTTGGAGCATATTCCAAAGAACTGGTACACAGAAACATAACTTCGCAAAGGAACGGTATAATGGTCCGTCGTGACTAAGAACTTCCAAGTGACTTTCAGTTTTGAGGATGACTGTCCAAGTATAAATGAGGCCTTGCAGATCATCAAAAAGAAGGTATTCAACGACACACCAGAACCTGTGTATCAATAGCCAAAGTGGGCAAGACAGCTAGAACATGCCTTGGAATGTTATAACTTCGCTTGAGACTAAGATGACGATGAAAATGAGGATGAAGATCTACGCGATGTCAACATACCTGAGTCAGAAGGAGAACATGAAGTAGAAGGACCCCCATTAGAAATTTTGGATCTAAGTAATCCTGTGAAAACTCAAAAAGTGAACATTGGAACTAGTGAAGAAACGAAGTTTGCGTCTATAGGGGATTATTGGGATGAGGAAACGGTAGCGTAGATAGCAAACTTACTACACGAATATTAAGACTTATTTACTACAAAGTTTTCTAAAATGAAAGGCATTTTGGGTGACTTGGGGGTCATGAAAATACCTCTCAAGCCAGATGTGAAGCCTATTAAGCAGAGACCCTATCGACTAAATCCCATATACAAAGAAAGAGTAAAGACAGAGCTTGATAAAATGCTTGAGGAATGAATCATTGAACCAGTGGAAGAGTCAGAATAGATAAGTCCCATGGTTATCCAGGACAAGAAAGTTAAAGGTGAAATTATAATCTGTGTGGATCTCAGAAAGATAAATGATGCATCGTTGCATGACCCATTTCCTACTCCATTCACAGATGAAGTGTTAGACAATGTTGGAGGGAATGAAGCATACTCCTTCACTGATGGATTTTCTGGATATCATCAGATCAGAATTGATACAACAAATAGACACAAGACCACATTTTCCACTAAATGGGGCTCATTTTAGTACACAGTCATTCCCTTTGGTCTGAAGAATGCACCTGCTATCTTTTCCAGAGTAGTTGCTGCTACATTTAAGGATTTTATCCATAAATTTTTAGAAGTATATTTTGATGATTGGACAGTATTTGGGTTATTAAAGAACCATCATGTGAACTTAAGATTGAGGTTAGAATAGTGTAGACCACATCAGATCTCCCTAAACCTGAAGAAGAGAATCTTATGTGTTCCGTATGGAATTGTACTAGGGCACATTGTTTGTAAACAAATATTGATCGTTGATCCAGCAAAAATCGCAGTTATTAAGAATTTGCCAGCACCTAATTCAGTAAAACAGCTATGCACTACATTGGGACATACAGGGTACTACAGGAAGTTCATCAAAGGATATGCGCAGATAACTGTGCCTATGGAGAAATTATTGAAGAAGGAAGCGAAGTTCACATGGACTGAGGACTGTCATAAAGGATTGGATACATTGAAAGAAAGGATGGTTACTGCGCCTATTCTAGTGTTTCCAGACTGGATTAAACCATTCCACGTACATGTAGATGCTTCATCCATAGCACTGGGCATCGTGCTAGATCAACCAGGTGAGGGAGGCATCGACCATCCTATTGCATTCTCAAGCAGAAAGCTGTCCTCAACAGAAAATATTTATACCATGACAGAGAGGGAAGGATTAGATATGGTGTACGCACTGCAGAAGTTCAGACACTATTTGTTGGGTGCGCACTTCTGCATGTTTACTGACCATTCAGCTTGTAAATACCTGGTCAATAAACCAATGTTAGGGGGGAGAATCTGTAGATGGTTGTTACTCTTTCAGGAGTATGATTTTGAAATCATTGTTAATCCAAGAAGGCTCAACTCAGGACCTGACCATCTTTCCAGAATTGAGTCAGGCGAAGAACCTACCAACCTGGAAGATAGTCTACCAGATGCACAGTTGTTTTCTATTCAGATAGCAGATGACTATTATAAGGACATTGTAGAATTCCTGACCACAGGTTTGGCACCTACAGATTTTACTGCGCAGTAGAAGAAACAGTTGGTAATAAAAGCAGCTGACTTCACCATAATTGCAGGACAATTATACAAACTAGGACCGGATGAAGTACTGCACAGATGTGTGCTAGAACACAAGAAACCATTGATACTTGTTGAAGCACATTCAGGGGTTTCTGGAGGCCACTACGTAGGAAGAGCTACTGCGCAGAAAATTCTAAGAGCAGGACTATGGTATCCTACACTCCACAAGGATACTAAGGAACATTGTCGTACTTGCGATGTTTTCCATAGGAAAGGGAATCCATCTCATAGACATGAGATGCCATTGATGCCACATCTTACTTTGCAATCATTTGATAAGTGGGCTATTGATTTTGTGGGACCGATCAACCCACTAGGAAAGCGAACTGGTTCGAGATACATCATTACAGCTATAGACTATCTAACCAGATGGGCAGAGGAGAAACCAGTAAAGGACTGTAGCGCAGTTACTTCCGCGCAGTTCATTTTCGAAAACATCCTTACAAGGTTTGGATGTACAAAGATCCCAATGAGCGATCAAGTAACTCACTTCTTGAATAGAACTATTGAAGCCCTGACTAAGGAATTTCAGATTTACCATCAGAAGAGCACACCATATCATCCACAAGCTAATGGCACTGTTGAAGCTTTTAACAAAGTATTGGAAAGTGTGCTGGCCAAGGTATGTAACACAAACATGGATGACTGGGATCTGCGAATACCTGTTGTGTTATGGGCATATAGGACAACTTGCAAGAAGTTTACAGGGTATACACCTTTCAGGTTAGCATATGGACAGGAAGTTGTGATGCCAATGGAATACATATTACCAAGTTTGAGAATTGCAGCATTCACAGACATGGCAGATGATGAGACAATGGAAGAAAGGATACTACACTTATTTGGGCTAGAAGAAGATCGCTTTGTTGTAGGATTTCACCAACAAGTGCAAAATGACAGAGAAAAAGCATGGCACGATAGGCATATCAAGTACAAATTCTTTTAGGTAGGATATCTTTTCCTCCTCTACGATAGAAAATACATGAAGTATCCTAGAAAATTTAAAATGCATTGGCTAGGGCCATATGTTGTCAAGCATGTTACTAATGGTGGCGCGGTTCAGTTAACCACATTAGTGGGAGAAAACCTAGCAAGTCTTCTTAATGGAAGTAGACTAAAACCCTACAGGGATAGTCATACTTCACCAAACATTAGTTGATCAGCAACGAAGAAAATTTTTAAGTGTCAAGTACAGCTGCAATTGGACACTAAAAATTGAGCACAGTCTGTACACAATTTTGGCGAAAAAGTGAAGTCCCATGAAATTGAAACATCTTATGCGAAGTGCATATCGCAGACTGTGATGCGAAGTACAAATAGGAAGCACAGTTGCGAAGTCAAAAATGAAGGAGCATAAGTGCGTAGAGGAACTTCACAAATTTGGTCTAAGCCATGAGGGAAGCTTGGAAAAATTAGTCGTTATGTCTTTTCAATTCAAAAAAATAGTCGTTATACAGTGTTTTGTCGACGGTCGCATTTGCATTTAACGCAAACTTAGTCGTTTATGATGCATTCAATGAAGGAAAGGACCAAGATCCTTGGGGATTTGACCAACGGCCATGAAATGTAATGTCTATCTAGCCATTTGAGGGCGCGGGTCTGGCCTGCTGCATCTATAAATATGGTCGACCGCATGCTTACTAGAGTTACAACAATTTTTTATTTTTACTATAGGTAACTTTGAAGTTTTTACCAGTACGAGCGATATTGAGAGCACACAAAGCGATTTCCAAGTGGATGTCTGAGAAATCAACGCTAGATGAGGTTGTGAGGGATTTTAAACGCTTAGGGCTTGTGGGGTTAATGAAAACGCCCATCAAAAGTATGTTCCAGAGAGGGGTTCCGCGTCAAGGAGCCCGCCACGCCACGCACCAACAATGCAACGAAAGGATAAGCAGTCGATTAAGGACACTAAGAAGCCGAAGGCAGGAGGGACGCCGAGGCCCGGTCCACCATTTCCACCTAGAGATAGGCCAATTTACCTCACACATGAGTATGTTCCACCAAGAAGGCTTGACGCACCAGTGGTTCACCTATTCAAGAATCCGCAATACAAAGTTCCTTTTCCACCGATTTCCATCCATGTGCGTATCCGTGAGAACCTGCTTGGCAAGATAGGGGAATGTAAGTTCTCGGATCACGATCTCTTAGAGTGGAAGGACCCTAAAGATCCAAACTACCTTCAGTTCCATCCTGATGAATATATGTGCCGAAGGAATGAGGAGAAAATAGGGAAACCTATTATCGTCGCGCAGGACTGGCTCAAGCTGTTGGTGCCATCCGGATTGTTGAATCTCCTACGTATTCCACATTTTTACCAAATTCCTGAGCTTACTGCAGTGGTGCGCACTTTACATTCGTGCATGCACCAGGGCTATCTGTGGCTCGACCATAGGATCAATATAAATATCGACCTCATCCACCGAATCACCCATCTCAACAAACGAGGTGATGATCCCGCAACAGAGTTTTTGGGAAAGACGAATAAAAAAGAGCTCTCCAAGCAGATGAAGGAGTATTATAAGTTAGTAAAGGGGATTTGAGGTTACATCACATCTGGAATTGATGACCTAGCTATTTGGTTCACTGTCGAGTTACTGGCAGGTAAATTCTTGAGGAAGTGCAAACCGACAGAGGTGCCGGCTACAGCAGTTCTCCTAGTTGTGAAGTCTAAGGATGGAATGCCATACAATTGGGAAAGTTATTTAATGAATGATTTTTTGGACGATGTCCGCGAGACTCAGGAGACTGGAATCCCTTTTCACTACAGTTGGTTGCTTGTGCTGATTGCTTTTATAGGCTAGAAGGAGCCAATGTTCCAGCAAAACCTCCCAGTAATGTTAGGAGATTTCCTAGCTGCAAAATACACCAACATATGGGCAAATGCGAGGCCTAAGAGGCAGCACGTAAACAATGAGCAGTTGTTTACCTACTTCGGGCAGTCATGCGATGTGATACAACGCACTCCGCGCATCTCAAAGGAGTTGACAACCAAATACATCCAAAGGATGGTATTCAAGGTTGACTTGCATTTTATCTATATTCATCGAAGAGCTGAGAAGCAGAACCCAGAGTGGTTCCCAAGGAAATATCAGCTTGATGCGCATAAGATTGAGCTAATTATGGAAGATTAGCCACCAGAGTGGAAGGTCTATGCACCAGTGGTAATCCAAACCACATCAGAGGAAAGAAAAGCTAAATATCCACCGGATGAACAGGAAACAAGTCAAGATGAGGCACAAAATGGCACTGTTGAGGTACCAGCAGGGAAAAGAGAAAATACCCTGGAATTTCAGCACAAGAAAAAGGGCCCAGGAAGAAACATAAGGAAACCAAAACTCCGCCAGAGGCATAGCTACATGAAGACTACTACAACTTCATTGCACTGCACATGAGCGAACATTTAGTAGAGGCACTCGCTATAAAAGACAGCAAAAGTGAAGAAACTCAAGATCAAATAAACCAGAACCTTGCAGAACTTAAGAGCATGGTTGAGAAGATTGAACAAGTCTAGAAGGACTTGGTTCGAGAGTTCGACTCAGAAGGAAAGTCGGGTGAGTCAAGTCAAAGAAAGAGAAGGCCACCTGCCTTGACAATGAAACCTCGCTTAGTCTGAATGCAGCCATTTAACATCATCTTCCCGAATGATGAGTTAACCGAAGGCACGAAGAGGTTAGAGCACCTAGATATTAACGTTGGTATGATACCTCTTGAGGGGTTGCACAATCTGCATCTGCATATTGTAGAAGAGATCAGAGATAGATACATAGTCTCTTAAAATCAAAATCTACATCTACAAGAGAACTACAAAGAGCTGACAGAGGTATGTGTTCAGAAAACAAGAGAACTTGCTCATGCGCATGAGAAGCGAAGAAGGCTGGAAGAAACTGTTGCTACGGTATGTGTGCAGATACCAAAATTTGAAGAGAAACCAAAGATAGAAGATACCATAATTAAGATTGGCACTGTGGTAAGCAGTCTTAGAGCGGAGATGGAAAATATGGAGATCACCTAGAAGGAAAAGGTCATTGGCCTAGAAGCTCAGAACCCGCCTGGTACCCCTCCATGTATGGTAGAAGCAATATCTGTAGCACTAAGGGCTTCAACCGAGAACATCTCCATAGAAATAGCGAAGTGTCAAGACCTACTGGAGGAAGCTACTAAGGTATGGACTACGTTGTAGGAGGATCCTGAGCTACAGCAAATCCAAGATGACTTACAGCAATGGTAGATAGAGCTGGATTCGGTGAACGCAACCATGAAAACCTTGAGGCCCAAATATAAAATACAGAAGTTTGCAGAAGTCAAGGACTACAGAGAGCGATGAAAGTTTTGAGGGAGAAGGAGGCTGATACCTCAATGAGATTATAGCCCATACAGGAAGAAGCGCTCTCCCTCTCAGAGGAAATCGAAGAAAATTTACAAGAACTCTGCACCATGGAGCATACAGTAAAGGAGCATGCCCAAGAAGTCGTCTCGCAAGAGATGTTAGAAACTATCAAGGACTTTGAGGAAGAAGATAAGGAGACAGTTGCAAGGCTAAGCACAACTTATCAGGAGTTCACTGCGAATTTAAACATCCAAGGGGATGCGCAACCAAAAGAGCCTACTAAGAGTGGCTCGAGGATGAACCACATGTGAGTGTTAGGAGCCTGTTGGGAATGGACCAAGTGGAACAATTTTGGGGAGCGAAGTTCTAGCACAGCATTATTTTGGGAAAGAAGTACAAGTGAAGCAAGGTCCAGCAGTGACCTATTTTGGGTAAATGACTCCGCAGATCCTGGGAGCAGGGTAAGGAGCGATGCGGAGTTGGAGGAAAGGGACCTAACTCCTTAGTTAAAACAAATTACTAAGACATCCATGGCAGCAGAGACCGTTAGAAACAAAATGGTGGACCAACAACGACAGAAGAAGTAGAGCGGTGAAAAGGGACATGTCAGTAGGTAGTCAGAGCCACGTAGTCAGAGTTATGGCTTTCAGAAGGGTTCCAGAGCCAGAGGCAGCACAGAAAGGTGGTAGAAGTCAAGTGAAGTAACTGTCGAGTATGACAGGACTGGTTAGCGGGGTAACCGCGCCATTTTCGGGGGGTTTTGCGTACGATAGGGATTTTTGGCCCACAATGATTGTAAAGACGTGACCTTCGGGCACGATCTATAAAAAGGGAAATTTTGTAAGGGAAGGGTTGGTCTTTTGGTCGTTTTGGGTTTTTTTATGAAAGACTAAGTATTGTAAGAGGAAGAAGAGAGGAAAAGTCTCTGCAGCTATGTGCGCAGAGACCCAATTGTAGAGATAAGAGTCTGCAGGTTTGTGCATAGACTGGAACTGTTGACCCTTCCCATTAATATAAACAACAGTTCTCGTGGACGTAGCTCCCATCCTGGGGGTGAGCCACATAAATAAGTGTGTTATGTGAATGCATCTGTGTGATTGTTTATGTTTATGCTATGCTTATGATTATGGATGTCCTTTCTTTTATATGTATTCTCACATGAATGGTCGTTGAGAGTAATATGTTAAGTACTGAATACATACATTTTAATGTACAAGTAATCACAATTGTGTTGAAAGCGTAGTCACATAAGTAACACTAATCCATCGGAGCCTGTAGAGTCAGAAACTGACCCTCGGCGCGGTTGCGAAGTGAGATGTTGTATTACATTGAACAATTTCCCTGCGAGCGCAGCCCCAGAGTGCATTGTAGTATACTAAGTGGATGCGAAGTAGATGAGACTTCACTCAGCTTACTATTTTATTATTTGTGCATCACCCGACTGTAGAAACGTGCTTCTACAACCACCCCATAACTTCACCTTGGGTGAGATCTTAGTTTGTTCGCAGGCTGTTGCCGAAAGGGCCGGTGAAGAAGGGTTTTTTTGGACCACTAACTGCACCGAATACGGGTCTGATCTAGGTAATAAAATATAGAGGAAGGAGAAGATCCAAAAACTACCCAAACTGTCATTGGATATGCCCAAACCATACTCATAGTGATTAGAAGATTGTACTAGAACTCCCTCATTGTGCTCAGGAGACTGTACTAGCACTCCCTCATTGTGCTCAGGAGACTGTAATGGCACTCCCTCATTGTGCTCTGGAGACTATACTGGCACTTCCTCATTGTTTCCCTTCCCAATACGTTTCTTGAAGTATGTTTTAGAAACAGGTGGTTTTGGTCAATATAGATCAATAATTTTCTGCAATGTGTTAGGGAAACTGAACTTAATCTTCTTCAATTGCATCTCTTGTAAGGTAGAATGCATTTTCTTAGCCAATATCTGAGGAACATATATGGGTTTGTCTTCAACCAATGTATGACTAGCCTCATACACTCACCCGAAATATCCTTCTTGTGATGATTCATAATGGTCCTAAGGACAATCTGAATCAATGTTTTGTATAGTCCGGGGGGGACATCCTACATTTTTAAACCATTCCTAGGAACAAAAACATTTTTCCCACAAATGTTATTTGCCATCTCTTTCTTCTCTTGTTTTGGTGTTTTCCTAGAGTTAAACATGGATACCCCTCTACGCGGAATTTTGGTTGATTTGGAAACCAAATCAGGGTCCAAATATACCCTATTTCCAACTATATTCAATTCCATGGCCCCAGCATCATAATTAAAAATAGCTTCATCTATCTCCTCATTAACATAATCGAACTGTCCAAACAAAAAACCATACACTTCAGCTTTCATGAGCATATTTTGCATACATAGTGGCCAGTTGTTTTCATCTCTCCACGCACCAGCACACTCCTGGAATTTGTTTACTATGAAGGACCATGTTTCAACTATGGCCATGGTAGAGCACGCCCCTGTTTCAACTACGGCAGTGAAAGAGGATGCCCCTGATTCATATGCAGACATGGTTGTCTAAGTTCCAAACTGAATTCATGCAAAATCCCATTCAGTACAGATTTTGCGCATAGGGGTGGAATGCACGCTAAGGAATGCACAAAGACCAATGCAATCCAAATAAATTTTTTAAATCTATTTCATTTATTGCGCGTCCTGAAGCGAAATTCCTTTTTGGAGTTGTGTCTCTTTGTTGTCTATGTATTAATTTGAGTACTTTGTTTCTTTTGGACATTATGATCAGCCAGCTAGGACTAATACTATGCTTGCTAGATTGTACTTTTTGATTTGGAAGAATAACAAAAGTATTTTTTTTTCCGCTTGAAAAAAAAAACAACATGAATGCAAATCTCATATAAAGTTTGATTTTTTTTAAGTATTCATTTGAATTGAATCAAATGTGTGGCTGAATTGAATCAATCTACCAAGATGGCAATTTTTCATTTTTGGACCCATCTTTACCCACTTGGATAAAATGCACGCCCAACCCTCATTATCAAGTCCTTTTGAGTAATTTTAATTGCAAGTGGTGTGGATTACCATTTTCCACCTTATTGTACATATATATATTTTTGTTGGGCTTCAGAAACTTTACACATTGTGTAAAAGAGAGAAATCAAAATTAGAATAGATTTACACCATGTTGTGTAAAAAAGAAAGTGTAAATTTTCCAAAATGGGCTGAGTAAAATGACCACCACAGTATGCACATTGGTCAATAATGAAAATTAAAACAAAAGTCCTAAAGAGAGTTGCATTGTTCACAAGAACCTCTTTCAGATTCCTAAATTGATGTTTCATTTGCTCGAAATCAATCTTCCAATATGACATTTTTTCATTTTTGGACCCATTAGTAAAATGCATGCCACGGTATGTACATTAGTCAATAATCAAAAGTAAAACCACAGACCTAAAGATAGTTTCATTTTTCAAAAGAACCTCTTTCAAATTCCTAAAATGATGTTTCATTTGCTAGAAATCAATCTGCCAAGATGACAATTTTTTATTTTTGGACTCATCTTCACCCACTTGGATAAAATGCACGCCCAACCCTCATTATCGAGTCTTTTTGAGTGATTTTAATTGCAAATGGTGTGGATTACTATTTTCCACCTTATTGTACATCTCTCTCTCTCTCTCTCTCTCTCTCTCTCTCTCTCTCTCTCTCTATATATATATATATATATATATATATATGTGTGTGTGTGTGTGTGTGTGTGTGTGTGTGTGTGTACTTCACAAACTTTGCACATTGTGTGAAAAGGAGAAATCAAAATTAAAATAGATTTAAACAGTGTTGTGTAAAAAACAAAGTGTAAATTTGCTAAAATGGGATCAGTAAAATGCACGCCACAGTATGTACATTGGTCCATAATCAAAAGTAAAACCAGATTCCTAATGACAGTTGCATTGTCCACAATAACCTATTTCATATTACTAAATTGATGTACAATTTGCTAGAAATAAATCTGCCAAGATGGCAATTTTTCATTTTTGCGCCCATTTTTACCCACATGGATAAAATCCACGCATATCCCTCATTATTTGGTCCTTTTCAGTGATTTAAATTGTAAATGGTGTGGATTTATATTTTACACCTTCTTGTACATCTATAGATTTTTGTTGGACTTCACAACCTTTGCACATTGTGTCAAAAAGACAAACAAAAATAAAATATTTACATAGTGTTGTGTAAAAAACTAAGTGTAAATTTGGAAAAATGGGCTTAGTAAAATGCACGCCAAAGTATGTACATTGATCAATAATTGAAAGTAAAACCACAATCCTGGAGATAGTTCCATTGTTCAAAAGAGCCTCTTTCAAATTACTAAAATGTTGTTTCATTCCCTCGTTATAGGGTCTTTTTGAGTGATTTTAATTGCAAGTGGTGTGGATTACTATTTTCCACCTTCTTGTTCACCTATATAAATTGTTGTTGGGATTCACAAACTTTGCACATTGTGTAAAAAAGATAAATCAAAATTAAAAGAGATTTACACATTGTTGTGTAAAAAACAAAGAGTAAATTTTCTAAAATGGGCTTAGTAAAATGCACGCCATAGTATGTACATTGGTCAATAATCAAAATTAAAACCACAGCCCTGAAGATAGTTCCATTCCTCACCAAAACCTATTTCAAATTCCTAAATTGATGTTTCATTTGCTAGAAATCAATCTACCAAGATGGCAATTTTTCATTTTTGGACCCATTTTTACCCACTTGGATAAAATGAATGCCTAACCCTCCTTATTGGGTCTTTTTGAGTGATTTAAATTGGAAATGGTGTGGATTAATATTTTACACCTTGTACATCTATATATTTTTGTTGGGCTTCACAAATTTTGGACATTGTGTAAAAAAAAGAAAGCAAAATTAAAATATATTTACAGTGTTGTGTAAAAAAAAAGTGTAAATTTGTTAAAATGGGCTTGGTAAAATGCATGCCACAGTATGTACATTGGTCAATAATCAAAATTAAAACCACAGCCCTAAAGATAGTTCCATTCCTCACCAAAACCTCTTTCAGATTCGTAAATTGATGTTTCATTTGCTAGAAATCAATCTGCCAAGATGGCATTTTTTCATTTTTGGACCCATTTTTACCCACTTGGGTAAAATGCACACCTAACCATCATTATTGGGTCTTTTTCAGTGACTTATATTGGAAATGGTGTGGATTAATATTTTACACTTTCTTGTACATCTATATGTTTTTGTTGGGCTTCACAACTTTTACACATTGTGTCAAAAAGACAAAGCAAAATAAAAAAATATTTACAGTGTTGTGTAAAAAACAAAGTGTAAATTTGCTAAAATGGGATAAAATTTGCTAAAAATATTTACATTGATCAATAATTGGAAGTTCTCTGACCAAAAGTACTAAAAATTGACACACATCGATAAAATTTGACAACTTCTGACAGATAGTTGTCAATCAATTATAATTTTACTAGCAAGCCATATTAATTAATTAATATGCCTCATATACGTCGATCGACATATATCAACCATTCTCATCCCTGAATTTCAATTTCGGGTAAGCGCATTTCAATTCGATTTGAAAATGTTGTGCATCGCGCTTTGCACCAGGTGATTAAAATTCATGTGCGCGAAAGATCATATCGAACACCCATTATGTCAGCAAATCTGGGCCCCAAGTGGAGGGTGCTAGAAGAACATGTAGTGTTTAAAACCACCAGTGGGAAGGTACAGTACCAAGAAGGAGAAATTAAGAACATGTGACGGGAGATAAGAATGGTCTCATTAACACCACGACCAAACCCGTTGAGAGATAAGAGGAGCTGAAAAATTCAAGGACGTGGGAATAATTTGCAGGAGTACAGAGTTCATTATGCGCCTGACAAGACCAGGACCGGGAATGAGGATGCGGTTTTTTACGCGATTTCCAAATGTGTGGCGATGAATTTGTGGAAGAGGAGAGTTAATGAGCATCCCTCCACACACAAGGGAGGTTATGACTATTTAATGGAGGCTGAAATCGATAGGGAGGCCATCGCAACCAATCATGATTCGCATAAATCCCTCACCAATTTAGTTGAGATCTAGGAGAAAGAGTGCTTAGGTATTTCCAGGATGGCTCTAAGACAACATATGTGACGAAACCGCAGGGGTGGTGAAAGAGGGCATGAGGCTCAGCCTTCGACTGAGATCGACTGGCACCAAATATATATGGATGCCACCCCCCATCACATTGACACGGCCATCTCGGGAAGGGAGAGTGAGGAAATTCAGAGGTGTGAGGAGGAATACGAGATGGTGTCGGTAGAAACTCTGTATTGGATTGTCCGCACCCTACTTGCAAGGGAAATGATGGAACATGAGAAATTTGGGGAGCTGGTGGAGGAAGTGTTGGGAAGGATACGCTGCATGATGCTCCATGAGATTAAATACACGGAATATGTCCTTAAGGTAGAGTAACCACCGTTCAAGCATGAGGCCAGATGGTATGATGTGATGAACACGAAGGAGAAGGACGGGGGGGGAATACAGGAGGAGAGGCAGCGGACACCCACTCCTGAAGAAATGCCCGACAGCTCGACCTCACCAAATACCATGCCAGGAGGCTCTAGGTAGACCGTTTGTTGGTTTTGCTCATCTTTTGGTCTTTATACTCTCTGGATTTTGTTCATCCCTGGACATATTATATTTTGTAGTAAGGCAGAGCGAGCTATTTCTGAGGCCCTTGTTGTGGTATATTTTGGATACGCTGGAGTTTTTTTAGTGTTTATTACCTGTTGAAGTCTTTAGTGGTTATGCGGTCATTGTTCTATCTCTACGGGCTGAGGGAATTTCCAGCCATGTCTTCTCTATTTCATAGACATACCTTTTGTAATATTTTGTACATATTTTCTCTTTATTCAGTAATAGAAGGTTTTATCTTACTCATAACAAAAAAAAAAGTTTTACACATTGTTGTGTTAAAAACAAAGTGTAAAATGGGGTTAACATGATCATCAATGGTGTAATTGAAATTGTGACATTTTATTCCAATGGACTTGATTTACAAGGCCAGATAAATATAATATGCCCTTTGTAGAGGCAATTCATTAAACAAACACATTGCAATTGATATTGTACTATGTTGTTCTCTCCTTCCTTTATCAAAAGAAGTTTAATAAGGCTATTTTTCCAAGATATGGATTGTTTTGGATTCCTCAACTATTATTGCACGTGAACTTATACATACCAACCTGCAACAAATATTTCACAGAAGTGGAGTTTTCTATGTATTATCCATGATGCACTTTGATGAGAATTTGATAAAATAAATTTATTTTGTTTTGCTTCAATCATAATTGAAAGCATTTAGTTTTCTAATATAGCTAGGCAATTCATTTTATTTTAATGTTTTAAAAATAGAATAATATAAACTTATATTTAATTAGACATATTAATTGAATATATAAAAATTCTTCTAGTAAGAAACATTTTTTGGACACAAGTTTTACTAATATAGAGCTACTAATGTGATGCATTTTTCCATTCAAATTGAAAACCATGGGATTCAATTTAATTCTCAATGTGTTTTAGTGGGGGAGAGTCAAAATTTGTACCAACCAGTTCATGGTTCTTGCTTTCTTCTTTGCTCCATTCACTTTCCCTCACCCATAAATGGATAAGAAGAAACCACTTTCAACTTCAAACTTGTTTAGAAGCTTCTTTGCCCATGAGTAAAAGTAATTATTTCAACCAATTACTAAGACTACAAGAATAATAAAATGTTACTAAGTTTTAACATATATCAAATAAATCATTTAAAAAAAGTTTAAAAAGAGAAATCAAAATTAAAATAGATTTACACAGTGTTGTGTTAAAAACAAAGTGTGAATTTACTAAAATAGGCTTAGTAAAATGCACGCCACAATATGTACATTGGTCAATAATCAAAAGTAAAACCACAAACCTAAAGATAGTTCAATTGTTCACAAGAACCTCTTTCAAATTCCTAAAATGTTGTTTCATTTGCTCGAAATCAATTTACCAAGATGACAATTTGACATTTTTGGACCCATCTTTACCTACTTGGATAAAATGCACGCCCAACCCTCCTTTTCAGGTCTTTTTTGAGTGATTTTAATTGCAAGTGGTATGGATTACTATTTTCCACCTTCTTGTACATCTATCTAAAATGTTGTTGGGATTCACAAACTTTGCACATTGTGTAAAAAAGAGAAATCAAAATTTTAAAAAAAAAATTCAAAGTGTTGTGTAAAACACAAAGTGTAAATTTGCTAAAATGGGATTAGTAAAATGCACGCCACGGTATGTACATTAGTCAATAATGAAAATTAAAACCAGATTCCTGAATACATTTACATTGTTCTCAAGAACCTCTTTCAGATTCCTAAATTGATGTAAAATTTGCTAGAAATCAATCTTCCAAGATAGCAAATTTTCATTTTTGGACCCATTTTCACCCACTTGGATAAAATGCACAGCTAACCCTCATTATGGAGTATTTTTCAATGATTTTAATTGCAAGTGGTGTGGATTACTATTTTTCACCATCTTGTGCATTTATATATATTTTTGTTGGGTTTTACAACCTTTGCACATTGTCTCAAAAAGACAAAGCAAAACTAAAATAGATTTACATAGTGTTGTCTAAAAAACAGTGTAAATTTGCTAAAATGGGATTTGTAAAATGCACGCCACAGTATGTGCATTGATCGATAATTGGAAGTAAAACCACATTCCTGGAGATAGTTCCATTTTTCACAAGAACCTCTTTCAGATTCCTAAAATGTTGTTTCATTTGCTCGAAATCAATCTTCCAAAATGACAATTTGACATTTTTGGACCCATCTTTACCCACTTGGATAAAATGCACGCCCAAACCTCCTTATCGGGTCTTTTTGAGTGATTTTAATTGTAAGTGGTGTGGATTACTATTTTCGACCTTCTTGTACATCTATCTAAATTGTTGTTGGCCTTCACAAACTTTGCACATTATGTAAAAAAGAGAAATCAAAATTAAAATAGATTTACACTGTTGTGTAAAAAAAAAGTGTAAATTTGCTAAAATGGGATAAGTAAAATGCACGCCATAGTATGTACATTGGTCAATAATGAACAGTAAAACCAGATTCCTAAAGATAGTTGCATTTTTCTCAAGAACCTCTTTCAGAATCCTAAAGTGATGTATAATTTGGTAGAAATCAATCTGCCAAGATGGCAAGTCTTCATTTTTGGACCCATTTTCACCCACTTGGATAAAGTGCACGCCTAACCCTCATTATTGGGTATTTTTTAGTGATTTAAATTGACAATGTTGTGGATTAATATTTTACACTTTCTTGTACATCTATATATTTTTGTTGGGATTCACAACCTTTGCACATTTTGTCAAAAAGAGAAAGGAAAATTAAAACAGATTTACACTATTGTGTAAAAAACTAAGTGTAAATTTGCAAAAATGGGCTTAGAAAAATGCAAGCCACGGTATGTACATTGGTCAATAATTGAAAGTAAAGCTACAGGCTTGAAGCTAGTTACATTGTTCACAAAAATCTCTTTCAAATTCCTACAATGATGCATCATTTACTGGGTTTTAGAGTAAATGGAAACTCAGTTATCAGATTAGTATAGTCTATGGGAAGGAAAAAATTCAGAGCTTCAGTTTCTTTTGTACAATGGAGTTGGTTTGCATAAGAGTATTGAGATAGCTCTTCATTGGATCCATATTTGCATTAATCGTTTGGGTAAAGTTGAACCTAGAATAAATATTGTTGAGTGATATGGAAAACCCAAAAGGGCATAGAATTTTGGTCATTCAAAATGATGAAGGGAGGGGAAGATAACATTCAAGAGAATCTGATACGTACTATCAAAAGGTTCGTAAATCGGTGTAGGGGTCTAAGGGGCATTATTCAAAGAAACATAAATCTTTCACAATATCAGTTTCATGTTTTGAATGTTCATAATATCAACACGAGAACAAAATTGGTGATGGCAGAGGTGGAGATTGGAAACCTAAAAGGAAAAGTCGAGAAGTATGAGGAAGAAATTAGAGTGTTAAAAGGCATATTGCAGAATCATGGTTTGAAAGAACCATCAAGTATGGTGACCTTGCTCAAGGAAAGTTAGTACTTTAGTGGATAATCAGAACAGTACACCTCAGATTGATGAACCTTTGATAGATGTTGATATGGAGCTAGAGTCTGTGACTGCAAATGAATCTGTTGAGAAAGAAATACACTAGGAACTCTTCCAGGAGGGGAATGAAACATGCCTCTAATGGCCAGGGCTCTTATCCTTTTTGTTTTTTGGTTAAAATCTATGCAATTTTTTTGATATACATGCTCGAGTGTTGCAATCTAGACAGTTTTTGTTCCAACGTTTTCATGGAGAACAATGGACAACAATTATCAAATTTTGAAGATTTTAAAGACAAAGACTATCATAAAGATGTTTTTAGGATGATTTTGGAACATACCTTTATGGTTGGGAAAAAAAATCTCAAATTTTGTAAACGCATTACAATTGTATACTATTGTTAGGTAACCTATGTAGGATCTATGCTAGTAATAATGATTGTAATTCCAGTAGAATACATGCAGTGATAAAATACAAATATCTTGTAGATTTTTTATATCCCCATAAGCAATGTATAGTCATCAAACTATGTGAACTGTGGATTTAATAGAAAGATGAACGACTAGACCACATCATACTCTTTTTTTGACAAATACAAAATTAACCATTTCTGTCAAAATAAAAAACACGACTGATTTTAAATTTATATGGTTTGTCCTACAAAGATGCAGAAAGTAATAGTGTTGTAAGCTTTTTGTTTTTGGAAGGTTCTACTCTATGTTTTATGTAAGTACAGATCTTGACGAGGCATGTTATGTTGATTCTGGAAGACTATAATAATTAAAAAATTAGGACAGATTAAAGACAATACAAAAGCAAATTCTCAACAGCCCACAGGCAAGAAAATGTATGTTATCATTTCAAACTGTCATACTTTTTATATAAAGAAATTTTTCTTAGAAATTACATACCATTTTTAACGTAACATTAAAATATACCATGACAGAAATAACGGAATGTTACAAATAAATAACAATATATATTAAATTATAGAATTCACCATATAGATTTCATAAAAAGGTAAAAAAATATATTAGTGAAAGGTATAACATTTACACTTCCAAATGGGGTACACCATTCCTAATCCCTAATCCATAACATTGATGGACATGATCCCATTGGTGTGAATCCCATGAAAATTGTACTTGCACACGAGGTTGTAGGCTATTATACAAATATCTAAATCTAAATGTTGGTCCCACTCTCCATTTACTAGGAGGTTGATTTTGATCACTTGAGCCTGAAGTTGGTTGATATCTATCAGGGAAGGTTTCCCATGTATAGAAAACTGCTTCCTTAAGATTCCCATAGCCTTCTATGATGAACTCTAATGAATTATTCTTCTTTACAATCCCAGGTGGTACAGCATGCATTGCAATTAGTTCGAAAGTAACCATGAAACTTTCATCTGAGCAAGAAATTTCCACATAAGATTCACTACATATAATGTTTTGAGACCTGATGTGATTGAAAAAATTGTAGGAAAGAATATGAATATTGTGACGATGTATTCGATTAGGCTCCAATACTCCAAGATATGATGGCAATGAATTGTGTGTCCCATATTGTGTAGAAGCAGCTAGGTTGGAAGTCACAACTTCATTGTCACCTTTTGTTGCAATAATTTGGAAAGAGGTGTGTTTAGCATCATTCATAGCAATTAAATGACAAAAAAATATTCTCCCTTTCGAGTGATTGTGCCCCACCTTTTAATAGAGCTCACAGTAAATAAAACATCAACAATACCTACAACAAAACATAATATAACATAGATACTATAAAGCCTGAAATTTTTCACATATGAGTTGAAAAATAAATATTAAAAGATACATGTATAGTCACCATCGATAATTTCAGTTGGTATCAGCAATCCTTGTTAAGTATAAAACACTTCATGTGGATGCAAATTCACACCTTCAGGAAGATGGTGGCCTCTACCAATGACATCTACATGACATTCAAATGATATTACCCAACAAAATGTTTCACCAATAGAAACATCTACTAAACAATCCAACACTTCTACAGGATATGGAATTTTCAATGACTCATCTTTAGACATTCCAGGAAAATTTTCATAATAAATACGGACATACCTGCCTTCCTTTATGGTAAAATCAAATGGATTTGTGCTACACACCAAAATCCCATCCATTTGAATGAATTTATTTCTACCAAACTTCACAAAATGACCGTCTCGAATCAGTAAGGGAGTAACATCTGAATAAGATCCCATATAATACCCTCGCTTGATGACTGCAGTGGAATGTTTTGTATGATTTTCAAATGACCCACTTGAAGATAGCTCTATTTTTATTTGAGATAGTGAAGTATTGTGCAGCACAAGCTTTCCACTTTCATCTGCATACACCATTTGAACATGTAGAACATCATCCAAGTTATGTGTCCATGTGTCATTGTTACCAACAATGTAAAGAACTGGATCATTTCCACAAGGATCCAAACATGCCAACTCTAGGTTTCTTGTGTGGGACTCATCTATAACTTTACAGATAACAATGTCTTCTAAACCTTTTTCTCCTTTGAAAAGAGCAATTGTATCAAAGTTTGGAGCATTTTCCCTAACAAATAGCATAGTTGAACGACATTGGAGTTAGTAAGGTATTTCATTATCATTAGCTTGGATTTGGACATCTTTATTGCTGGATACATCATTGTCACTCCCACAATCAAAATTTTCAATTCTAGATAATTGTCGTGACTTCCGTTGTTGTATAGATAATTGTTGCTTCATTTCCATTCTCTTTTCCCGTTTATCATCCTCTTCAGCAAGTATTTGAAAAGCTTCTTCTACAACTTCCGGCGACAATGACTTCCATTCTTTAGGCGGCAATGGATTATGGTCTGATGAACATGATCAAATTTATTTAAAGTAAAAATCTGCAATCATGACAGGATGCCCAAAAGGCCTACACATGTTACACATGAGATCTCTTAATTGGAAAACAAAGAGAAAATAAAAAGTAGAGTATTTCTATAGGGATAATATAAATAACTACACAGTAAATAAGCTTTGGTAAGAACTTTCGATTTTTTTCTCCTTCCAGCCAAGGTTTTAGAATTGCAGACAAATGGTCCAAATAGATTTATGCATCAAATAATAAAGGGTAAAATTGATTAATATGGATATACAGTATTTGACAAAAAAAACTTTAAATCCGGCTTATAGCCAAAAAAAATTGCACAACATAGATTAGAAAACCAAATTAACAGGTCTTATGAGGATATAACACCAAAAAATAGAGGTTCTCAGCAGTTACATCAGTTAAACTTCGAGAAATGGACCGAGCATGGAATCGTTTTTTAGCTCGGAATGGTTTTCCATAATAGCTTGAATCTATGTATACAGGTGGACAAAACAGATTTCTACATCAAATAGGAAAGGGTAAAATTGATTCAAACCCTGGCACTCCTATTCCTTCTATCGGTTGAATCACTAGAAATTTCCTCCAATCCATCGATAAATGTAGTAGGAAAGTGCCCTAACTGGAACATAAAACATGCCAAACGTGAATTCATACCCCTCATTGAATCCAAAAAATGCAACACAAAATCAAACAATAGTTTCCTATCAAATCATTACACTCACCTTGTCGCTCACGAATTAACCATTACCTTGATCCTGATCCTCAACCAGTTGTTGATTGTGATCGGTAAATGTAATATGCAAGTGCCCTGACTGGAACATAAAGCATGCCAAACGTGAATGCATACCCTTCGTTCACAACAGAAACCGTAACAAAAAATCAAACAACATTTTCCTATCAAATCATTACACTCACCTTTCCTCTCACAAATCAATCATTACCCTGATCCTGATCCTCACCCAATTGTTGATCTTGATCGCTAAAGTAGGGCATTGGACTTCATTTTTTCACAGGATTTTCTTCTTACTAGGTTCGTTCAAGCAAAGGATCGCACCTGGTGTGTTGATAGGTTCTCTTGAAGAGTTCGTTCAAGTAGGAAAACGACCTAGTTTGGTAACAGATAGAGTTCAGTTTTTGGTAACATATAGAGTTCGTTGAAGCGGGAAAACGACCTCGTTTGGTAACTGATTTTGGGAAAAACGAAAAGAAGAGGGATTTTTCCAAATTGAAAATTTTGAATTAACCTGACATTGTGTCCCATGCAAAATAAGTTAACCCCACATTTTTTGTTGTGCAACTGGAAAATATTTCCAGGGGAAATAGGGGTTTTACTTTTTATGTGATTAGCGATGCTAATTAACTCTTAATTACTTTTTTAATGATTTCTTATTTAGGATACATTTTGGGGTGGTAATTTATTATGCTTGTAGCTAGGGTTTTACCCCTAGCCTGTGCCAATGAGCACCTACTAAGGAGAATGGACTCCTTAGTAGCAGTTCAGTATATTAAACTAATTATGCAATAAACAAAACATTAAATTATTTCTAATACAAGCATGAAGCATAAACACCAAAATGAAAGAATGTCTTTGTATTGATGTTACCTTGAGTGTCAAGGTTGGTGAAGCCCTTTGCAGTGTCCAAGAGGATGCTCCAAGCTTCAAGAATGCTCCTTCTCCTTCTCCAAGGTTGGGAATGGGCCAAAGGTGGCTCTCAAGGTGAAAATAGTTCAAAGGTGAACTAGGGTTTCGAGAGAGATTTTGGCAGAGTAAGGGTGCTTGTGATTGTGGATATGGAATAAGGGATCTCCATCACCTATTTATAGTTTTTTGGTGGTGGAGTGCTGACCCATGGTTTTAGGAAACACATGGTTTTATGCAGCTGTATAGGGTTTTTTCCTCCTTTTCCTCATTATTTTATATTTTTATTCCCTTTTTAGGGGATTTTTGCTATTTTTGGAGGAAAAGGGGGTTTTTTAGCCTTTTTTAGGCTATTTTGATGGTTTTTTGGCCTTTTGGAGGCATTTTAGGCCTTTTGGAGGCTTTTTAATGGGATTTTTTGGGATTTTAATGGAAATATGGTAGGAAAATGGACAATTGAGCCATATAATGTGGTAAATGAGCTAGTGAGCACTTTTTGGGTGTTAACAGATTGCCCCCTGATGTGCGAGGTCAGGAGCTCATCGTATGGCCGATGGACATCATAAGTCATGAATGGTTTTCCTGGGATGTGGAGAGAAGAGAAGAAACAAACTGGAGCCCGGAACAACGATCCCGAACAACTGCAAGAGCTAAAAGTACATAACCTCAATAATGGATGAGGAATCATCTGATCATATGGACGAGGCGGGCATTCCCATGCTCGTATCAGGATATAACATAATAACAACAATGGGGTCCAAAAATGGGGACCTGAAATATACATGACCTCAAATACTGATTGAGGAATAATCTCAATATATGGACGAGGCGGGCATACCCATGCTCGTATCAAGATACATAAACATAACTGTAAGGCCCGAAAAGGGGGACCTGTAAGATACATGACCACTGTGTACATCATAAGAGTCCAGAGGGGACACAAATCTGGGACATACTGCTCAACGGATCATGTGTGAACTGCAGAACTGGTGCACCGGAACAATCAACAGTGCTACTGAGTGTGGTACCAAAGGAACTGATGAGCTGCTGGATCATAGTGACTGGGGTCATACTCTCCATGGTACACTGAACTGGAACTGAAACTGGGTACTCAAGGAAGCATGGAACTGGATGGCTTCCGAATACAAACGCCAACGCAGCCCGGACATCCACGGGAACATACAACTGGGCGTTCCAAAGTGACTCACCAATGTGCTAGAGTCGGGGGAAATCCGGGGTCTTCGACAAAAACTGATGGAATATAATCCTACGCGATCCTCAACGATGCGATCAAGGTGCTGAAGTCGAGCATGTGAGGAACAACCACGCAGAGAGGCAATGATGTCTCCTCTCAGAATGATCCGTAGGCACTTACCACAGATGGTGATAAGTCCAAGGCGTAGGGACCTCTGGGCCTATCCTCTGGAATATAGGAGCTGTCGTCGACAGAGGGAGACCTGCCCCTATCAAGGCAATGATGTTTCCGTGACAGGAGCGCGAGGTACAAGACCGAAATGTGATAGTGCTGATGGCAGGACTGATAAACTGTGGTGGGACAACTGGGCAAGTAGAGCGGGTGGACTCAAACTTCCTTTGTTCAGAGTATGATAATGGGAATGATCTGGCAGCATATGAAACTGACTCAGGGAAAAGGGATCATAGCTGTAATGAATCTGGGGGAATAACTGGCTGAGGGAGACTCAAGCTGGTGTAACGTGGCAGGAGACTGCAGAATACTCTGAACAAAGGCGACCTAATTGGGGGTGCTGCCGAGATGATCGATCATAGTGCCATGAGGCACGGGAGGGTACTTCTTCATGGGTTAAGGAATTAGAAGAAGTGTGTGGATAAAATGATACTGTCGTGTGGATTTTACGAGCCCAAGACAGTTCATGCTCGTGGTTGCTTTCAATTTTAAGGAGTCTGAAAGCAATAAGAAGACTCTGAGGTAGTGGAATGGTACTGTCGTGTGGATTTTACGAGCCCAGGACAGTGTATGCTCGTGGTTGCTTTCAATTTTAGAGAGTCTGAAAGCAAGTAAGAAGACTCCAGGGGGTTGCTTTTTCGTAGATTTAGTCTCCAAGGCCCAAAGAAGCATAAAAGGATGCAATGAAGAACTCTTCTAGCCGGTGTGACTAGAGTATTCCTTTTTCGTAATTAGTCTACCAGGTCCGGAAAAGGGTTAAACTTATACCAGATAGACGCCCTTTCAGGTACTTTAACGAGCATGAAAGGAAGCAAGATTGCTCGGCGATCTTTTCATTCTTTTAGGAGTCAGAAAAGAGCTTAACGGAAACTCCCTAAGTGCCTTTTTCGTAAAGGACTTGTCCGGCCCGAAAAAGGGATAAAATTATACCGAACAAAAGGAATGGCCAGGAAAGGAGGAAGTGTTCAATCAAGGTTTAGTAATGATGACCAAGAACGAGGGTAGGTGGGAACACTGATGGACCTCCTTGCGGGGTAGATGAAATGGTGGCAAAATAACGAGACATTTGCAGTATGACAGGAGTGAATGGCTCATGTAAAAATGTGGAACAATCCGATAGCAGCCGATGTGGCACGCAAACCGAGGCAGCAAGGTGTTGGGACACAATGTTGAAATTGTACCAAGTGAGAGCGAGAAATGATCTCAAGCATCATCACGAGCTCGGAAAGATGAATCCGGCGATATAAAGGATGTCAAAAACGGGGAACGGCCGATGTGGCACGCAAACCGAGGCGACGAGGGCATTTTGAAAAATGCCCAGAAAATCTGGAGGTGAGAGCGAGAAATGATCTCAAGCATCATCACCAGCTCGAAAAAATGAATCCGATGATATAAAACATGTGAAAAACGGAGAACGGCCGAAGTGGCACGCAAACCGAGGCGACAAAGTGTCGGGACACAATGTTGATATTGGTCCTGGTGAGAGCGAGAAATGATCTCAAGCATCATCACGAGCGCGGAAATATGAATCCGACGGTGCAAATGGTGCGAAAAACGGAGGTCATAAGGACTCCGGAATGGTCAAAGGAAAGAACTATGCGTATCAAATCCAATGTACAAGTGACACGTGACCTCAAAAATGGTTGAGATCACAAATGTGAAAAAGTGAGCAGGGTTAATGACTTGCCCCCATGCTATGTGCATGGGGTTTGTGATTATGGATCACATATGTGTGGGTTTGAACAATGGGTTCATTGACGTGCTGAGATAGATGTGATGGGGAATGTTCAAAGTGATTGATCGTGCCCCCTATCCCAAGGTCGAGGTGATCTATTATGCCCCTTGACTCAGAGGTGTCAAGGTGGTGCTCTATAATGGCGGGGTCGAGACCGGGCATCTCAGTATAGGACCAGGCAAAGACATCACAGAATTCCTTGAAAAGGTGTATGTAGTCCTCAATCTCTTGTTTACTGCAGAATGCTCCTAAAGTAATGAGTTCAGGGGCATGACCTGGAGCAGCAATATCAACTTGGATGACAGGTGAGATGTTGGCCATGTTACCTTCCTCGAAGGCATCAGGAGCAGGAATAGGGTCCTTGAACCAGTCAACCTTGGTGGGGAGGAAGTCTTTGGATTCGACCGCGTATTGGGTAGCGGTGCTAGAGGAAGACGCTTCTGGGATGAAATAGGAACGGTGGTGCATATCATCCCAAGGATAATCCGGGGCAGTAAGGGCCTCAAGAATCTCCTCATCAGTACGGAAAGTTTGTGTCGTCAAGTCAGTTGACGAGGGAGTAGTGTTGGAAGAGATCATGTAGATGGTATTAACCTCTCCGGAAGGTGAAGAGTCTGGGGGGTAGATCTCTTCAATGGTAGGTGGTGCCGTCTCAAGGTCCAGATTGTTCATCTCATAAAGAGCTGCTCTGTAATCCGGGAGATCAGGACAATGATGTGAATAGTGCCCGTAAATACCGCAGATAGCGCATGAGTGGTTGGTACGTAGGGACTTATCTTTAGGCTTAGGAGTGGGGTTTAGTTCGACAGTTGGGATGTTGGGGTCATCATCGAGCATTTGCATGTGTTTCTGTAATGCGGGTAACTGTGGGCATTGGTGGGTCGCATGGCCCAACTCGTCACACAACGAGCATTTGGGAGGAGCACGAAACACTGGAGGGTTCTTGACTGTCTTGGGAGGTGGGACAGCAGTGTAAGGTTGTGGACCTCTGCCCCCAGTGGGTTGAAGAGGAGGAGGAGGTGTCGTGGAGGACGAAGGGGTAGGGACCCCGGGAGGTGGGTGGGTGGTAGTAGCCATGGGTTGCACCGGCTGGAGGACGACATCAGGTGTCGGCGGGCGAACGGGAGGCGATAGGTACCATACAGGTAATCCCAAGGTTAACCCAGGGAGGCTAAGGGTAGCCATGACCGGGGCGCTTACTACTCCTGCTGGAGGAACTAGGAAGGGGATCGTATGGATCGGTGTAACACCAATGTGACTAGGTACCAAGGGTGGTTTAGGCAACAAAGATGGTTGATTGTTAGGTGGTAGGATGTCATGGGACAAGGTACATAAGTCAGACATTTCGGGCGTAGATGATGGCGGAGGAATGGATTGAAAGGTGGAGGTCATCGGCGCGTCTGAGTAGACTCCAGGCCCCGTAGAAGAAACAAATGAGGTGGAGGCAGGAGAAACAGGTTGTTCAACCATGGGGAGAACATTTTTCGGTGCCGCTGGAGCACTGGGATCATAGTAGGTGAGCTGGTCAATCTTAACCACGCGTTCTTCATGGGGGAACATCATGGTGCGAAAGACAGAAGAGGCAACCGCCCGCATGGCATACATGTAGCTGCGGCCAAGTAGAAGGTTGTAATCCAATTGGGCATTGATTACCTCTATGTCAATAAGGACTGTTTTACCACCTAACTGGACTGGAACGTTGGGTAGAAGGCCTTGGGGCTGGGCCGAACGACCGTCGTAGGCACGTAATGCAGTGGTGGACTGCTGGAGAGGAGGGGATCCTAGCTTCTGCCATACAAATGTAGACATAACGCATGTGGAAGCACCCTCATCAATGATGCACCGATGGATAACAAGATTCCTAACGGAGACTGTAACTTGGAAGGCTAAGCTAGAAGGTAGGCGTGGTTCAGACTGGTCTAAATCAAACGCCATCAAATGTGAATCAGTTGGGTCAATCCCCCCGATGGCGGAAAGTAAAGTCTTGCGCTGGGAAGGGCAGTTCTTCAAGACTTCCAACGCAGACATGGTTGCGGGAGATTGGGCTAGGTCGTCTACGATGTTGTAGTTTGACGCAGCGCGCGCGTTAGGGTTATTGTTGATTCGGCGCAGTGGGAAACGAGGTGCTTTCGCAGCGCCGTCTGTGGGAGGCGGAGGGATACGTAACGCCTGATCGGTGGGGTGGGCGTTAGTAGTTTTATCCGTGGGAGTGGCTTCAGAGGTGGAGCCATATTGGTTCCGACGGGTCTGGAGGTTGACGTCAGCTGATGACATCATCAATAAGTGGTGGGTACCTGAGTCAAACATGGGTTGATCAGGGGCAGCGTAGGTGATCTGTTGTTGTTGGGGTTGCACGTTAGCTTGAGGGGCCAACGGCTGAGTGTTCACCACGCCTTGGGTCGGTAAGGGGTTTTGCAGCACCAAAGGGGGTTGCTGAGGTTGGGGGGGGTTGGGCGGTGCTTGGGGAGCCGCATGCCCTTGGTGATGGGCCTCGTCAACCCAAAGCTGCCGAGCTCGCTCCAAGTGTGGGCAAGCATGGGTGTAATGTCCATAGACCCCGCAAATAGAACAAGGGTGGTTCGTTCGCAGATTGGGGTTTTTGGCCTGCTTGGGCGGGCGATCAGGGTTTTGATTAGCGGGGGCCGCATTATTGTTGTCAGGGGGATTAGCCGGTTGACCAGCTTGGTCTGCAGGTTGGTTATTTCCCCGATTACGGCCTTTGCCGCGGTTCTGTTGGCCCTGGTTACGTTGGTTATTCTGGTTTGGCTGCGGGTTATGTTGGGCGTAAACTTGCCCTTGGGCAGCAGGTGGATTTTGAGGTTGCGCAGGTGCAGGGGCAGGCTGCGGAGGATGATATGTAGGTTGAGGCTGAGCAGGTGCAGCAACTTGAGGGGGTTGCTGATAGGACTGCGGAGCAGGTTGTGGATGTGCCGCAGGGGCTGCCTGGGGCGGATAATAAGCTGGGGGGGCTTGGGAAGGCACGGAAGCCGGGGCAGTCTGCTGATGGTAGTAAGGCTGAGGGGCGACTGGAGGAGCGTAAGCAGGAGTCGCATACCCGAAGCACTGAGGTGGACATGAAGGTCCATGGGAATGGTGATGTGTCATGGGAGCATATGAGTTGGTTGCTCCAGACTGGGAGGTAGCCCTCGACAGGTCGGGGCCAGGGGTAGGTCGTGCTATAGAAAATGGTTGGGGGTGCGAAGAAACACGGCCAATGATACCATCTGCAGCGTGGGATGCCCCCGGCGCATCATGATGGGAGGACTCGCCGCGAGGGGCGTCAGGTATAATGGTATAAAGGTAACCCGACTGGGCGTAAATGAGGTCGAACTGCTGTGCCTTAAGGATGGCCTCTTCTTCAGACTGGGGTCTTTCTGAAGCTACATCCTTAGCGATGACAGGAAGCAGGGACTTGAGGAACCAATCTAGGAAGATACGGTCATCTAGTTTAATCTTGCATAAGCTACGGCGTCGACGCCACTCATGGATGTGGTCCGTGATATGGGTAGCCGTGTTTTGTCTACAAGATAGAAGGATCTCAACGCCCGCGTCATAGCGGACAGGCAACTGGAAGAACTGCAGGAAGGTAGAGGCAAGGGAGGCAAATGTGGCGTGGGTCCCATGTGGTTGCTCAATATACCATTTGGCTGCAGAGCCAGTAAAGGTGCGCTGTAGGAGACGGAGGCGAACAGAGTCATCCACGATGGAGTTAGAGGAACACCATAGGTGGAAAGACATGATATGGTTTTGTGGGTCCTCACCGGCCTTACCCTCGAATTTAGGGATGTCAGAGGGTAGTTTGGTAGGCATATGAGGCCATGTGGGGTCGTGTCGAATAGGATCGTTGGTCAATCTGGCCAGGTCAGGTAAGTTGAGGCTAGCCATGAATGGCAAACTGGAAGAAGGCTGCGACACAGTAGTGCTGTGGACCAAGTTGGGGCCAGTGCCCCCAAGTGGAGGGACAAGATTTAGGGTGGTTCCCCCAAGTGGGGGAACTGAGGTAGTGAAGGATGGTCCAGCACCACCATTGGTAGTGTGAGCCACTGATGTAGTGGGGATGGGTATTCCCGCTGTGGGTATAGGTACCGTGAGGGGAACGGTAGATGGTTGCCCCATGGAGGGCATACCAAAAACAGGTGTAGTAACTGGTGTAGTGGTGGATGTGCCACCAATGGTCCCTATGACGAATGGAGTGGAAGTCGTACCAGCCATGGGGCTAGTAGGGGCAGTATAAATAGGGTTCTCAGACTCTTCGTCAAAATCAGAGGTAAAGTAAGGTGCGTCACTATCTGGTGACGGAGACCTACGTCGCTGACGGGTGGAGTCAAGTGACAAGGCTCTAGATCTGTGATGAGTGGTATCAACGGACAATGATCGGAATCTATGACGAGTGGTGTCGAGAGAACCGTGCTGTGGGGGCTCGCCCCTGAGGCGCCGAGAATGTCTCGGGGACTCAATGGTGACAGATGGTGTCTAAATCTCTGTGGGTTGAGGTGAGTATAAAAATAGCTCAAAAATCCTAATGCAACCGAGTGTGCAGAAGGAGAGCTAAAGAGCAAGGCACTCAGGCCAACAACCAACTCAAAACACCCACTGCAACAGCTGTGCTACAATAGGTGGAGTAACAACAAAGATGGTCAGAATACCAACAAGCAGCAGGTTTCCTAAAAAAGAAAAATGGTGGACTCACTAGACCAAGGGAGGTAAAGGAGCATGCAAACACCTAGCTAAAAGTATTCTGACTTAACTAAACATATCCTCTGCAAGGTGATGAAATCCAAGTCAGACAATATGAGTAGGAAAGCCAAGTGGCTATGATATCCCCCTACCGGGAGGGATACCGGGTAGTCAATCCTAGAAGAAAGGCAACTAAGATACCCCGTTCATGACACGTCCAGAAAGGTGAATCTGCCGTTTAGTTCGTTGACCGCAATACCCCTATACAGGGATATCCCGCGAACCGCGAAAGGTAGCCCTTCGGTTACTGAATGGAGTGCGGTATTCCACTCAGGCCTCCGGAACCAGTCTCCCGACTTCAACCCTCCTAAGGGAGAGGCCCTCTGATAAACTGGTCGTGACCGTGCCAAAAAGTACTAGGGGATTTTGGTTCCCTAGTTGGACAACAACTATGTCTCAAGTGAAATAACCAAGGGGTGTTATTGGAAGCCTATCCCCCTGATCCTACCTAACTACAATGATTCTTTTGTGTTCCCCAAGTGGGGTTAGAATGTTGGTTTAGTTAGGTACTTTTTAAGGCTCACTTGATTTAATGTGACAGAGTGTGTGCTCGTGAGGTGTTGAACCCAAAAACAGAAGTGCCACAAGGGAGGGCAACTTCCAATCTATTAATAATGCTGAAATTGATTCTTTTAATTTGCAAAATTTTCTGAAAATAAAAATACTGAAATTTTAAAAAGATTCTGTAAAAGGAACAGAAATTATGTTGCAGAAAGGCTGTAAGGAAGTAGGCTGCAGGTGGGACAGAGGGCTGTTCAAATGCAGAAAATATTGCAGCAAGAGGTGCTGGGCTCAAAAACAGAAAAAGAGCAGAAATCAGACCGCGGGTCTGTGGCGGGTCAGAACAGGCCGACCGCGGGTTTGAGGGCAACAGCGGCGGTCAGGTCGCGGCTATCGGGCCAATAGTTGCAGTCGGGACGCAGGAAACAGGGGAAAAGGCACAGTCGGGTCGCGGCTATCGGGCCAACAGTGGCAGTCGGGACGCAGGAACAATGGAAAAACAGACAGTCGGGTCGCGGCTAAAAGGCTAACAAGCGCAGTCGGGACGCCCGAAAGAGGCAAAAAGCCGCAGTCGAGACGCGTGAACAAGGCCGATAGGCGCAGTCAGATCGCGGCAAACAGGCTGGTTAGCCACGGTCAGATCGCAGGTAACAGACTTGAATCCGCCGACTGAGCGTCGGAAGCAGTCTGAGAGCCACGGTCGGATCGCGGGTAAAGGCCTTAAAGGCGCGGTCGGGACGCGACTGTAGAGGAAAAAGACGCGGTATGCAGCGGCCGAAAGGGACAGCCGAAAGAAAAAATTTAAAACGGAAACCAGAAATTCGAAAACTAGGGGAGTCGCCAAAACTGTAGCTAGGGTTTTACCCCTAGCTTGTGCCAATGAGCACCTACTAAGGAGAATGGACTCCTTAGTAGCAGTTCAGTATATTAAACTAATTATGCAATAAACAAAACATTAAATTATTTCTAATACAAGCATGAAGCATAAACACCAAAATGAAAGAATGTCTTTGTATTGATGTTACCTTGAGTGTCAAGGTTGGTGAAGCCCTTTGCAGTGTCCAAGAGGATGCTCCAAGCTTCAAGAATGCTCCTTCTCCTTCTCCAAGGTTGGGAATGGGCCAAAGGTGGCTCTCAAGGTGAAAATAGTTCAAAGGTGAACTAGGGTTTCGAGAGAGATTTTGGCAGAGTAAGGGTGCTTGTGATTGTGGATATGGAATAAGGGATCTCCATCACCTATTTATAGTTTTTTGGTGGTGGAGTGCTGACCCATGGTTTTAGGAAACACATGGTTTTATGCAGCTGTATAGGGTTTTTTCCTCCTTTTCCTCATTATTTTATATTTTTATTCCCTTTTTAGGGGATTTTTGCTATTTTTGGAGGAAAAGGGGGTTTTTTAGCCTTTTTTAGGCTATTTTGATGGTTTTTTGGCCTTTTGGAGGCATTTTAGGCCTTTTGGAGGCTTTTTAATGGGATTTTTTGGGATTTTAATGGAAATATGGTAGGAAAATGGACAAATGAGCCATATAATGTGGTAAATGAGCTAGTGAGCACTTTTTGGGTGTTAACAATGCTCACCAATTCGAGTCCAAGGTGGAGGGTAACGTACTTGGGGGATTTGAAGAGGAATTATTCATGGCATGAATCTAGGAAGGTCGAATTGGAGTGGAAGAGTAACTCCCATGGAAGAGGAAGAGGCATCATAGAGAAGTTGTGACACTTGTAGTTATATTCTCGAGCACCTATGACAACAATGATGGAGAATCTGTGAAAAATATGACAAATTCAAACCTTATTGCCGACCTATGACACATTTGACATATCAAGGCTAAAAATAGCCACCAAGAGGTCGCATAGGGGGGCTTATGGTCAGCCAAGATTCCCCATTCGAATTGGGGGAAGAGTAATGCAAGAAAGAAGTCGACAAGTGTCTTCCATGAGAATCTCTCCCTAACTCAAGTTGAGAAAAGACTCTTGGATGGAATTTGATCTATGGAGTCCATTTAAAATTAATAAAAGAGAAGGAGGATGAAGGAGAGCAGCTTTTGGGTCATTTCTCATTTGCACTTTTGGAGATCTTAGCTTGTCCTTGCACGATGGATGTTCATCCTCCCTGCCTTAGAACCAATTTTGTGGGTGAAAGATTCCTATCCAAGTTGGTTGGAGGAGAGGAAATTCATACCTTTAAACAGAGATTCATGGAGATTTTTTGATGCAAGTTTGAGCCCCCTTTGAGTTCGAGTTCATATTCTATCTTCTTTCTCTACTATCTCTCTCAAAACTATATCAATGTCCATGTACAAGTGTGATGGCACACTCATAGTTGCATAAATATTGTGGGAACTGATATTTCGAATCCATTGTCATGTTGTTGATGTATATCATTGTAATGAACTACATATGAGAGCCACAACTCGAATTACCATGCATTCCATGTAATATTTCCAAACAAAATCAAGATTCAAGCTAGTTTCCTCACTAGTTTCACATGGTGTTTTTGTAGTGACTTTGTATATGTTTGATATTAGACATTTTCTGAGTTTTAGCTCATGTTTCGAGCTGCATATGAATTTATATGAATGACTCAAATTTTGTGTGCAGACCCTTGAATTTTTGCTAAAATATTGTGCATTAAACTTTATGTCATTGTTGACCATTTCCTCACCATTTCGATGTCATACAACCTGTTGTTTTTTTGGGAGTCATAGTAGACCTTAAAATCTGATTTAATGCTGCATTTATGTTTCCCTTGAGGTCCTCTATTAAAGACAAGTCTTATATCAGAAAATAGGGAAGTCCATACAGTGTTTGGAAGGCCAAGAAGTTACTATCCAAGTGGGATTTTCAGCTATCGAATTCAACTAGTTTTACTCCCCTTCCTTCCTCCTTGAGAATTGCAAACCTTGAATGTTTCTAATGGATTTATAAGGGTCTAAGGGTTTCGTTAGGGTGTTTTAAGTCATCCCAATTGCCTCCCTATAATATTCGAAATCATTTGTATGCTTTTGGAGCAGCTTGAGTTCACCAATCCAAAGTTCAAAATTTGTCCAAATTGAGTGATTTTTCATATAGGGATATTGCAGTTGCACCCCCATACTTCACAACCGTATAAGATAACAGGGATGACAAGAGTTTCAAATAGGAACTTATTTTTATCCCACATGATCAAGTTGGATGATTTACAATTATTTTCAAGGCCTTCCGTCCTCCACTAAACATTTTCTCAATGTTATAGTTCCAATTGAGCTTGTGATGAATATCGATTCCGATATACTTGGAAGAAGTCACTTCCTCCAATTTTCTATTGTAATATATAAAATTAGCGTAGGTTTCTTTCTTAGATTTTATAATCGTGGCTTTTACCTTGTGGGTGTTAACAATCATACCCATATTAGAGCATAAATCTTTGATAATTCTTAATTGCTTATCAAGATCAAAGAGACACCTTTCTAGAAGAACAATATCCCAGCCAAGATCATGCCAATACAACTTGCTTCTTCTAAACAACCTTCTAATTTATCAATGTAAATGACGAAAAGGGTAGGGGAGAGGGGGAATCCTTGCTTAAATCCAATATTACATTTTATATCCATCAAACACCCCTCATTATTCTTAAACTTGGCAATGAACTTTTCGTATAACCTTATCGCAATAGCTCTCAACTCAAAAGGAACATTAAGCTCCTCTAATCTATTCCATAGGTTATTTTTAGGCACCATATCAAAACATTTTCAAAAGTTGACAAAGAAACAAAACATATCAAACTTATTATTACCGCATTCCTCTGTAATGATCCTAAGCATAACGAGGTGGTCCGTGGTTGATGGTGCTTTCTAAAACATGCCTGGCCTTTAGCCCTCTTACCTTCCATTTCTATCCATTCATTGATCTTCTTTTCTAAGATAATACTGTATAACTTAGCTAAGAGATGGCTAATCATAATGGTCCAATAATTACAGGGGTTATTTTTATCACCATTTTGAAAATACGAATAATGAGGCTCTGAGTCCAAGGTGTAGGGAACCCTTGCTTGACCGCTAGACTAAAGAATTTGTGGATGTGTGGGATGAGGACATGCCCTCCAATTTTTAAGATTTATGCTTGGTAGCCTTCAATGTATTTGGTTTTTTCATTTTCTAGGTGCTTAACCCCAAAATCTATGTCTTCTAACGAGAAAATTTATTTCATTGTAAGGAGGGTTTGAATGTTATGTCTAATATCCAGGGATTCGTAAAGCTTTTTAAGATAGGAATTCCAATCTTTCAAAGCAATCTTATTATCTTATTTTGTTTTGCAAGTTAGAATTTGCCTCTAGAACTTCTTAGGAGCCATATTGGAAAGGTGTAAGAGATTTTCTTGCCTTTTACTTAGATAGTGCCTCTTTTTTCTTTTAATTCGGGCTTTGTAGTGATTTATCTTGTTCACTTTTAGCAATTCTGAAATAGCTTGCTTAATTTCTCTTCTCGCATATTTACGCTCTTGATCATACCAAGGGTTGGTTCTGTTATCTCTCTTTTTAGACGAGACTTCAATAGAGAACTTGTTAATGCACAATGAGAGGGATGTAGTAAAGTTATGGTAGATATTTTCTATATTCTCCATACTAGATAAAGGAAACAAATCATTTTTTAAATCATGGAGAAAAAGGTCAGTTTTATTTTTATCAAAGATCAGATTCTTTTGGCAATGATAGTTTTCCTCTTGGTGATCGCTATGCATGGAAAGATTGAGAGTTATAATTAAATTCCTATGATTAGATTTAGGCTCATGGTCATTGAAGATGTCAAAATATATTAATTTGTTGTATAAAGGGATATCAGATATAACATAATCTACCACACTACTTCCAAGTCCCTGAATACAAGTCATCCGGCTAGAATTTGGCCATTATGCCATACCGTTGTAAATGATAAGCTATTGAGCACTACAAAAATTGACCAACTTAAAACCGAATAAATTTTCACTTCGATCTTCATAACTTCTTTTGTACCTATTCGCTAGGTCAAGGTATTCATCTAACCAAAGAGGATTAGGGTTGGAATAATTGTTGAAAGAATAACCTGATCACTCGAAGTTTGGGCATTGAAGTCACCCATCAAAAGGATATTGCCTTTCTTTCTTAGACTAGAAATATCATGTTCTAAACCATTATAAGGACAATTTTTATCTAAATTGTTTCTTTTATAGAAGTTGGAATTAATAGGAAAAAGAAGATGGCTCCAAGAACTTGGAATCTTGAATTGCTCCAAGAACTAATTCAGAACTGTGGGGAGGATCTTGATTTGTACAGGCATTATCTGAGCTCGTGAAGAGCTGGATCGGGCTCGGAGGGCCTCTACGTGCGCGGGTGGATGTGTGGGGGATCTCTTTGAAGTGTTGTGAGAGCACTGGCCTGGTTGTCAGAAAGTAGGGTTCACTATTGAGTAGAAACGCATCTGCAGGCAGACTATGCAGAGGGCACGCTAAACGTACAAAGCAGAATCACGCAGAGAGCAGAACGATCAGAAAGCTAGTAGCTGGAGTTATGGCAACCTGACTTTTCTACGAAGGTAGAGTTGATGAAACCGGGGTGAAATGGCTCCAAGAACTTGGAATCTTGAATTGCTCCAGGAACTGATTCAGAACTATGGGGAGGATCATGATTTGTGCAGGCATTATCTGAGCTCGTGAAGAGCTCCCTCTCCTTGGATCGGGCTCGGAGGGCCTCTGCGCGCGCGGGTGGATGTGTGGGGGATCTCTTTGAAGTGCTGTGAGAGCACTGGCCTGGTTGTCAATGGCTGCGAGCTCCATTATACCTTCATGTTGATGCTTGATGACAGTCTTCCTATAGATTTGGGATACGGTGGTGCCACCATACTGTCACTAGGACATTAGATCTGTAGCTGCGCGATACTGCATATTGGATTTTGGGGGCTGTGTGGGGTAATAGCTGGGGTATGCTGGTGGTTGATATTGTATCCTTCTTGGAGGCGCTCGTGGTGAAGCTTGCAGATGGAGTGATTTGTGGCATGAGGGTCGATCCACTGTTGATTTTGGTTTTTATTCTGAGATTCTACTCTGTTCGTGCAGTGGATGATTGTCTGGGGCCTAGGAAAGGTGATCTGGCTGTTCTTGGTTCCAGGAATTGGTGAACTGGCTGTACTGTGGGCACGTCTGGGGTGGAATGGGGGAGGAGGTGTCTTACACCTCTGTCAGGGCACATGCCAGTGGCGATGCTGCTGCTGGAGTTGACATTGCAGAGGTGGATGGGTCAGGGGCTTTTTCTGGGCCCGTGGAAGCGAGGGCCAGGGTTGGGCATTTCTATGAATTACCTACCTCTGCTGGGGAGACTATACATCGATCCGGGGTTCCTGCGAAGGCTTCTCATAAATCTTCTGCGAAACGGGTTAAAGATCGGAAGAGACCGGATAAATTGGTGCTGGGGGTGGATGTTACGATGGAAGAGGCAGAGGATTTCACACAAATCGCTGTGGTTGGACATGTTCGGGGCAGACGATTTGGTCGCGGTTTCCTTCAGTGTTGGGCGGCTGAGCAGTGGCATGATTTTGTGTCTTCTGCCCCTGAGATACGGGTGATGACGAAGGGTTGGTTTTCTTTTATTCTATCGAACAAAGGGGAGGTTGATAAAGTTTTAAGACGACACTGGTCGATGTTGGGCGTCCCTATTATTCTGAAAAGATGGACTCCCTTTTTCGACTCAAAATCGAAAAAAATTGATGTTGAACCGCTGTGGGTGAAGCTTCCTGGATTCCCCATGCATCTTTGGAATGAAAACCGGTTTGCTGAGATTGGAAACTTTCTTGGGGATTATGTGTGTTCGGATCAATCCCACCATGAGACTGGAAAATACACGGTGGCAATGATCTTGGTCAAAATCGACCTTCGGCAGGGGCTCTCTGCTGAGATTAACGTACAATCCAAGGATGGGGACTTTGTTCAACTTCTGGATTATGTGGGGGTGCCGTTTAGGTGCCACGATCATGGACATTTGGTAGCCAGCTGCCCCTTATCATTTCGGGCTTGTAAGCCATTGGTCGGGAAAGGAGCTGCAGATCGTGCTGATCCTTTGTTGCAGGTGAATCCTCAGATGGTGAGGGGTGCAGGTCGTGGGCCTGCTATTTCCCGTGGAGAGCACTCTGATACTGGGGTATCAACTGATCGCGGGATTCAAGGTGCTGGGGATACTCTGCCTCCATCGATGAACTTTGACTTGGAGACTTTTGGATATGCTGATTCGGTTGATGTGGGGGCCTCTATTCCAGCGACTTCTATGACGCGGGCCTACACCAGCGAGATCAGGGAGTTTCCCATTATACGAGGGGGATCTTCTGCGAATCCCCAGGGTATGTCTCACTACTTTTCACCTGTTGATACCTTTTTAGCTGTCTCTGCTGATTTGGGGGGGGGTAGTCATGGCCTTCCTCCACTAGCAAGTACCGATTTACAGTGTACAGTTGCAAATTGTTTGATGTCTGATGCGGACTGTGTATCCACGCCGCCCATGGTATCCACCAAACACTCCGGCTGTTCTGAGGGACGTAGTATCCGCTACGCTCTTAGAAATAGGGAGATTGCTACTGACGGATCGGGGGGAAGGGACTTCCTGATTTGGCACTTAGTATTGGGGTAGGGCTCGGGGACGTAAATCCCTCTTGTCAAAGGCACAAGATAGGGCTAAGGTTGACTTAGTGATGGGCACACAATCTTCCATTGAGTGGGCACTTAGAGCCGAGAAAGCCCTGGATGGGGGTCTCTAATGCGCATCATGTCCTTTAACTGTCGCGGGTTGGCGAGTCCCATTAAAAAATCATCTCTTAGGAGGTTGGTGGACATAAATCAACCGGATGTATTACTGTTGCAGGAAACTTTGGGTGGAAGTATGGATGTTGTTCGAACTTTAGAAACTTTGCTTCCAGGATGGAAGTTTGTAGGAGTGGATTCTCGGGGGGGTTCTGGAGGGCTGGCCTCGGGGTGGAAGGTGAAGAGTTGTAGATATGACAGTTCTTGGGGAATCTCTTCTGGTATTGGTTTGGAAGTGTGGGATGCTTAGATTGGTAGGTTGATAACAGTTCTCAATATCTACGGGCCTTATTCTAATAGGGTTGGATTCTGGGATTCCTTGTTAAGTATGAATATTTTTGAAGGCAGAGATGTGATTCTGGGAGGGGATTTAAATCTCTCTCTGGGGTCTTCTGAAGTGTGGGGACCTCGGGCTGCACCGGATACTTTGGCAGATTTTTTCATTCAAGCCTTCACTAGGAAGGATCTACTTGACATACTACCTACAAAGTTAACTCCTACTTGGTGTAATAAGTGAGCTGGGGACCAAAGGGTGGATAAAAGACTGGATAGGTTTTAAGTGGCTGATGTATTGGTACTGGGGGTTGATGTCGTCAGGCAGTGGGTAGGGTCTGGTGGGGTATCTGATCACTGCCCCATATTTCTGGAGTTAAGAGGCAGAAGTAAAAAACCCCCAAGTCCTTTCAGATTCAATCCTAGCTGGCTGAAGGAGGAGGATTTTCATAACATGGTTCAAAAACAGTGGGTTCATCGACCTTTAGATTCATCAGAGTATGCGGGTGAACACTTCCAGCAAAATCTTCAGCGTATTAAAGCAGCCACTATCCAATGGGCACATGAAAAACCGGTTCGTGATGAACAGAGTCTACTGGCTGCTGAGTTGAATATTGATAAACTACTTCATTGTCCGGGAATGGGATTTTTGGATGATCAGCAGAAAGGTGATTTGATGGAATGGGAAAAACGCAGGAATGTGCTTCTGTGTGAGCGTGAAGAGCTGTGGAGAATGAAAAGCAGGGCGATTTGGCTACAGAGCGGTGATGAGAACACAAAATTTTTTCAAGCTTATGCAAAAGGGAGAAAATCCACTAACTCTATCTGGGAACTATCTTCTGCTGAAGGAGAAAGGGTCTCCAGTTTTGATGGATTGGCGGAGTTGGGTGTTAGGCACTTTGGAGATTTATTCACTGCACAACCTGGGGCCTCTATTGCTGAGGTATTACGGGTGACTCAGCTTTTCCCTCGTTTTGTGGGAGAGGAAGAAAATAGACTGTTGATGGAGGAAGTATTGCCGACTGAGCTCTTGCAGGTAATGCATTCATTTCAGAAAGATAAAAGCCCTGGGCCTGATGGCTGGCCTATTGAATTCTTCTTGGGATTCTATGACTTCTTCGGGGAAGAATTATTGAATGTGGTGGAAGAATCGCGCAAGGCTGGGTTTGTACATGGTCCATTTAACTCGACCTTTATTGCTCTTATTCCAAAAGCGGACAAGCCTGAATACTTTGATGAATTCAGACCTATCTCTCTCTGCAACTGTATCTATAAGATCATCTCTAAAGTTATGGCGAGGAGACTCAAGAATATTTTGTCTCAGCATATATCTTGTGAGCAAGTTGGCTTCTTGGAAGGTCAACAAATACATGAGGCCATCGGTGTTGCCCAGGAAGGATTACACACTCTGAAAGTGCAGAAACAGAAGGGTGTTGTGATCAAGATTGATCTCTCAAAAGCATTTGACAGAGTTAGTTGGCTCTATCTCCAGATGCTTCTGACTCACCTGGGTTTCTGCTACGAATTTATCAGATGGATTATGGCCTGTATCACGACGGTGAGCTTTGTTGTACTGATCAATGGCTCTGCTAGTCCATTCTTCCATGCAGGAAGGGGTCTACGACAGGGATGTCCGCTTTCTCCGCTGCTATTTCTCCTTGTTGCTGAAGGACTCAGTCGTTTTATATTGAAAGCAAAAGCTGATGGTTCCTTTCGTGGCATATCCATTTCTCATGTACTGTATATCTCACATCTCCTATTTGTTGATGACATTCTGATATTTTGTGATGGCACCCGACAGGATATTGATAAAGTGGTTGAAGGTCTCAATTTAGTACAAGTAGCTGCGGGTATGTTAGTGAATGTTGACAAGTCATCAATCACTTGTTCGCATCTAACCGAGCAGGAGATTCACTGTTTGGCACTCAGACTACCTTACAGGACTTTGGATATTGATGATGGCTTAAAGTACCTTGGCTTTCACTTGAAACCAAATGCTTATCTGAAGGCTGATTGGTACTGGTTATTAGCTAAATTAGAACAGCGACTACATGGTTGGAGTCACAAATGACTCTCACGGGCTGGGAGGCTGGTTCTGATTAAATCAGTTTTGGAAGCAATCCCGGTGTATTGGTTGTCTCTAGCTTGGATTCCCAAAGGAGTATTGGAACAGATACGTCGGTTGTGTTTTGCTTTTCTATGGAAGGGTAAGTGTGACAAATGTGCGTTGGTGTGGGTCATGATGGGAAAAAATTGCGGTTCCAAAAGCCCTGGGAGGATGGGGGTTAAAGAATATATTTCTGTTCGCTAAAGCATTGGGGGCCAAGGTGGCATGGCGACTTATACACACACAGAGCCTCTGGACTCGAGTGGTATATCATAAATATATTGCCCCTCTTACACTACTTGATTGGATCCGGCTGGGCAACAAGACGAGGGCAAATTGGTATGTGGTTTGGAAAGCAGTGGTGCAGCATTTCCATTTGGTAGGATCTGGATTAGTGTGGAGGATTGGAAATGGGAGAATTATTCATATAGGACTGGACCCATGGGTTGGCTGTAGGGGAGGACATGTTCTTCTAGTGGAATTGAGAAATATATTGGCAGCAAGGGGTTATCATTTCTTGGCTGATATTGCGGATCCGAGAACTTCTACACTTTGGCATCAGGGCTGGAAAACTGCACATCGACTTGAGATCCCTGGTGATATGCATGGGGCTTGGGCGGATTATCTTAGGCACATTAGACTATCGAATATTCGACTGACTGATAGGGCGGATGAACTTATTTGGGACCATCATCCCTCTGGAATATATACCCCAAAGAATGGATATATCCAGTTGAATGTGGTAGAACATAACAGGGGATTGGTATGGTGGTGGAAATATCTATGGAAGCTAAAGTGTCCAGGTAAAACAAAACTTCTATTCTGGGCTATTCTGGAACAAAGGGCCCCTACCTGGGACATTCTACAAAAACGATTCATACAGGGTCCGGGGTTCTGTCCTCTTTGTCGTGAAGCGGAAGAGACTAGTTCTCATCTTTTTGTCCATTGTCGATTTTCTCAGGAAGTTTGGGCTGAAGCCTGCTTATTACTGGATCTCAATGTGGGGTGGCAGGGTACGAGTGTACATGAGGCGTTCCAATTGTGGTGGACAACAAATCAGACATCAACCATCCGGGCTTTCCCTTGTATTTATGCCTGGGGCATCTGGATTACCAGGAATAAGCTTATCTTTCAAGATTGCAGGGTTCCATTGGAGAGTGTAGTGGCACAAATAGTGGCTATTACCCTACACTACAAGGCAACTGCCCCTGTGATTAGAACGCGACCTGTGTGTGTGGAATTGATTGACAAAACAATGCCGTGGGCTTATTTTGATGTTGCTTCAATAGACCAACAAACGGAATGTGGAGGGGGGGGGGTGTTCTATACAAAATAGAGTCTCATTACTTTCATCTGGTGGCTGGATTGGGGAGGGGATCCAATAACTATGCTGAACTAATGTCTCTTCGGCTGCTGATGTTATTCGCACTTGAACAGGGATGTCTATCACTACAGATTTTTGGTGACTCCATGTTAGTTATTGAATGGGCAAAGGAGATCACACATTGCAATGTGATGATATTATTACCTATCCTGGAGGAGGTGATCCGGATAAAGCAGTCATTTCAGCATATAACATTTACACACGTCTACAGGGAGAGGAATGGGATTGCCGATCTACTTTCCAAGGAAGCAACGCAGCAGCACTTACCATTTGGCACTTGGAGGATCACTATAAACACACCTGAGGGCAATTACAGCTATTATCACATCCCTTTTCACGAAGATCTTGAGGCACAAAATCGAGCTTTAGCTCAGTCATAGGTGACTAGCGAAGGATCTATTTCCTTATGCATTTGTTGACCGGTGATCTCTCATGATGGAAGCAACCGCAGTTTTGAGAACCAGCGATAGACTGCTATCGGATTCTATATATGGAATATTTTGGCTGTAGGGAAAGTCGTAGTAATGCACTGTTATGTTATATCTAAATGGGATATATGTGGCTTGTATGGACAGCCGTTTTGATTGTATGATATATGGGACATCAGATATGATGCTGATATATGATGCTGATATGGGAAAATAATCTGTGAAAATGTAGGGATCTTAGTGATCCTATTACATGTGCTGAATGTAATTTTGTTCATTTCATGAAATAAAATTACTGACTTTTTCCAAGGAAAAAAAAAGAAGTTGGAATTAATAGGGCAAAATAACATATGGCTATGTAGGTGTTTTCATCATTAATGTATGTAATCTCTATCCAGATATATTGGTTGTAAGGTTATTTCTTATAAAGCCTAACATGAGGGGATATGATCTTACTCTTGTAATAGGATATACCTCCAATGCCTCTGCGATACCTATTACACCTCCAATGCCTCGACGATACGAACATATATTTCATATCGACCATAGGACATATCAATCTATATCCAAGACCATTAAGATGTTTTAAATTTATCTAAAAATAATATTAATAGTTTTATTATGATTACAAAATTTGTAAGCCAATATTTATAATTCCCATCATGATTAACCAATTTATTTCATATCCACTTTTGTGGAAGGTTGTAGGTTGGACTTGTCTTAAATTTAATTATGGGCCAAAGCTCCGATGATACCTACTATAAAGATGATAATGGATCCATGGGTCTTTAATATTTATCAGTATAGATCCATCTTAAATGGATCTATTAAGCACCGAGAGGGATCCCCGAGAAATTGTTGAAATATTGTAACTTCGAAGAATATTCTATTGTATTTTATTATTGTAATTTATTCGGAGATGTTTTATTCCTCCATCAGGATGTTATTATTGTATTTGGTTATGTAAAGTCATTGAGGTAAATCCTCCCTTGTATGTTGGGGCAATAGATCCCCCTAGAGTCAAATGTAAAGGGGTTTTTAAGTCCCCTAGAGGAGTCAGTCCAGTCAGCATTAGTTGAGTGGTAAAGTTAGTTGAGGCCAACATGTCAAGTTGTAAAATTAAAGTAGAAGTGAATGTATAAATAGAGAGCTAGGCTCTCTCATTTATTAATTCATTCACGCACTCTCACTTGTGGATTGCGCATAGGAGAGAGAGAGAGATATTTGCAAAGGAGAAGGAGCTCTTGTTTGGGGATTTCATCTTTGTACTTTTTGATCATCTATATTGAGGAAGTTTTGTTGGGTTTTCTACCCCATAAAGGTTTCCCAGGATAAATCTGTGTCTATCTTGTGATTGTGTTTCTTTCAGTGATCCTTATTATGCTCTTGTTTTGAATTTGATCTAAACTTAACATGGTATCAGAGCTAGCCTGAATAGGACATCTTTCACATGGTAAAAATCTCTCTCTTCTTCCTCCAGTGAGAAATTAGTGTTTCTGTCAAAATTGGATTTTTTGGAATCTAATTGCATAGAAAGGTGGGCCTCTCGAAAAGCGAAATTCTGAGCCCAATATTGAAGTTTTTGAGTGGGTACAACCTCGGGATAAGTCAAACCCTAGTTTGACTTTTGGACCAGAAAAACTAGAAAACCAAGAAACCAATGAACCAAAAAACTGCTACAGATCTGAATTTCACAGGTCAAGTTTGAGAGGTGAAAATTTTGGATTTCTAGAAACCAAGTGTACCAGTCAACTCGCCTCAGTCAAGCACATCTCCTATTAAGTTCAGTTTTTCATTTTGAGAATTTTTATTTTTTGGTGACCTCCTAGATAAGATGGCCCCAAGCACTAAGCTTGAGGATAAGCTAGAAGGCATTGAGAATTTCCGAGCATGGAAATATAGGATTGGCCTCATTCTTGAAGAGAATGATCTTTCCAAATACATCAAGGATGAAGTTGCAGAACCTGAAGAAGATGAAGCTAAGGAGAATCACAAGAAGGACCTGATTAGGCAAAGAAAATAATTGTTGATTCTATCAAAGACCACTTGATCCCTCAAGTGTCATCCAATAAGACCCCAAAGGAAATGTATGATGCCCTAGCCAGAATGTATGAAGGAAGAAACATCAACAGGAAGATGAATTTGACAGCTCAATTGAAGAGCACCAAGATGAACCAAGGAGAATCTATCCAAGACTACTTCACAAGGGTATCCTAGTTCAAGGAGCAACTAGAAGCCATTGGAGACTCCCTTGATGAAGATGAACTAGTTATGATTGCTCTCAATGGTCTCACTACCTTTGGGTTCATTCATCTAGGCCATGTGTTCCATAAAGGAAAGCATGAAGTTTGACATTGTATGGGAAGATTGCATCCAAGAAGAGGCTAGAGTAGCCAATAGAGAATCTCTACTTAAAGAAGATGATCAATCCCTAGCCACCCATACCAAGAGAAGAAGAAGCCAATCTAACTTTAAGAAGGAAAGCCACAAGGATTCTCAACCTCCCAGGAAGTTCCAAAGGAGAAGAGGAAACAATTCAAGAAGAGACTACTCTTCTTTATAGTGTTTCAATTGTAACAAGATAGGACATATTGCCAGAAATTGTCCATTAAAGAAGGGTGAATACAAGAAAGGGAACAACCTCAAAAGACATCATGCACACCTAGCTAAAGATGAGGATGAAGAAGAAGAAGAAGAAGAAGGACCTCGAAGAAAACAAGCAAGAGAAGAAGATGTAGAAGAGTATGTATTATTCGCTGCACTCTCTAGGTCTGTAACACCTAGAGAAGATACATGGCTTATTGATAGTGGTGCTTCAAAGCACATAACGGGACAAAAGAAAACATGCACACCTAGCTAGAGACATCATGCACACCTAGCTAAATATGAGGATGAAGAAGAATAAGGACCTCGAAGAAAACAAGCAAGAGAAGAAGATGCAGAAGAGTATGTATTATTCGCTGCACTTTCTAGGTCTGTAACACCTGGAGAAGATACATGGCTTATTGATAGTGGTGCTTCAAAGCACATGACGGGACAAAAGAAAACTCTATCAAAACTTGAAGAAAAGAACTCTCCTAAGAAAGTATCATTAGGAGATGACTATCAATATCCTATCAAATGAATTGGTGAAGCAAGCTACAAGTTTGATTCTGGAACCCCCATGAAAATGAAGGAAGTCTTATATGTACTAGGTTTGAAGAAGAATTTACTTTCTATCTCAGCCTTAGATAAGAAAGGATATAGGGTGGCATTCATAGATGGACAAGTACTTATGTGGACCAAAGGAAAATCAATTGAAGATGCAGTTGTCATTGGTGAAGAAGGAGGAGGCTTATATAAACTCAAGGGACATTCAGAAACAGCCCTTGTTCATGAGACCACTAGCCCAGGTGAACTATGGCATAGGAGGCTTGCTCACATCAACTACAAAGCACTACCTCATGTGAGAAAAGTTGTCAAGTCCCCTCCCATCAGACCGAGCCAGGGAGAGAACGTGACACTAAATCCGGGCATCTAGCCCCATATCCATTTAGTAAAACTCATTGATAATAAGTAAACATATACATATGCATAATGTAGAAACACAGCGGAATAAAAATCATGTTTAATATCTAACATACATTCCACATTTTCATGACAGCCATTAAATAAATACATTGCAGAATTTAACACAAGAGAGTACTTATCTTAAAACAAAGTAGTCCCGAGCAACTAGCTATGCAACTGCAACGTTCCACCCAACCATAGGCCAATTGTGCTTATCAATCTCTTGATACAACTGCCACCCCCGAGCTGGGCATGATTTCTACAAGGAAAAAGGGAACAGCAGGCTCACACATAACCAGGGATACACCAAAATCCGCCAAACCAATCTACAGTTGGTTTTATCGGGCTACTAAGGCAATGGAAAGGAAGAATTGCTAAGCTAGTGAGCTCAACCACAAAGATATGGATACCCTCTACAAGATCTATCTAGCTTGGCACCCACAATCCCTACACACCCCACTCAAGGAAGTATTCCCTTCACCAGTACACAGTCCCTCAGGCCATACCTTCCATTCTAGTGTTGTCCAAGGTGTGCATAGAAGAGTAGCTAGCCCTTTTGATCTTTCTGAGAGGTTACTCCCCTCACTAGGTTTATCAAGCCAATTCTATCCACTACCACTCCAAATTTCTTGCTCACAAGTTCAAACCAAAATAGAGATGCACATAAAAACAAAATCACAAGTGTTGGGCATGTAGAAAAGCGTTTTTTTTTCAGTGGGATGCCAAAAATGGGGTTTCTACCAGTCCAGAAAAACGTGGGCAGCCAAAATGAAATGGGAGAAGGGGGAAACAACCCTGGGAGAGCAAATCATTTTCAGAAAAACGATTATGGGCATTCAGAAAATGATTTTTGGGCATTCAAGGGCCAAAAACGGCCTTCACACAGTCATTAACTAGCAACAGGGAACCAACACGAATTTTGGGCAAAACCGTGACAGGTTGGCACCTGAAATTGACATATAAACAGTCACACAATTGATAGAAACATTCAAAAACGATTTCTGAGTTAGGAGATAACAGCTGGGTTCACAAAAACGATTTTTCCATAAATGAAAACCAAATCTGGAAATTCAAAAACGTTTTTACAACAATAATGGAAACAGCAAGCTATCAAAACTTATCTATTGAGCTTCCCAATGGATTCTCTTCCTTCCCCACAGTCCAGCCATCACAAAAACGAGACTCTTAGCATGAAAACCAGTGAATTTACAGCATACTTCATGAGAGAAATGCCCAGCAAGCTTCCAAAACGTGAGAGAGTGAAGTCTGATCATGAATAATGGATTGGGAAGGCAATTCGTGGGTGTTTTCTTGCCCAAGAAGCAAAAATATGAATTCTCAGGTTGATGGCTTACCCATACACGAAATTGGCTTCCATACCTCTCCATTCCCAAGGCATTAACTGCCTCAACCAACTCTTGGAAGAATTAAATGATTGGGTGCATAAGTCAAAATGGGTAGTTGGGATTTATGGGTTTTCTCATGAAATTGGATTAACACTATTGGCTCAAGGGTTTGAATAATCTCCCCTCCCTATTCCTTATAAAAATCATGCCCCCATCTCTTTGTTGCGTTGCATAGCTAGTTGTGGGTATTTCATTAAAATTTGTATTTACATGATGTCTTAATTTACATTGTGCATGTCCAACACGAGAACAATAGGCATCTATTTTAATTGCCGATACATACAAAGCTAAATTGATGGCGGGGCCTTGGCCTTGAAATCCTCACCATGATTAAATAACAATATTTACATCATTTACAATTTTAATGCAATAGGGTCAAAATCGGGATATCACAAAAGTAGTGATAGGATTACCAGATTTGAAGATTGATCATGAAGGCATTTGCAAACGATGTGCAAAAGGAAAGAATATAAAGAATCCATTTCTGAAAAGTGAGACAAAAACTAAAGGTACGTTGGAATTAATCCATTCAGATGTATGTGGTCCAATTCCCTCCACTTCTTTGAGTGGTTATGAATATTATGTTACATTTATTGATGACTGTTCAAGAAATACATGGATATATTTCTTGAAAGCAAAGGATGAAGTATTTGAAAAATTCAAGGAATTCAAAGCCTTGATAGAGAATCATTCAGGAAGAAAAATCAAGACACTTAGAATTGACAATGGTGGAGAATATACTTCAAAATATTTTGAATCCTTTTGTAAGGAAGCTGGAATCAAGAGGGAACTAACCACTCTCTACAATCCTCAACAGAATGGTGTTGCGGAAAGAAAGAATAGAACCATTATGGAAGCAATGAAGACAATGATACATGATCAAGATCTTCCAATGCATCTATGGGTTGAATCAGCAAGGACGGTAGTTTATGTACAAAATAGATTATCCCATAGTGCTCTTGGATTCAAGACTCCATAAGAGATGTTCACAGGGAAGAAGCCTGAGGTAAGCCACCTCAAGATATTTGGTTGCCCAGTATATGTTCACATCTCGAAAGAAAAGAGAACCAAGTTGGACCCTTCCAGAAAGAAGGGAATATTTGTTGGATATCGTGAAGAATCCAAAGCCTTCGGGATATACATTCTTGGATTCCATCACATGGAGAGTAGTAGAGATGTGACATTTGATGAAGAAGCAGCTCTCAAGAGATCCAGAAAGTGCCAATATGAAGAAGTATATGAAGAAGATATACCTCCCAGAAATATAGAAGCTGCACCCTCCCCTGAAAATGAAACACCAGAAGACCATGATATTCTAGAACCTCAAGAACCCCCTACTATGAATATATCAAGAAAAAGGAAGCTTGCTTGGGCAAGAGAAATCATACAAGAAGCAGAAAAGTATGGAGCTCCAGAAGGCTCCACAAGAGTAAGCAAGAAGCCAAAGCCATTTTCCAATTATGTGGCTTTGATGTGTGATCTTGTAGATCAAGAACCCACTAGTTATGAAGAAGCTATACAGAAGAAAGAATGGTTAGAAGCAATGACGGAAGAATACCAATCAATAATGAAGAATGATGTTTGGGATATAGTTCCCAAACCAGAATGCAAAAGTGTGGTATCTTCCAAATGGATATACAAGATAAAACATGCAGCTGATGGAAGTATTGAGAAATACAAGGCAAGGTTTGTGTCCAGAGGATTCTCTCAAAAATATGGAATTGATTATGAAGAGACATCTGCACCAATAGCAAGGTACACCTCCATTAGAACCATCATGGCACTTGCATCCACAATGAAGTGGAGTTTACACCAGATGGATGTGAAGACAGCATTTCTAAATGGTGTGATTGAGGAAGAGGTGTACATAGAGCAGCCACAAGGATTTGAAGTTGAAGACAGAAAGACTCACGTATGCAAGCTGAAGAAGGATCTGTATGGATTGAAGCAAGCTCCCAGAGCTTGGTACGGAAGGATTGACATTTTCTTAACGAGCTTGGGCTTTACCAAAAGTAAATATGACCCTAACCTTTACTTTAAGGTTATGGATGATGAACCTGTCATATTATTGTTGTATGTGGATGATCTATTTCTGACAGAAAATGAGAAACAGATTGTAGAGTGCAAGAAGAAGCTCGCCGAATAATTTGAGATGAAAGACCTTGGATTGATGCACTATTTTCTAGGTTTGGAAGTATGGCAGAGCCCAAAAGGAATCTTTCTCAACCAGGGAAAGTATGATGTGGAAATCCTAAAGAGATTTGATATGTTGGAATGTAAATCCATGGACACACCCATGGATACCAACCTGAAGTTGTTAGCTAATGAATTGCCATAGTTAGTGGATGTGACTCAATACAGACAGATCATTGGGTCATTGACGTATCTAACGAATACTGGGCCAGATATATGCTTTGTTGTGAACACCCTGAGTCAGTATCTAGTTGAGCCTAGACATGTTCACTTGGTAGTTGCAAAGCATGTGATCAGGTACCTGAAAGGTACGATAGACTTTGGTGTATACTATGTCGGAGATCATGACTATAGACTGTATGGTTATACAGTCTATAGATGCAGATTGGGATGGAAGTGTCTCAGACATGAAAAGCACCTCAGGTGGATGTTATTGTCTGGGATCTGCCATGATCTCATGGCTCAACGGGAAGCAGTCTAGTATGGCTCACAACATAGCTGAAGCGGAGTATATAGCAGCTTGTTTTGCTAGTTGTGAAGCCATATGGATTCGGAAGTTGATGTCAGGTCTATTTGATCTAGAGTTGGATACCACGGTGATTCTATGGGACAACCAGAGTTGTATAAAGATGACAGAGAACCCAGTGTTCCATGACAAGTCAAAGCACATAGAAATCTAGTATTTTTATATATGAGATATGGTACATAAGGGAGCTATAAATCTCCAGTATGTGAGCACTGATGAGCAAGTTGTTGATGTGTTGACTAAGCCTCTATCTCGAGTAAAGTTTGAGTATTTTCGAGACAAGCTTGGTGTGGTTCAAAAGGACATTCCTCGAAAGGGGGAGCAGTGTTGATGTTGATGATGATGTTGCAGTGGGATTGTATCATCCCTGGACACATGTCTTAAAAGGATCCGTAGACCCTTGTCGTCGAGAAAGATGTTGATGATGATGTTGCAGTAGGATTGTATCACCCCTAGACACATGTCCTAAAAGGATCCGTAGACCCATGTCTCCGAGAAAGATGTTGATGATGTTGTAGTGGGATTGTATCATCGCTGGACACATGGCCTAAAGGGATTCATAGACTCTTGTCTCCGAGAATGTGATGATGATGATGATGTGTTGGAAAATCCTAGATTTTATTTAGGTCACATCCAGTATGAAAAAGGATTGGCACTGTGGTGGAAATCCTAGATTTAATCTAGGTCACATTCAGTCTGAAAAGGACTAGCACTGTGGTGGAAAATCCTAGATTTGATCTAGGTCACACCCAGTATGAAAAAGGACTAGCACTATGGTGGAAAACCCTAGATTTGATCTAGGTCACATCCAGTATGAAAAAGGACTAGCACTGTGGTGGAAAACCCTAGATTTGATCTAGGTCACATCCAGTATGAAAAAGGACTGGCACTGTGGTGGAAAATCCCAGATTTGATCTAGGTCACATCCAGTATGAAAAAGGACTGGCACTGTGGTGGAAAATCCTAGATTTGATCTAGGTCACATCCAGTATGAAAAAGGACTGACATTGTGGTTGGATTATATCATCCTTGGACTTCAGTCCAGAACGGATCCGATGACTTTTGTCCTTGAGAATGTGGTTGGATTGGATCTTCCTTGGACTTCAGTCCATAACTGCTCCGGCTACTTCTGTCCTCGAGAATGTGTTGGGATTGCATCATCCTTGGACTTATGTCCTAAAGTGAGAGGGATTGATCATCCCGTAATTAAATCATGTGTGTTGCAGGTTATATTGTTGCAGATGTTGTTGTTGATCAAAAGATCAAGATGATGTTGTTGTTGATTGAAAGATCACAATGATGTTGTTGATCGAAAGATCAAGATGATGTTGTTGATTGAGAGATCAAGTGTTGTTGTAGACGATCGAGCGATCGAGTGCTGCAGAAGATGAAGACTCAGTGTTGTAGAAGATGATGCTCCAGTACTGAAGATGTTGAAGATATTGAAGATGTTCCAATAACTATTCCGGTTGCTGATGTTGTTGAAGAAAACTTCCAATGATTTATAGATGTATCACCTTGATGTCATTGAGGATGCTCTCTCTCCTTGCTCCTACAGTTGATGTTGTTGTTGTCAGTAGAATACCCTTCTCGTTAAGGGGGAGTGTTGAAATATTGTAACTTCGAAGAATATTCTATTTTATTTTATTATTGTAATTTATTGGGAGATATTTTATTCCTCTGTCAGGATGTTATTATTGTATTTGATTATGTAAAGTCATTGAGGTAAATCCTCCCTTGTAAGTCGGGAAAATAGGGAGTGTTGAAATATTATAACTTCGAAGAATATTCTATTGTATTTTATTATTGTAATTTATTCAGAGATGTTTTATTCCTCCATCAGGATGTTATTATTGTATTTGGTTATGTAAAGTCATTGAGGTAAATCCTCCTTTGTAAGTCGGGGAAATAGATCTCCCTAGAGTCAAATGTAAAGGGGTTTTTAAGTCTCCTAGAGGAGTCGACCCAGTCAACATTAGTTGATTGGTAAAGTTAGTTGAGGCCGACATGTCAAGTTGTAAAATTAAAGTAGAAGTGAATGTATAAATAGAGAGCTAGGCTCTCTCATTTATTAATTCATTCACACACACACTCACTTGTGGATTGTGCATAGGAGAGAGAGAGAGATATATCTGCAAAGGAGAATGAGCTCTTATTTGGGGATTTCATCTTTGTACTTTTTGATCATCTATATTGAGGAAGTTTTGCTGGGTTTTCTACCCCATGAGGGTTTCCCAGGATAAATCTGTGTCTATCTTGTGATTGTGTTTTGTTCAGTCATCCTTATTATGCTCTTGTTGTGAATTTGATCTAAACTTAACAGAAATTGGATCCCTCTCAGTCCTAAGATAGATGTGTCGGTTTTAATTTGTGTCAATATTTATTTTTTTTATTTTATGAGGATATTAATTTTTTCATTATTTGATTTATATTTATATAGATAGATAGATAGAGAACAATTAAGAAGAAGAACGTATCACTTTCATATTAATAGGTTAGATGGAACTTCATATTGAAATTATTATTAATATTATTAAGAGGAGGAATAAATAAAAAAGTGAACAAACCCAACCCATATTTTATTAGAATTCTTATACAAATCGGAAAAAAATGGATTTGTCCACTTTTTAAGTTTCTTCATTATGACAACATCTAATACTTGTTAAAGAATATAATAATAATAATAATGCAATTTAATCACAATATAATGCAACGCCAAAACCCATGACAATAAAATCTGAACAACTTCACAAAAATATTCATATATACTTATTCAAAAGAACTTATAAAATATAATTGCTATAGTTTTATCTATACTTATTCAAACTCTAGGTTGGTGAGAAAAATAAACTCTAGGTGGGTGAGATGTGTAAGTTTGAATATCCACTTAAATAAGCATTTAATATAGAATATAGTGTAGATTCACAATTAAAAATATATATTAGGGCATCAACAATTGTGTTATGGATGCAACTGTGTTATAGATGTAATAATAATAAATTAAAAATTAAAATAAACAGTGATGAATCAATTCTCTTTTGTAGTTAATCATCATAGGTTTTGCTATTTTCTAAGAAAAATAAACCATCTTAATTCCGGATTCATAGCTCACAATTTAAAATATATATTAAAGACATCTACAACTGTGTTATGGATACAACTGTGTTATGGATGTAATAATAATAAATTAAAAATTAAAAATAAACAGTGATGAGTCAATTCTCATTTGCAGTTAATAATTATAGGTTTTGCCATCTTCTGAGAAAAATAAAAAATAAAGCATCTTAATTCCGGATCTATAAAAAAGATCATAGGATCATATCATTCTAAGTACAAACAGTTTGTAAAGTGCAAAACTTAGAAATGAATCTATTTACCAATTATAAAAAATAGGTTTATTATTACTTTACATATCACATCAGATAAACTTGGAAAGATGTACAAAGTCATGAATAGTAAAGTTTTATCATTGAAATGAATAATTTGTGAGACAATACTAATGCTCTCACCAAGATTACGAACCAAGTAAATTTATGATTAAACAAAATCGGTTAGTCTATATACGGGAACCCCGGGAGGAAGAACCTATCACTTTCAGATATCAGGGATCGAAACCCACTGTGAATGAATTATGAATGGTTACCCTGTGCGCATTACTTCTCTTCCACCGAAGCTAGAACCTAACCTATTATGGACAAAAGTCTTAGCTGAGGTGACAAGTATGAATCCAAATATTGTTTATACAAGTGAATGTTGAATATTATCTAGTCTGTTGCCAGCTTGAGATCCAACTGTCAACCAGCCTGCTGCACTCCATTAAATGGCTTGCAGCAGGCTCCGTGAATATTATTCAGCCTGTTGACAGCTTGAGATTCAACTGCCAACCAGCCTGCTGGGCCGCATTAAATAACCTGCAGCAGGCTGGACAATATTTCCAAGTGAATACTCCAAATTATGATTTTGGCAAAAATTGCTCTACTGGATTCGAGCTATTTAGTTAACCCTTATACAGCTCCCCCTGTGGCCATTAGTTCTCTTCCACCGAAGCTAAAACCTAACCTAATCTGGACAAGTCTTAGCTGAGATGACAAGTATGAATCGAAATTTTGTCTACAGAATTGAGGTTGACAAATATTACCGAGTCAATGGTGAAGAAATATCATTTTCGCCAACGGAGCAGGAAACAAAGATATAATGGGGACGAGAGAAGTCTGAAGACGACAGAGCAATGGAACTGGACTTCATTCATTCATGTTTCGTAATGAGGTCCCCCCACATCCATTGGAGAACTCACAGATCAAAGGGGCGGCTGAGAATGAGACACGCCGCCCCCTGTATATGAGTGGACGCCAGTAAAATAAGAAGCACAGGAGCCCACCAGCAGCAGCATTCCAGACAAGTGCCACCCCACCATTGAAATAACATTATTATTAGGAGCAGTGGAAATAACAAGTGTCAACAAATGGAAACGCAAGAACAGGTGTGGTGTGGGTGTGGGTGAAACTGAAAGCAAATTTGAACAGAGGGACACGGTTCGTTACGAATTAAAACCCCACATTCACTGGAAACAGCCTTGCATTAGCTGGAGCCCTGGGTGGGTCTGCTTTCCAGAAGCATGCACCTGACGGCGGCGCCCAGGTTCGAGATGCGTACACGCTTAGGGCTTCAAGTTTGTGGGAACCAACTGGATTTCTACGGTTTTTCCACCTTGTCAGTCTCGTCAAGTCTGCGCGTCGAGATTCGAAACCGACACCTGTTGATTCTGTCCACGGTCCCGTACGCACAATTTGCATTACTCGTCCACGCAATTTGCCATTCAATTCTTTGTCTCGTCGCCACGCCCACGTTGAAAATTACAATTTGTCAACATCGACGCCCGGCATATCATCCACATGACCGACACCCACCGACTTTTAACGTAAATCGGATTGAACTTTATTAACAGCGATCCATCGTTTAGTTTAAAATAACAATTAAACGTAACATGCATGGACCGGCACATATTTACTAATAATCAATTGGGTTATTCATTCATTCATTCCACGGCATGAACAGCCCGTGCACGATAATGATAGTTCTTGCTACCGCCACAGGTTCTCTGTTGGGCAGGCTTTCCAGCGAGACCTGGAAATGAAAAGCTTCAGTCCGTATGAAATATAGCACAACAGTGCGATTGGATCGGTTTTATATCTGAATTGGGTTTTAATGCCTTGAAATATTACATGGGCCATTTGGGCTGTGTGGTCACGCAGTAGAGTATTAAAGTTTTACCACAACCAGGTTTCGCCCAGGTTCGACTCTCAGGACATCCATGTTCGCCCGAGCCCTACTGAGAATCCCATCCCACTCTGGTTCAATCCCTTTTCTTCCCTTTTTCTATTATGTTTTTTATCTTGTTTAAATCCTAAACACCTTTTATCCTAATCATTTGTGCTGGTGTTTGACTTGTTTTTCTCTCATTAATATAGTATAGTATTTTTTCAGCACTGTCCTGAGTGCTCGTCAGGGCCAGGTTACAGGTTCTAGTCAAATTCGCATTGACCGTGACATTATTTCTGGGACTAATCATGTAATCTACAGGGGTGAGCTAGTAATGTCATATTCCCCTTGACCCTGGCATTATTGCTGTGACTAACCATGTAATCCACAGGAGTGAGCTAGCATGTAATATTCTCCTTGAGAAAAAGATTTCACCATTATTAAATGGAAAGAGTTTTAACATCTTTCTCGGCACTAATGATACATTTTTTTCAGTTACGCCTGACAAAGAATTTCACTATAAGATAAATTCAATATTATTTTATTTTAATCATTAAAAATATATTATTTTTATTTTTATATCGACAATCTTCTCGTTCCCCAACATTGTTCTTAAATTTTCTTTAATCTCACTCCTTATTTGTCTTTCTTCATTGACATGTTTTTATTTTATTTTATTGATATTTTCTTATTTTTCCCATATTGAATTCTTTCTTGTTATTCGTTTCAATCATATGTTTTTTTTATTTAATTTTATTGATTGGTGAGGCCTTTTTAATTGGCAATGCTCTATCTACCTTCTAGAGCTTCATGAACAAAAATTTAGGCTTTTCCTATACCCTTTGGCCTCACGCTACCGCATGAGTGTCTGAAGACCCGCTTTGGGGTATGGGGGTAAAATAAAATGCTTGCAAGCTTCTCGGCTTTCAATAAATATAATTGAGTGAGCAATTTTTAATGTTTTAATGATGGTGAAGTGTCTTCAAAATATTGATATTTTTAATTAGAAAAAGTGCATTTTACAACTCAGTAGGGGTAGATGTGCAATCCAGTAGGGGGTGATGTGTAACTCTTTTCGTGCTCATCTTATAAAATGACACGTGTCTTATAAAAAATAATAAAATATTATAAAAAATATAACTTCGTCAACATTTCCAGTTTAAAAAGGTAGCTTTGATCCCTCTCGACACTTGATAGATCCTCTTTTAGATAGATCTATACTGGTTTAATGTGGTTTAATGATAAAGAAGTATTTTTTCCACGTATTTTAATGATAAAAATGTATTTTTTCACTTGTGTCCAAATAAAATGTAATCTAAATAATGACAATATGATAGACTACAAAAGATTTATTATTCTACTATTAAGAAGAGGTTAATGTTTATTTAATCATACTTTTAAAAAAATGATAAACATATAAATAAAACCGGGTAAACATGTCCTGTAGTGGTTGAAGAACAGTTGTATAGCATGACGGAGTCATAAATAAAACCAGGTAAACATGTCCTGTAGTGGTTAAAGAATGGTTATGAATTCAATGTTAAGGATAGGCGACGTTTTGGGATTGATGTAAGATATGCAAGAGTGGGTTAAAAATTTGATTAATTTCTAATTTCAGTGAATTTTTTAATAGAATCTAGTCGTGAATCACTCTTTTCAAAAATATGAATTTTTGCTCGAAGTTTTTGGCTTCTCCAAATCGATCCGTTGAATCAATCTTTCTTAAAAATATGATTTTTTCAGATTTAATTATTGCCGAGGAGTTTTTGGCTTCTCCAATCATCTGTTAACTTAACATGTTAAATTTCCTTTTGGATCAATCAATATGTTAACTTAACATAACATGATGCATTTCCTCTTTTGGATCAATCAAAAGGAGGCAGAATTGATTCCTCAATTTCCAACTAAAAAAGAGGTTGAAAATTTTGTAAAAACATTAACGATGCACAATAGACAAAATATGAAATTATAAATATACATTCCAAACCTACAAAGCTACCTTGAAAACATGGAGGCCTATTAAGTATGAAATTACATGAACCATGCCTAAATAAGCATGAAAATACATGAACAAGTATCTTTGCCAGTGCAAAATCAATTAAGGCACAGAAGACAAACTGACTTTAAAAATAAAGTTTCGGCCCTCAAAAGATCTTTGCCAGCACAAAATTGATAAAACAAATGCCAAAAATATTATCTTATGTGAAATATAAAGTTTCATTGTTTAGTTTTTGAAGAACTGCCTGTCTCTTTATCAGCGTTAAGATTGGCTGCCTATTTGAGGGATTTAACTGGAACAATCTACTCAAATTGTGTCTACTTAATGAAGCTGCGCAAAATGTGTCTGTCAAGCCTCTTTGTCGATCCAGTTCTATGTTCCTGGAGAAGTCTCTAAAATAATCTTCCCTTCAACAACTTACATCTTCCCTTCAACAACTTACAAAATGAAAGGTAGAGGCTATACATTTTAAGTTCTCGATAGTACTGCAGATCCTTTGGTGGTCATCCAATAACTAACGCGTAGCTTAAACGTTTGACAATTTCACCCTTTCCTGACAGCATTTTTCGGCATGATTTAGACAGAATCTGATAAAAAAATTGAAGAAATTTTCAAAAATCTCAAAAACCAATGTTTAAAAATTAAACTTGCATAATCTGGGTCCCCTTGGGATATTTGAGGACGCTGAATCCATTCAGAAACATGATTTGAACAACACAAAATTTAGATTTATTAAAAGAAAAGGCCAAATTCTAGTAAAAACTCACTGGGCTGGCAAAATCATCGAATTTTTAGACTTGTCCAATAACTAATTTTCTATTCAACAAAGATTCACCTATATTTTGCCAAAGAGAAAGGTGGAGAATCTTCATAAAGGGCCCAACCATTTAGTAAGGGATTCACCTGTATTTTACAACAAAAAAGCTGTAGAATCTTGTCGCAAGTCAAAAGGCCCAACACTTTAGTAAGGGATTCATGGAACAAATGAAGGTGGAGAATCTTGTTGCAGGCCAAAAGGGTGGAACAATTTAATATGGGATTTACCTGTATTTTGCAACAAAAGAGGGTGAAGAATCTTCGTGTAGGTCAGGAGGACCCAACTGAGTGCGAACCCTTATTGACCAATGTACAATACTGCCTGATAACTGTGCAGTTCAGGGAAGGAGTTGTAGATAAAAACAGGATACATAGTACAACTCAAAGCAGATATAACCCTATGGAAAACTTGGATATATATATATATATAACTTAATTAAAAGTCAATATTAGCTTGAATAGTGTTTTGGAGAAAATGATCCATAAATACTTCAAAATATTTAATGGGCCATACTCAATTTTGATGACACACGACGTTACATGCAGTGTAGTGTTTTGGATAAAATGATCAATAAATACTTCAAAATATTTAATGGGCCATCCTCAAATTTGATGACACGCGACGTTACATACAGTGAAGCAAGGGACATGGGGCATACTGATAAGACAACCTCGACTAAAAGATCAATATGAAGCCACTTTTTAAGTATAAGTGGTTAAAAACCAGAAAGTCAATAAAACAACACATGGGCGAAAAAGATTGGAAAACTTTGCTTAGCAAAAAGTTCCTAACAGGCTAACCACCTGCAACCCACATATAGAATCAAACTTCAATTGAAAAAATTAAGTGTCCTCCGGCTAATGAAAGAAACATCAAAACAGCTATCTAAAGCAAATAAAAATGAAACGAAACCATACAATATCACAATCTTGTGTTATATTCAGAGGTTATTTCTTGTCTCTTCTTGAAATAATATCACCATGCAATCAACATGCCTCCAATATGTATATGATATACAAGAGATGGTTCATAATACGGGCAAACAAGAAGCTCCCATAGGCCATCAAGTACCAGTACAAGTTTTTGTTTTAGTTAACATAATTTAATTTACATTGATGAGGAGTGAAAATTATAGCATTGCATGGTATATGATGGTAAGTGACAATTATTTGCATTGCATGATTATACGAGTGGTTTTGCTTTGCGAGATTTTTCTGAAGTTGCTGCAAATGATGCTGCATAGACATTTGTTGTTCACAATGACATTGAAGTACGGCCAAAACCACCATATCCGGGTGCCAAGTAGCTATGAGGATGGAATGATTCTGCATGATTTTGCATTTATGAAACTCTTCCAGATGGTTGGGCTCTACAGTAGCCATTTGGCATTTAAAAAGGCATGGTTATAATTTACTTCAAATAAAATGGATAATGACACCTGAAACTCCTTACAAATTATCAATACGTGCAATGGATAATGACACCTGAAACTCCTTACAAATTATCAATACGTGCAGAGAGCTTTTGTTATCTATCATGAATGAATGATATAAATAATTTACTTGAAATATAGTGTATGTCCAGGAATGCTCCTTTGATTCCAAGTGAATATATACACAACACAATATGCAAAGCATATCCTGCCACATTTGGAAGAGTACTAAATAATGGTCTTGCTGTGCTTGGAATCACGAATTCCAAAAATGCTACACTCTTCATATGTAATAGCTCATAACGATCACAAAACTGGACATACATGAGCTCTCAATATAAGATGATTAAGAATGAGAATAATAAATGAATCATTTTCCCATTATACCTCCCGCAATTGGGATAAAGAAGATATACTGTACTATGTTGTTGATGGATTCTTGAAGCACTGCTATCAATGATCTGATACTTCCCCTTGGGGAAAAGTATAGAGCTGAATCCCTTTTACATAATAGCTTTTCCTTTCTTTTTCACATAATTGATGATAAATACTTTCCTCACCATTTACAAGGAGATCAATACATGTGAATCCGAGCAAATGCCCAGGAAAAACGCTAATTAAATACAGCTTGCAAATTGTGAAACACACGCTATCTGTAGCCAACCTATAATACAGCATGGTTTAATCAACAATATATGCTTTAGGAACTGGAACAACTCCTGATGAAAGCAAATTCGCTTTTCAGGCCACCCCCATTAATTATCTGCATAAATGGAATGAGATGCAGCAATAAGTGCAGCTCCAACTCCAGATCCATCACTGGACAGCTGAATGACAATATGCTGAGCTGTTTCCTCTCCAACGAGTTCCACAATAGCCAACTGCAAATAGTTTCTAAATTTAGGATAGTGCTCATAAAGACCACCATCTATGGCAATAACTGTCCTCTTCATTTTGTTGGATGTGTCACTCTTCACCCTGCCACCTGCTGGGCCTGGAGCTCCATCTCTACCAATCTTCTTAAGTATTCCCACAATGCCACCTGCTGCCAACCGAGCTGCTCTTTTTGTGACTAAATCACAGACTTCCACTATCAATCTTCGTACTTTAAAAGGGACATTTGAAATCTGCAATATTTTTCTATATTAAGTCTACATGTACTGCTAAAAGATCATTCAAAAAATGAGTTGTATGGCAATTACTACTGGAACGAACAAGGCATTTACCCCTAAAACATCTTTCATAACTCTACCAACTTCTCTCAAATCCGCAGATTCATCTTGATGCATGGCTGAGATATATGGAGTCCTGCAATAGACATTAATGTTTTGTAGTGTCTGAAAACTTGTAATAAGATAACAAACATGAGCTGTTTAACACATTTAGGTAGATGCTGAAAGATGAAATCTCCAACCCTTTGTTAACAATAGTAGCAGCTCCGAAATAGACATTGCAATCAGAGCTATCTGTAAAGCAAAATCTTTCCCAAGAATTCCTAAAGCTCGATTCAACAAACTGATACAATAAGTTATGTCAGATAGGGTTCATTTTCTACATGTTTAGGATAGAAATGCTGTCAGAACAGAGTGTCATAATTGCTTTATTAGAATCATGTTTGATGGTATGAGATACAACCTTCGAGGTAGAAGGCTGAAAGCTTCACACTAGAACACAAGGGGGAAAAACATGGCAACTGAACCACAAAATGTTTAGAGAGAACAAAACATTGAGTACCGCAATGACATTATATGTTGTTATATGGGTTAAATCCTAAAATAGGAAGATACCCCAGTGGGCATGAATGCTTGCATAGAAGAAGAATGAAACAAGTTCCCTGCCAGTCGGATAGAAATGCTGTCAGAACAGAGTGTCATAATTGCTTTATTAGAATCATGTTTGATGGTATGAAATACAACTTTCGAGGTAGAAGGCTGAAGGCTTCACACTAGAACACAAGGGGGAGAAACATGGCAACTGAACCACAAAATGTTTAGAGAGAACAAAACATTGAGTATCGCAATGACATTATATGTTGTTATATGGGTTAAATCCTAAAATAGGAAGATACCCCAGTGGGCATGAATGCTTGCATAGAAGAAGAATGAAACAAGTTCCCTGCCAGTCAACTGGACAACCACCCCATTATTCCCTCTGACTGGTGCAGCAGCTATTGGCTTGGAGAAATTGTACTGAAACAAAATTCTGATCAATGCACTGAAATAACTGTAGACAAAAAACTCTGCACACAAACCTGAGGATAGAATGATCAAAGAGGCTTGAAGGGATTACATCTCCAAAAAGATCCGATTCTTGTGCCATCCTAAGAATCACCCTTCTCACAATGTCACCGAGATACATTCCTGAAACCAGTTTCTCAAAACCCTGAAGCAAACTACAGAGAACCATTAGAACTTCTTCAAACTATACGTACTCAATAACCCTACAAAGTTGAGCAGTGGAAAGTTTCATGCTGGAAATTAGGAACTTGCCTGATCGCCTGAATTCAAGCTCTCTGCATCTAAATCCTCATCATAACGAGTCCGTGGGAGATGAGAAGACCAGAAATTTCCCCATTCCATGTTTATTACCTAATCAACAAAGCCAATTCCAAATAGTTCTTACAGTCCAAACTCCATAAGAATAATTGAAGGTGCAAATTGAATATTCATTAATATATTCAGCAAGAAAAGTGTACTTGATTATATAGTGGGAAATGAATAGTAAAAGGTAAAAGGGTAAAAAGTTACCATGCTACCAGATTTTGCAAGTTGGCATTTAGTTATTGCATCTGCACGCTCTACATAGCATGCATTCGTTCCTGTCCCAAGAATTACTGCACCCATCACATCTTCATCATAATAGCGTGCTCTAGCAAGTGTTCCAACAGTATCATTAACCTAATTTTGTCAAATCAAATACAAGCCTTAGAATGTTCTACAAAACAACCTTCAGTCAACTTTGAGGACACTCATTTGTTACAATTACAAACTTACAAGCCTTGCATCTATTTAAATCATGTCAAACAATAAAATTGGCATGCTAACTTATTTGCTAGAGACACCTATTTTGAAAATTTTCTATTCACAACCACGATTCTGTTGATCTTGCAATGTTTGATCTATTTCGTTAGCTCTGTTGAGCTCTGTTGAGCTCTGGAATAATAAAGAGGCACAATTTTAAGACTACAAGTAACTGATCAATTTAACAAACTATATGATGAGCCCTGAAATTATATTATTCAGAATAAGTGTAAGCAAGAAAACAACTGAAATGATAATCACATGGCTCTAGAAGAATCTATTATGTAATATCAATTTCTTAATTATCCACACCAATAAAAAGACGAGTTAACTTTAGCATACCAAAGCTACAACTCGCATTTTCAGCCCTTTTTGAGAAATTGCCTGCTGTAAACAAACTCCAATATCATTTCCAATCTGTAAATAACCGAAGATGTTATTAATACTCAGATGCAATCACTTTCAAATATAATATACATATCTTCAAAGAGTGATTTGTTCTAAATTGTTTATAATGTTTATTTTCTCACTGAAATTTCTCATAACATCCACCCATGGAAATCAATTATCAGTTAATTCGCTAAAGGGTATGATTCCATTAGCATAAATATTCAGAAGATACTTTTAAAAAATTAAAGGTTACAGAAAGTTGTTAATGACATATTACATAAAATTCACCAAAGTTCTCGTGAATAAATTTTATCATTTTACTTCACAGCAGGCAAAGGAATTCTTGGTGCTCAAGCATAAATACAATAAAACATATGCAGCTGTTTTATAAAAGTACCAGATTTCACGAATCTCTTTTACTTCAATCAGCAAGTTGCTTCAAAAATGTGCCTAAGAACTTATAAAAGACCAACTCACAAGATCACACTTCATATTACTTAAGACAGCTTAAGAAACAAAACCAACTTCTTACACAAGGATGTTCCCAGTGACAACTTCAATGTTTGTTGGATGCAGATGACTAGTTGCAGTCACCTGCAGGCGGCATGAGAACCAGCATAACATTAAAGGTCAGAATTTCTTCAAATATGTTTGCAAATTAGTTCTCGCTCTAAATATCTATTGGGTTGCATGGAGTATACTCAAGGGCCTCAATGATAGAATCACTGACAAAACAGAGGCAAGTAGCCCCCATGGAGTTTCAGTGACAAATGGTGGCAATTAGCCCCCATGGAGTTTTCTCCAATTGCATTTTCTACATCTAAAAGTTCTAATCACTAAATAGCACATAGAAGTATGTAAAGGAGCCTCAATCAAAGATTAAAACCCATGAAAATTGCAGCAATCCTTTCCAACCAGCAATTTATTCATCTTTTCTATGTTAATTGTCCTACGATCCTATCACAATTATCAAACTCACCTTTCCCGTAGCTCAATGTTACAATGGAAAACCGTGTACACATACTAAACTACATTTTAATCAACATTAATTAGCTGTTTCCTTCTGACTAACCTCCCTATCAACTCGTCCCCTATTGGAGGACCCGAGAAGGAATGCCAGCTAAGAAAATGGTATTTTCAAAACTCAATTACCAGAAATGCAACCCTGTAACGTGAGATTGCAGATTTTCCAGCTCATCTCAACTCTTAAGTGCAACTTGAGTGGGCCTAATGGTTAAGAACGTGTAGCAGTCAAATTGCTGGACAGAGGGGGTCCCTTGTCCCACAAACAAAGGGGTCTCATACACCAATTTGGTGTCTTGCTAGGCTGTGACCTTAAAATTAAATTATTATTATTATTATTATTTGTATTTACATTGGGGAGCATTGTATCAATGTTAGGGCGTTCCTAATTTCATCCCTTAATACTAATTATCAACCCAAAAATATCAATTCTCTTAATTTCCTAAAATCCACCATCAAAAACCCAAATTAATTAGCTGCTTCTCAAATCCACTCACGAAATAAATAAATAAATATGTAAAAAAGAAGATAAAACATGTTTTTCTTAAAAAGAAAATTTACTATAATATTTCCATGTTACCCTTTGACTGTTCCCTAGAATTCACAGATGCCTCTTATTCTTCTCTTTTCATTTGTAATTTCTCAACGTGAGACATATACAATAAGTTAGTAAAATTCAGCTTTGTTTCTTGCATAGGCTTAAATGAATAATTGAATTAACTAGATTCTTTTAAGGCATCTAGAAGAAAATGGATTCTATGTGCATACACAAAATCACCATATACAGAAGAATTACAACTCTTCGCTTTCTAAGAATCTAAATTTGCCTACTTACATAAATGTGCACAGTTCACCTTTGTTTTCAACTTTTTTGCATCGACTTCAATTCCTTATAAACATGATCCTCTTAGAGATGTCAAAGAATGTGGGTTCTATGTGTTAATACAAAGCCACAATTTACAAGAAAATTTACAACCGTATACTTTTTTCCATGGCCTATATAACTTGAAGCTCTAAATTTGGCTAATGCACATCGCTGAATAGGTCAACATAGCTGTCAATTCTGCATGGTGCCACTAAAACTTGCTTTGTACCACCCAACTTTATTTATTAGGGCTCTTTAGTCCACTACTATTTTTGTTAGCAGACAAACCACTCACAGGATTACATGTTATTTACAAAAAAAATATAGTTTCCATGTCTGGACCCAATATACCTGCTTTAGGATACCAAAAGAGCAATCGCTCAACCATGGAGAACAAAAATTCACTGTAAATCATTCCCTTTCAATACCCTATATCCGTAAAGTGCAATGGAAACTCTGACTGAGGATATAATCCTAATCCCCTTTCCTAAAATTGACAAGACGATCAATGTTCATACTCAGTTCAGTGTCTAGCAGCAAACACCACCCTGTGTATATATCAAATGTTAAAATAAATCCCAAAACGCCGTCCTTTTCATAATGGCCCACTGACAGCATCAAAATACATGTGAGATAGTTGGGCATAGACAAGTTCAATTCTGAGTGAAAATTGGTTCTCTAAATCAATTACCCAATTTGTCATTCGTCGAACATTCTGCTTGCAATTGAGATGCAAACTGGGCTGTGTCTTACACTTTAGTCTCTGCATTCATTTACTCAATGTGTACCCAATGGTTACAAATCTGTGTATGCAGGCAAAGAGACCTGCCTTCACACTGAAAAAGTTATCAGAAAGATCAACAAGGTTCGACAATTATTGACCATTCGTTGCCATTTATCAACTCTACTTACTAACTAGGCAAAGTATATAATTTCAAGCAATGACCTATTCATTAACTAATGAGTTGCTTTCAAAACATCCCAAGAGGAATAACCCAGACTTTTGGAATCATCCTAAACCAAGGCCAGAAGATCTAGTGTGCTCCAAGTTGCTACTAAACAGAGTACTCTCAAAAACAATCTGTTTCCAACTTTCCAGACAATCTCCCATATACATGTAGTCATACATGTGTATATGTAGTCATACATGTAGTCAAGTGTAGTCAAATCTCAGGAGAAAGTGTGGAAAAATTTATAGATATGCGTTCTTTACATAAATTTGAAGGTTAGTATGTCTAAGATACAACTTATGTGTACTTCTCAACCATACGGCCACTAACGACTTCTTCCTAGCCACATATGACACATGGCACCCCATCAGATTTGGAGCACCACTTACAGATTCCATGTGGCTTCAGGTCAAGTCTCATGAGCAGTAAGGGAATTGTGGACTCTGGAGGCTTTGACCAAAACAAACTAAATATTATCCTCTTTCCAGTGAGAATAAAGCACTCACATTGTTTATTTTGAACAATTATGGGGGGACACCATAAAACAGTCTCGATGTCCACTGCTTTGATGTTATTTTATGAAGCAGCTAAGTTGAGAAATTTGAGGAAAATATCTTCACATATTAAAAAGAGAGAAGAATCCAAAGAACAAAGAAAATGGTTCAGATTTATCTAAAGAGTACAAATGCCAAAATCTTTACACTTCCTGAGGCAAGTTCAATGCACACTCTAAGGCAAAAAAAAAGGGGCATCATGTTAATTACTGATCCAAGAAGCATCTTAAGATTAGTCATGTAATATAATATATTAGAGAAAAATGTTTCCCCATACAAGTCCATGCATGTGCACCAAGCTGCTTTTTTCCTAATGAATAAATATCAAAACAAATAGAAGTCTGGAAACCTTACGATGAACCAATGAATCACAGATTAAAAGCTAAAACTCACCGTGTCTTCTATTTGGAATCCTTTTGTCCATTGAATGAGTATGCCTTTAGAAATGGACGACTGCTTCACTGGAAAAGAGAAAGTAAAGCCAAGTTCCTTTTGTCCTTCTGAAGGAGTCTGAAAACCTTCACCCTCCCTTTGCACAAAGGCATCTAGTTTTGAAGCAATAAAATCAAAAAGTTCCTGCATACATTCAAATATATAAATGCCAGAATAGTGCTTACTTAGAAAAACTATAACCGGCCACAAAATTCATTCAACTTCTGTGTTATTTAAGAGTTGCATGCTTTGGGAGGGAAGCTATTCATGGTATACAAGCTGGAAATGGGAAAACACATCAAATGCATGAAATACTTAAACTCATAAAAGCCACTATTGGGAGTTGCCATGACATAAAAGGGGTCAAGATTTCCTGTGTCTTTTTGTATGTTCAAGTAGCATGACCACATATTATGTTATTGGTTTGGTCAGAGAAGGTCAAAATGGTAACGAACAAAATATTCCTTTCTGATAAAGGTACACATTTTACCTACCTCAGTTGTTCCAGACATCAGATGTGAAGGAATAGACACCTCTTCAAAGTTGTAATTCAAAATTCTTCTACCTTCAAGTTGAACTCGCAGTACCCTGAAATTAGTCCCACCCAAATCCAATGCATAATAAGTTCCCTCCTCATCCCTGCAAAAAAACATGAAAAACAGTCATTGGTAAATGGCAACTCATCATCCATCTATTCCCCAGCAGTCAAAATATGAAACCTATGAGAAATCCATTTGACATGTGCTTTACTAGACTGCACTCGATCAGATCCTTGATGCAAAAAAAATGAACATTAAACACTGACAAATCGATTGTTTCCCACCCATCAGGTTGAGGTTGAGACAAGGTGTCCACATGCAAATGACCGAGGTTCAAACACCGGCACACATAGAGCCCTTGAAAAATGTGTATGCCTGGCCAAGTTTGATGGCTGCCATTGTTGAAGCAGGACTATGCTAATGCAGAGATGGGGTTCATAAGTATCCCCACAGATCATAAGAAACATTCAGCCTTCCCATTAAAACATAAGACTATTTCCCAGCAACCACCATACAAAAGGGCTACAACAATTCCATTCAAAGATGAGTTCAAATGGATTCCCTTTCCTTTTTCTGCCCAATCACCAAAACTGTCTTGCCAAGACAAAACTGAACCTCTTTGGCTTGGTGAGCGGATCCTTCACAACTTGAGCTTGGGTAGAACATTCTCCCTTTTCTACAATCCCATCGGAATACCCAAGGCATTCATACCTTTGAAAGGTCTTGCTGCCCCTTGATCCATTCTTTGATCCCGAAAAGAACTATCTTTTCTAGGGGACATATGTTTTTCTAAACTGTGTTCTACCTACTAATCAGCTCATGATTGGGTAATCAGCCCATGATTCCCTGACAATCATATAGAATGAAAAGCCTACAAAAATTCCATTTCATATGTGCCTTCCAATACTGTGTTGCAACTTGTCGTCCTTGCCAACAAAAAGACCCACATCAAGCACCTAATTACTTCATCATTCCCCAGCAACCATGAAAAAGAGGCTAGAAGAAATGCATTGAATATATGCTTCTTAAACCATTTTGTACCCAACCATCAATTCGAAACAAGGGAATCATTGTAATATCAAGTTCCCCAGGTGTACATAATTCAATCGCCATTCCTTAAGAACCAACACATAGTAAGGTGTACATGAGCCATCCGTTATTCCCTAAGAACCAACACATAGTGAGGGCTACAAGATATCCTTCTTTGCATGCTTTTCAACAAGCTGCGCTCTTCCTACACTACAATACGAGGCCTGCACGATTAATCCATTATTCCTTAAGAACCAACACATGGTAAGGTCTACAAGATATCCTTTTTGGTATGTTTTTCAACCAGCTGTGCTCTTCCTACTCTATAATATGAGGCCTACATGATCCATCCGTTATACCTTAAGAACCGAGACATGGCCGTTATACATGGTAAGGGCTACAAGATATCCTTCTTTGCATGTTTTTCAACCAGCTGCGTTCTTCCTACTCTACAATATAAGGCGTTCTTCCTACTCTACAATATGAGGCCTACATAATTCATCCGTTACTCGTTTAGAAGGGACACATAGTAAGGGCTATTAGATATCCATTTTTGCAAGTTTTTCAACCAACTGCGCTCTTCCTACTCTACAATATGAAGCATGCACGATTCATCGGCTATTCCGTAAGAACCAACACATAGTATGGGCAATAAGATATCCTTTTTTGCATATTTCAACCAGCTGTGCTCTTCGTACTCTACAATATGAGGCCTGCACGATTCATCCTTATTTCTTAAGAACCAACACATAGTAAGGGCTACAAGATATCCTTTTTCGCATGTTTTTCAACCAACAGCGCTCTTCCTGCTCTGCAAAATATGAATAACGGGAAAAATGATATCAATCGAGCTAGAGCTCGTGATGCTAATCGAGATTCGATTCTAGAATTCATGTCCATTGCTGTACTCTCCCTGCCAATGCTTCGGCTATGCCAGAAAAAGAAAAAAAAACACAACCAAGACTGACATCACAAGTCCAGGCGACGTAATTGGGCTACTGGAACTCGGTAAACAATCACACACATCAAATATGGGGTCTCGACCAAGAGAGAATGAGATAGACCAGTCACTACTGCCAACCCAACATGCAACTCGGATTCAAGGCATCGAAATCAAACAAACTCAATAAATTTGCATCCAAGGCTTTAAAATCTGAGGTTTTGACTACCTAAATGCTATCAGAAAATATAAAAAGATTCAACTTGATCATTCGTTGCGGTTATTTTTATAAATACCCGGTAGGCAGGCTGTCGACAAAGGTGAGCAGCATCTTGAGCTTACTTCCCCCCTCGGAGGCCAATCCGGCGTGCATCTCCACCGCCATGGCGTCCACCAACTGCCTCAAGCGCTGCAAAGGAGTGGAGCATCCCTCCTCGAAATCCCGCAAAATGCCCACCACCCGGTTCCACTTGCCCCGGCTCCTCACCCGCCGTGTCACAAGCAAAGCCGCCACCGTGCACGACACAGCAGCGCAAGCCACAGCCAGTCCCAACGCGGCTTTACCCATAACCGCCCCTCCACTACGACCTCCTCGGAAATCTCCCCGCGCCACCGCCAGAAATCACCAGAAATTCTTGTCAATTACCCAGCAGCAGCAGAAGAAGGCATTCACCAAGCCAAGCCATCACTCAAATAGAACCCAAGAATCCAAATCCAACAGAAATTCGCTTCCCAGAGTTCCTTCGACCTCAGAAGAGTCAAACCAACCAAGCAATCGAATAAACTGTCATGTCCTCTGAAAATGCATTTTGAGATTCCAAGAACCCCCCGCCGCTCCCCACCGGATGAATTCTTCGACGGTCCTTTCAAGCCGGGCGCATATTCCCGAGGACCATACGGGAGGCTGGGTAGTCAAAGATATCAATTCGATTTCCGAGACGCCAAATGCATCAAAATCCTTCAAACACGAACACCGGCAAAAACGCAAGAACCGCCGTAAGATCTCAAATTTGCAGGCAAATTGCTCGACGAAATGTCTGCACTTCGATAACGCAATTTCCCAGTGGTTTTTTTTTAAATTTTCTGCTCTACGCCACTGGAAGACGAGGGCGGTGGCGATCGAGGGGCCCCTCGGCAGCCATGAGTCTGCACCGAGTCTTCATCACATCAATCCCATTCAAACCCAAAAAAACACCCAAATATTTTAAAGGCAAATTTTGAAAAACCAAAATTAAAAAAGAAACCCTCGGTAGTTTTTTGCGCTTACTATTACTATCTGTCCTTGTCGCTGCCTCAAACCTGGGACTTAGCGGCAACCATAACGGTGCCGTCCCCGGCCCGTCTGTCTTGACGGCACTTGTACGTGGTGGCACTGGCCTCCTCCTCCGCGACTCATATACCCGTATATACGTACTGCTGTAGCAGTGTATATACAGTCGGTCTCCAATGTTTTGCACGTGTGAGAAATGGCGAACATTTCCAGTTGTATATATATATATATTTTTTGGCATAAATGCGAATATTCTTTATGTGGATATCTAGTCCACCTGGACAAAACACCTGTCAATGTTCGAAAAATAATTATTTTTAAACCGAGTTGTCGTTGTCAGTGGGGGTGGGTTTCGTACTCACGTCTACGTGGCCAGCACGCTCCTCACAAAACCAATTCCACATATAAAATATAATAATAATAAATTTTGATTTTTATATAAAAAAATTAAATAAAAATAGTCCTTAGTCGCAAGAGTGGTTGTTGTTGGTCAAGTGTTGGAGTTCGTTCCCGATTGGCCGAGTCCGCATTAAATGTGGGACCCATCTCATAGGCCATGGGGCTCTTTTTTTTAAATTTAAAATTCAAAAAATATCTTTGGGCGCACCCGTGCAACGTGTGAGTGAACCCCCCACAAAAAGGTGGGAGCACCACTTCTCAACATTTGTTTCTAAGTGGCAACATGTTAAAACGAGCGATGTCATCGTTTCATCATCATACATGGCATAGGTTGGACTCGTGGTGGTTTGAAGGGTTGGCCCTGTTCATTATTATTGTTAACAAATTGTAACATTTTGACACATGTACAAAATAAGACCTAATCATGAACAATTTTCGTCCCTTTCTCTCTAACATTTCATTCAATTTTATGTTTTTTTTTTATTTTGCAAATTAAATTAGTTTTTTAGGGTTTGGGTTTGTACTAGCCTTTCCATTATAATCATTAAGCATTTAATAATATTATTATTATTATTAATTAATTTTTAAGATCACAACTAAATTAAACATTAATTTGGTGTATGAGGTGTCCTTATTTTTGGGACAAGAGATCCTCCTCTATGCAATGTAACTATTAAAGTCTATAGAACTATACTTCTCTCTAAATTTGAACCTATGATCTCTCAAGAAGAAACATATGTTCTTAAACATTAGGCCCACTCAAGATACACATTAAACATCAGCATGCCATAAGTGTGATTTGAATCTTACTAGAGGCTTTAACATCACCTCACTTTTAACTCGATAAGTCGATATGGCCAAATATATATTTTGGTAAATAAAACTATTGAATGCATAAAAAAAGAGTAACAAAATCAAATTTACAATCACCGACTTTTACTTGTGTATGAGATCCCTAACAAACAAAATCTTAGTTTTCAAAAATGAACAAAACGATTGAAACAAAGCTAAAGCGAAAGACAATATTAATCCTCTTGTCAAAGAGTCGAGAACAAAGTATAAGGCTTTTTGTATATCATTAACCAGTGGATAATAAACACAATAGTAAACAAATCATAGTGTGCATCGTCCACTGATGAGGTATGTGCATAATGAGAAACCTCCTCACAAAACTAAGATACTAAGTTGCCAAAACAAGTTGGGTTCAAAAATTCATTACGTTGTGTCACTAAAACAAATACTTACAGTATGTTTCATTGCAAAAATGCATGTTGAAACACTTGAAGAACTTGTGTACATTAAAGAACAAGAGAACATTGCTCACTGTTAATAGCACAAAAAAGTAGCAACGACTAAGCTATGTAGCTTACTATCAACCCCGTGATAACGATGCTCAATGTGATGAACTTATGAAAGTAACCAAAAAATCATCAACAATGTGAAATCTTGTGGGGAGACTAGATATTGAACACATGAACTTACTGCATAAGCTAGAGCTTTGACCTCATCCACCTCATAAATTAGCGTAATATGGTGCTACATCAAAGGGGAGAATGTTGTGATTGTTTTTGAGTGATTGGAAAAAATGTTCGCCTCGTATAGAAGCTCCAAACAACCAAAATCCATTTTTCACACTAATACATGAACAAAACAGATGAAATGGAGACAAAGTTTTGACTTTGTCCACCTCCTAAATTAAAATAGATTCGAACTATAACAAACAGCAAAATGTGCTAGTTCACTATGGTTGTCACTCAATAAAGAAGCATGATCATCCAAGATAAAAACCTCCATAAGATAAGCAATGACGTTGTAAATGAAACAAAACCCAAAATTGAAGAGCATGAAGAGTAATAAAGGCATTATCAGTGCAATAAGCTAGAAAAGAAAAACAAACAAACAAACCCAAAGCTAAAATAGCATACACTAGACAAAATCCCCTAGAATCATCCCCTCTAATGTGGTATTCTTGTCATGAGATAAGAGTCCCCACCATCATTCAAATTTGAACCTATCCCAACCCTTCCAGAATGTTTTGTCCTGTCCCATAAGTGCAAAGTTAAAATTTCCCTTCAAAAAAAATTCAAATCCTATTTTTACTAATCCAATCAAGAAGGGCATAATTTATAACAACATTTCAAAGGAAGGATATGTGAGCAGCAAGTTGGGACGCACGCTGAATCGTGAGGATCAGCGGCTTGACTGGTTATGTTCGCGGTTTCTCTTCACGAAATGGATCAAGCGGGAGGCTCCTCTCAAGAGCCACCCCCTCCACCCCTGCCTCCAGAAGTGGAGATCTTCAAAAGATTGGTTGAAAATCGCCCAAAGCAAAAGGCAGCTAAAGCCTCAAAATTCGTCAAAAGAATAGAAGAAATACCTATTGTTGCTCTCCCCCCACGGAAAATCCAATGAAATATGCGATCACCTTATCATATCAGGCCTTGATAGGTCAGTTTACAGGACTTTGGCCATCCCCCAAATCTACGGAGAACTGGGTCCAAAAGAACTGGCGACCTCTAATTCGAGTAGTGTAACCTCCTACTTCTTGGGCAGAGGATTTTTTCTGTTCGATTTTATTTCTAAGGATGATCGGGATTTGATCTTCCGGAGTGGGCCTTACTTCATGGGGCCGCAAGTATTGTATCTCAACAAATGGAATCTAGATTTTGATCCCTCATAGGATGTCCCCTCGATTGTTCCTATTTGGGTTCGTCTGCCCAATTTGCCCATCCATTGCTGGGACTGGGACTCTCTACAGCACATCGGGAACTCCCTTGGGAAATTTATAGATCGAGCAGACCCGAAGTCACAATACGCCTGTGCCCGCATCTGTGTTGAGGTGGATCTGGAAGTAGGGTTGCCGGAAGCAATCAAAATCTCAGTAGGAAGTTGGACGCATATTCAAAAGTTGGACTACGAGCAGTTGTCGTTTAAATGCAAAGGATGTCATGAATACGGTCACTTTTCCCGCAATTGCCCCCAAAAATCCCCACCAGTAGTCGAAAAAGAAAAAGCAGAGGGGTGGCGATATGCCAAGAAGGCCAAAACCAAATCGGGATCTAGAGCTCCCAAAGCTGGATCTACTGGGACCAAATCCGTTCCCCCTCCCCAGGCGAATAGTTTTGTAATTCTCAGCTCCCAAGAGGAGGAAGTGCGTGTAGTCAAACCAGACATGGGGAAGAAGAAGGCAAACCTCCGGAGGAACCAAAAGCTATGGCCCAAGTTAGCTCAGAGGTCGCAGAGAATCCGCTCAATGAAGAGCAAAGTACAGAAGAATCAAAGGAAGAAGAAGGTGCATTAGCAAAGCCACAAGAAAACAGGAGAAAGTCCAAAAAGTGACGTAAGACGGATCGGGAAAGAAGGGAAGAAGCAACCTACAAAGACAAGATGCAAGGAAATATAATTACCTTGGATAAAATCATGGATAAGAGTACTAAATCTACTAGAAACCAGGTCCAGGGCTCCAAAGGAGCCACCCCCCTCCCACAAAAGTAAGTAATGAAGATCGTCTCCTAGAATTGTAGAGGTCTAGGTAGTAATCTAAAAGAAGACGCTATGAAAGATCTAGTTTGAATGGAAAATCCAGACCTTCTACTAATCCATGAGACAAAGCTGGAGGAGGAAGCTTTCCTCCGTCGAAGTAGTAGTTTTTGGAAAAAAAGGCACTGAGTGTGTTGCTTCCTCCAAAGGGGCAGCGGGGGGCATAGGCACTCTTTGGAATGAAAAAAAATTGGAGTTGGTTTAAACCAGATCGGAAGCTCAATGGATCTTCACACAGTTCCGGCATAAATCTTCGAATCTTCTAGTAAGCTTGTTTAACGTCTATGCTCTTATTTCTTACTGAGAGAAAAAACAGTGTTGGGACTCTATTAGTTCTCTTGCAAATGAAATAAATTTGGAAAACATTATTATGGCTAGCAATCTCAATATCACTCTTAACCAATCTGAGAAAAGAGGTGGCTCCAGAGTTAGAGATGTTGCCAAGGAATGGGTGGAAGATTTAATCCAGGATTGGGATTTGATGGACATTAAACCGACCAAAGGAGTCTACACCTGGTCCAACAGAAGACTAGGGCCTGGACATATAGCAACTAGATTGGATAGGTTTCTCATTCAAAGTTCATTTATCTTATTAGGTTTAGAAGCCTCCACTTCAATCCTTTCTATGGGGGTTTCATATCATAGGCCTATTTGATTAGATCTGAAAGAAATCCTGAATCTGGCACCTATACCATTTCGTTTCAGTCCACTGTGGATTTCTTAGCCTGATTTTTTGGCTAGAATCCAGGAGGTTTGGAGCAAACCTATCTCAGGGTCCCCCTTCTATGTCTGGGAAGAGAAGCTAAGACAGGTGAAAAAGGATTTGAAACTCTGGGCCCGGGTCTGCCCTCCCCTTCAGAGGACAGGAAAGGGGCTTGAGGAACATATTTTAGAAATGCAACATATAGACATCACCAATGAGTCACTAAGAAAGGAAGAACAGTTGCAAGTTGCACTACATAAAGCCTGAGTGAACGAAGAAGAGATTTGGAGACAAAAGTCTAGAAGTCTCTGGCTTAAGTAAGGAGACAAAAATACCTCCTTATTTCACAAGCAAGCACAAGCTAGGCGAAACTTCAACACCATCAAAGAAATTCAGTTCCAAGATCAAACCTTTACAGATTTCTCCAACAAAAAGGAAGCAGCGCACCAACATATCAAGGATTTGTACTCGGAACCCCGCACTCAAAATATTGCTTTAGGAGCAAAAATATTGTGGCAACAAATTACGGGTAAAATAACTTGGACCAAGAAGATTCTACTTAAGAAATACTTCTCGAGCAACAGATTGCGAAGTCTGGGCTCTACTCCTCGTGTGACTTCTGGATCCCCTATTTTCCAATTATGTAAAAAGGTGCTCCCTTATTTCCAAAAGCATCTGTTCTGGGTGCCTGGAAATGGGAATAAGATTGATCTTTGGACAGACAGAATAATGGGAGCTGACTCCTTTTCTAACTTTGAGGAGTTTGCCCCGCTGAAAGCCTGATTGGACTCTCAAGGGATTAAGACCTTTGGGACTTCTCTACATGGAATGAACAAGATGGTACTTGGGTTGGATGGAAATGCCTTAATCCCCCACAACATCTACATTTACACTGGCAACAGTTGATCAAGCTTCTCAAAGGGAAAGCCCCTATTTCTATACAAGAAAAAGATACACTTGGATGGGGGCATGGGCCAGGGCACTACTCAGTAGCTCAAGGGTATCAAGAATTCAAAAATCCAATCAGGTATGTTCCAAACACGAATCTATGGAAAGGAATTTGGAGAACAAAGAGTATCCCCAAAGTTGATATCTTCATCTGGACGCTGGCCCATCATAGTATTTTAACTAGTGAAAATATTCAAAAAAGGGGCATAGTAGGGCCCTCAAGATGCCCACTATGTCTTCTTCAGGAAGAGACTACAAATCAGTTATTTATGGATTGTCCCATTGCATAGGAAATTTTGGTTGGAACAAAACTCCTAAATTTTCAGAGAACAAGCCTCCCCTCCTTTGCAAGTGGTATCCAAAGCTTGAGGGATTTTAAAGGAATTCATCCAGCATAAAGTCGGTCATTGCAGCTCTCCCTCCTTATCACCTGAGGAGTTAGCATTGGGAGAGAAGTTGGGATTAACGCTTTCTTTGACTTCTGACACTACTCCTACTCTAAATCATTGGAAGTTGAGGATGGAAAAGAAGGCCTTCGTCCTTTGGAAGCTCAGCACGTCACTTCACACTCTTTTGTTTGATGGAGCTTCAAAAGGGAATCCAGGGGATGCGGGAGGGGGAGGGATTATCCTCTTCCCAGGTGATGAAAGAAAAATTAAGTATTACTGGGGATTAGGAACCGCGTCTAATGAGCAAGCTGAAGCTTTGGCTCTTCTACAAGGTCTCAAGAGACTAAAGGATCTAGGAGTTACTCAAGCAAGAGTGATCCGAGATTCTCAATGTATTATTAGTAGTATGATTTCCAAAACTCTGCCTAATGATCTCCACCTCAAACAAACGGCCTCGAGGATTTTAGCTCTAGCTTCCAGTTTCCAAAGCCTCCTATTTTTTCACGTCTTGCACCACCAAAACAAAGAAGTTGACATTGCTACCAACAGAGCGGTCGATTTAGCTCCCGGAGTACTATGCTTAGATGAGGACACACTGGAATTTTACCCGCTCCCCTAAAGGGCGATGCTCTCCTCCCTGTCAGCGACATGATCAATCTCAAACCATTCACTTGCTCTTCGACTGAATTCAGATGGGCATCATAGCATCTGAGGCTCATTCGAATCGGCTCTCTCAAACACTGGCATTTTGGAAGCACAAAATGCCAAGGACTTTTCTGTTGGGAAAAATCCAAAGATTTCCTTTGGCAATTACTCAGGTTTTTTTTAGATGTTTTACACCTTGCTGCTGGGACAATTCGTATGCTTACTATGTCTCCTTGTACTTCGGAAAGTTGTTAGGCTTCTAATTTTTCTAAATTTGGGAAATTTTGAGCTAGTCTGCTATGTATTGGAAGGGCTTCACCTTCTGTATAATTTGGATTAACTTTGTAACTTTCCAAATATTTACATTTTTTTTTTAAATACAAAATTATACCCGCTCTTGTTAAAAAAAAACCAACATTTCAAAGGAAGGGAAACTTTTTAAATTACCCATCAATATGTTGAATTTTAATTTATGGACCCTTGGATGATGGGAATTTGGGACTTACTAGTTACTATATACCAACATAATATAAATGAATTCATAAAATTTGGAATGATATCGCGAGCACGATCTTCCAAAAGAAAGAATGAATATCAAAACAAGTACTATAAATTCAGCACAATCTCCTAAAATAATGAATGATAATGAAAACTACTCCATACACAATCTCTCCCTCCATATTTGCATGAACAAATGTCAATTTAAATTTCATGTCACACGTGGCAAGATTTCGTAAGGGATCCCAAGCGTACGACGAATCGAGCATGACATAGTAACTTGATTCTTGGAGAAGCTTGTATAGGTTTTGGATTTCTACATGTAACATAATCCTCCACTATCCAGTCCCATCGAATTAAATACATTTTCTTAATCTTCAGAATTAACTATACATAAGGTCAAGACTTGTATAGATCCAAGTTTGATTGTGTCCAACCCCATCTGGCAACATTATTAAAGACAAAATTCTTATGAGTTCAGAATTTTGATTGTCTAGTACCACTTCATGACATTATTAAGGTGAACAAATTTATGACATTTTTTAGTGTTAAAAATCTATGATACAAAAAAAAATCATAGATCCAAATTTTTAATTCTACAAAAAATCAAAATTCCTATATATATATATAGTTTCATTTATGTCTAGTCCCATCTAACATAGGAAAAACAAATTCTTCGTATTCAAAATCCTTATAGATCTAGAATTTTGATTGTACCTAGTCCCATTTCAAAACATTATTTAAAATAAATGTACAAGTTAACTTGTGACTTGAATAGGTATAAGTGCACTCCACGCATGCCTTTAACGTATGAATACTTTGCATACACAAATACAACATCTCGAAAATAATTTCTCTAAGCTGCTAAGGAGGTATATTGGAGAACGTTAGAAGATAAGATCGAACTACAGAGCACCATTTCATTATTTATATTACATATTTGGAAAATGAAGGAAGAGGTCAACGTGTAACAAAATTTGTACGCTTGCTTCAAATAAAAGATGGAATAGTTCAATTGATGTATGATGCATCAAGAACTCTTTTAACACAAATGGATCTATTTTTAATGAAATTAGTTGCATTTGGCTCCAATGGGCATCTGCCATGAGGGGTAGTCGTGAAGGTTTATCTTCTAAGATACAACGAGATGCTCCTCATTTATTAGATATCTATTGCATAGCTCATAGAGAAGCATTAGCAACAAATGATGCTTCATCTCCTTTTTCAAAGTTGTAGTATATTGATAAATTTGCAAACAAAGTTTATTCATGGCTTGGGAAATCTATTAAAAGACATGGAGAACTGAAAGAGCTAATGGAGTCATTTCAAATCAATAAGTTAGAGGTTTTAGAAATTCATCAAATTAGGTGGCTCTCTGGAGGGAAGACCATGGAAAGACTCGTCAAACTTATGCACGTTTTGTTAAAAGATTGGGAGTTAGGGAATAAAAATATTTATGAGTTGGCAACAATATTTCAAGTACAATTTTGCATCCATTTACTTGGAGATGTGCTCATTGAGTTAAATAAGTTCAATAAGAAGTTCCAAGAGGATCATGTTGATATTACCTCTATTGGCACTATTTTAGATGTTGCTATTAACATGCTTCGTTAACAGTTTTTGGGAGGCGTATTTGGGGCAGGTGCTAAGCACATATCCTCTTTTTTAATTAGAGCAGAAGGAGGAACTCTTGAGTTTGTAGATAACACAGGTATGGTACATTTACATCCATTGAGGTTTAAGAGTTTTCCAAAGATTCAAAGATCAGGAACACGAGATGATTGCATTCTTTTAGGAAAATGTTTTGTGATGAAGGTGATTGAACCTCTAGATAGGAGGTTCAAAAATATACCTATATTTAATGCTGCTAAGTTTTTCACTCCTCAACATTATTATGAAGAAATGGATGATAGAGACTCTCAAACAAACAAAAAAGTTGAAATATTTATGTGAAAAGTTTAGTGTTGGGCACTCACATATTGTAGATACTGATAAATGTTTGTGCGAAATGGATGAATTTATTTGTATTTTTTATTATTCATACCCTAAAAAGCAAATGTTCGGGAGCATGGAATATATGTGGAAATGAACCTGAATGGTTTATAGGCTTTCCCTATTTGATGTGATTATGACAAGTTATCCTTGTTATTCCAACAAAAATAGCAGTGTGTGAAAAAGGCTTCTCAAAATTAAACCAAACAAAATATGATGATAGATCAAGACTTTCATTGGAGAGATTGGATATGTTAATGTTTCTTTCTCTTAATGCACCTTATGTTCTAAACGAGGGAGATCAAAATGCTATTTATAATGTATGGAAACAAATAACAACTAGAAAGCTTCTTTAATTGGGCAAATAGATTGATGTTTTCAATTATACAAGTTCAAATTTTTTGAAGAATATAAAATGAATTGAAGAAAAATATGTTTTCTTATTATTTTTGTTGGAATGTCCTCCTTTATATAAAATAATAATAAGAATTTTGTGGACCTTACTAATTTTAAATAAAATTTTGTTTATTTCTTAGGTTTTATTGAAAATTTATCATTTTTTCATATAATGAGTGTTTCGATTGTTTAAGATTATAAAAATTTAAAAGGACAATAATTATTTTTTACAATTTTTTAAAGAGTTTAATTAATTTATACTTATAAATTGAAGTACATTTATTTATATTGTCCTTCATTTTTAAAAGATTGAAAGAATATATATCCTTTAAATTAAAATTAAGATCCGCCTTTCAAATTTGATCACTGGTCCCCACCTTTTGAGAATAACTATGTAAAATTCAAGCTTTCAAATTTGATCACTGGTCCCCACCTTTTGAGAATAACTATGTAAAATTCAAGCTGTCAAATAGCATCTTTCATCCCATGCAAAACAAAGGCATCAGAATATGCTTTGCCTCTTGACTTTAGCATAGTTGGAAGGGCAAATCCCACCCTGGCCTGGGTTGGCTTCTGAACAATGGCCCACGTTGTAGCTTCTTGGTACGGAATGTACCCTTGATTCATTCTCACATATATATTTATTTATTTGGCACACTTTTAGTGACATGTAATGCTATATAAAAATATGGTCACCAAATATAAATATGGCCTGTGCTTATTGCTTCTAAATGGCATACCTACTCTCATCATCTTTTATGTGGGTAGTCTAAGAAAAAGGTTTTATACAAATATCTACAAAATCTAGATATCTACAAAGATATCATAAAGTTTGTTTATAGACATATCTATTATAATGATGATTTTTTTTTCACTTAGTCAATGAGCAAATTTTTTATTTTATTTTATTATTTAAATTTTATATAAAAATAAAACAATCTAATAATTAAATGTTTCTTGCCCATTTGTATCACGTAAATGTTAATGGTTAATAATTTATGTTTGAAACATTTTAATAATTAAATATATCTTCCCCGTTATACCACATGTGGTAGAAATGAGTTTGAATAATTAGAAGTATCCTTTTCATTTACATAACGTTCATTTAATTCAATATTAAAGTGAGTTGTTTTTTATTATATTGTTAAATTTAATAAATTATAGTTAATTTAATCAGGTTGATAGTTTACATGGGATTGATTGAATTTTTTTACAATTGATTTGTTTCTTTTTGTAAATAATTGAAATGTTGTTGTTATGTATATTAGATGGTATGAATAAATATTTTATTTTTTATATTTTTTTTTTAATAAATCAGAGGTTGTATTATATTTAGTTATTTTTTTCTTTTGAGATTGTGAGATCATGATGTACAAAAACTTTGGGCACATTAATTTTTTAAATCTTTCTATTTAGTTATTCTCTTCTTTTGAGATTGTGAGATCATGATGTACAAAATCTTTGGGTACATTAATTTCTTAAATCTTTCTATATAATTATTCATTAGTTAGTATTTATGACATTTTTTTACTATAATGGATGTAGATAAATAACATTTATTTGGGGTTGAAGTTATATGTGTATTAACAAAACATCAATTTTTTGTTGTCATTATGCATACAACAAACATGTGACAGTGGAATAAAGCAAATGTAATGATATAAATGGGTTCCACATAGCATGTTGACATTATTTAGTATGGTACTCATGCAACAAGATCCTATTCATATCTACGACATATGAAGTAAAGGTAAAATTTGTACAGCGCCAAGTGCAAAATGAACCACAATTTACCTTGATTACAATTTATCTAATAACACACTCAATATTATATATAAGCACGTATAGGTCATGTACCATAACCATTATAAACGAGTACTAATATAAGCTATGTCATAATGCTACATTGACACTGTAGAAGGTTTGTCTTGTTATTAGCAATTTAATGATGTGGACGCAATCATGTATTTTTAACAATTCTAAATTCCATATTATATAAAGATTTCATCCACACTAAATTACTCATAATGAGTTATGTTCCATGTAATTGTATATAAAACAACAATGAAGTCAATTAAGAAGTCTTGGATACCTAATCCTACGGGATTATGGTTGAACTACAAATATTGTAAATATTACTTTATTTGTAAATGTTTTCAATTACCAAAGAATAAACTGAAGAGTCATCATAATCTCTTGTAAAATGAAAACCAAGGCCCGACCATTCTTCACTATATATATATATAACTTATTCACATTATTGTCTCCTTGGTGTTGCTCAAGCCATTCATTTTTGTTGAGTGACTCAGACCTGCATTTTTATCTCCTCATGTTCTCTTCAGACTTGTCCTCGACCAGTTATACAATATTGTTTTCCTCCTCAAACCTATGTGTTTGGTATTTGTTTTGGTGACATTACTATTTTCCTTTTTTTCTATTATCCAAACCTTAATCTATGTGTACATGTGCATGAATCTCATCCTGCATGTGTGACGGCACCCAAATAAATCTCATCTTTGAGTAGCTTTTGGTGGAGGTCAAGGGTTCTATTGCTTCACATTTTTGCATGCGTTACATCTCCCCACAACCTACATGAGACAACAACCCACGTTCTAGTGCCTCTCCACGTGCTTCTCCACACGCCTCTTTATGTGCATTATATCTCCCCACATCCTACGTGAGATTGTGACTGATGTTCTAGTCACCATCTCTGTGTGTCAATTCTCTACATGCCAAGTCCATGAAGACATTATACTACGTGAGGGTATTCATCACCATTTTGTGGAGCAGTCTGCAATCTACGTGAATATTTTTGTGTTGATATATGTGCGTGAAGATATGCATATATTGTTGAAGAGTTGTGTGGTGGTACTAACTATCACCCTCTGCAAACCCTAATACACATCTTTGATTTCATATTCCACATATGGTTTGCATGTGGGAGCTTTAAATGAGATCTTTGATTTAATTTTGATAGTGGTGGGAAATATGGTACCATTTGTTGAAGTTATAGTGTGTTTTTTTCATGCACTATGAGTGTTATGTAATGCATGAGATTTGATAAGTTTTGAAGGATCAGTTTGCATGTACAACCCTTGAGCTAACTCTTCTATCAGTTAGATTAATTTTTCATCCTTATTGTGTCGAGATCCACTGCATTGCATTCATTGCATTGTTACCATGTTGTACAAATTGTATTGTAAGACCATATTGTAAGACTTGCAAACTATTGTAGAGATTGTATAGTAAGTTTATAGCAGATCTTATTGTATTGCAGAGCTTGTTGCAAAACTTGCGTTACAAATTTTATTGTCTTTGAAGATGCATTCACACGTCTCTATTGTTGAAGTGGTGTTCAGTGGCAATGAAAACTATCCATAATGGTTGACACTTAAATTATATACCACCTTATTGGAAAGGTAATAAGTCTAATTTCTATTCAATGCTCATTTAGTTGATCAATCGGGGTTTCAATTAAACTCGTGAGACACTATGCATTGCATATGCAAATCGGGTTGCTTGTAATATTCGCTTATTCTAACATGCTTGGTATGTTCTACAAAAAGAAACTTTTAATGTAATGGAAAATAACAAATTTATATTCTAAATTGTATTATGATTCAAAGAGCAAAGACAAGTTAAACAAATAAACATAAACCATCTATAGGAGGTCTCCAATCTAAGTTTATAAAGAGAGTAATTACAACTACTGTAGTTTGATATGCATATGGCTATAATCTCTACTGGTATGTGGTTACTCTTCATATTGCATATGAGAATGATTATATCAAGCAAATGATTTGATCATTGACATAACAATACTACTTTGGTAACTAAGTTTGAATATTACTCTATTATACAAATTTCACTAAAGTTTATGGATGAAACAATACAATAATAAAAGAGGACAAATAACAACACTTAACTGAGTAAAGGAAATACATCTAACACAGACACACATATATAACCAAAAAGGAAGAATTAAAATAACAGTGACAATACCAGTTGAGTATCCCTTTCCTTAAGGGGTATTGACTGTCGAAATGCTTTCTATAGTATCAACATATTATTCATTAAACTTGAAAGAGTACACTATTTGATATAATCACACCTCATACAAGTTCTAGAGCCTTTTTTATATAGATAGTCATGGCTTCTTTCCTATTCATTGGAGTACCACTGAAAATAAACTAAATAAGAAACTAAACTTGGATTCGGGGATCAATATCCTTATTAGTTACATTATTGAATGCCAATGATTAGGGAAGTTGCGATCCTGATGGTGATCACAACCTCCCCATATTTCTAGAGAATCAAACTCCTTATATAAAAAATGATCTACCTTGAAGTGCCTTCATGGATTCTTGATCATGATAGTAATAATGTACAATTATTGATTCTTGAATGCTCTATTTTGTCGATTTGAATGCTTGATCAATTGCGCCCTGATTCAGTTAAACATAGTGTAAATGCACCGCTGGAACTGTGCAATCAAAGACCGAGGTAGTAGGGGATGTAGCTGAAGGATCTTGCTTGAAATTGTAGCAATTTTAGGATGTAGCTTTGTGTATTTTGAAAGCAATAAAAATAAGAGTGATGCAACTTTGGTAAAATCCAAAATGAATCTACAATAATAACATGCATGCCCTAGGAAAATTCATACATCATTTTGAGTTGTTGGAACTAGAAGCTTTGTGATAACCTCTATTTTTGTCGAGCCCACCCTAATACCTAAAGGAGATATGTGATGTCCAAGAACAATACCTTTCATTAATAGCATATGACATTTTTCTCGACTCAAAGAAAGATGTATTTCCTGACATCTAGCAAAAACTTTACCTAGGTAGTAGGAGTGTTGCATCATCAAAAGTATATCCATACACTGTTAAATCATCCATATAAACCTCAAAGAAATCATGAATTAAGTCCAAAAAAAAAATTAAGGACCTCCCTTTGGAAGGTAGTAGGAGTGTTGCATAATCCAAAGGGTAACACTCTATAGGCACAAGTTCCACAAGGACAAGTAAAAGTGGTCTTGTCTTGATCTTCAGGAACAATTTGGATTTGGTTGTAGCCAATGAACCCATCAAGAAAAGAGAAAATGTCTTTCCTACCAAGGTATCTAAGACTTGATTAATGAAGGAAAGAGGAAAATGGCCTTTTAAAGTGGATTTATTCAATTCCCTATAGTCAATACATACTCACCACATATCATTATTCATTGGTACAATGACCAATGTTGAGATCCACTTACTTTCTAAGATGGGATAAATGAAGATTACATTTGGTAGTTTTTGTAATTTCTCCTTCACTAAATATCTCAAAGCATGTTTCATCCTTCTCTGGGATTGAGAAATGGGTTGAGATTAATCATCCTTAATATAGATATGATGAGTACATACGTTAGGTTGAATCCCTTTCATATATGTATACTCCCAGGCAAATGCACTACTATACTTTTGGCATTAATTTGATCAACTAATCTTATTGAGAGGTCTCAAGTTTAGGATTGATATTCAATGTCTTTCTTGGGCATATTTCCACTAGTGTACTATGGATTTCAGATATGGCACTCAAAGAAGAAGTCACAGAAACACTTTGTCATACTAGACCAATTTAATGAACATGTTTCTTGGGTATGGTTGTCAAAAAGATGTTCGAAGGATGGATAAATTGAATGCTAAAAGAATAGGGATATGCAATGAAATTGCAAATAAAATCATCTTCAGTATCCTTCTTAAAATTCAAGGCTTGGTTGAGAGTTAATATAGGTTGAATGATGCCATCATAACTATCTTCTATCCAAGAAGGGATTTCCACATTTGTTGAAGGTTTCACAAGATAATAGAGAGTGAACTTCTTAGTGGAATTTCAATGGAAGATAGTCATGTCTCTGGAATTGCAACCAATATAGGCATATGCAGTAGCCAACCAAGGCCTACCTAGAATCAATAGGTATCCACCCATATTAGCTTTTGGTTGGAGAACCATGAAATATGCAGGATACTCCCTAGAATTTGCATACACTACTACATCTTTCAGCATTCCCTATGGCCCAATAATAGATATTACTAACCAAAGGACTGTGGAAGTGGGACGTAAACCGAGTAATTGGAGTTTCTCCATAGTTTTTCTGGTCATTACTTTGATAACAACCCCTAAGCCAACAAATGTATTGGGAATGGAAGTATTATTAATATGGACATTGGCAATCAAGATTCCAGGATCAACATGTTTAGTCATATAAATATTTCATAGAATCGAGTCAACTAATTTTCCACTAAATTAGACAATTTGGGGGTCCTTTCTTTTCCTCCTAAGTTTCCTTAAGCATAACTCTCAAACTACTTATACATAAATCAGAACGTCTTTGATTGATTAGAACAAAGGGATCTTAATAAATACATTTATTAACCCTCCTAAAAAGTCAAATTCAAGTTGTGTGGGGGGTTTGTATATTCCCAATCTCTCAAGATATAGAGGAGTTGAAACAGGGTTGGATACATATGGTTGATTCGAGCTTTCTAGCGTGATGTTTGTACTATTGGTGAAGGATTATCAAATTGATCTTCCTCATCTTCTTGCTCCTAGATGATGGGATAAATCGTGCTTTTTTATCACTTTCCTCAATCGTAAGTGGACATCATTAAGATCAATAAGGGAAATAAAGTAACTTGGAAATTTGGGCACCTCAACAATGTAAGTGGCTTGAGCTACTTTATTATTGGGGTTAGGCACGTGCTGGGAAATAATTTGAGGAGAATGCTTTGATAGAAATTGGATCTCTTGTTGTTGGAATTGAGAATGTGATGGGTATGATTGTTGTTGCATATTCCCATAAGGAGACCCTCACCAAAAATGTTGCGAAGGTTGGTTATGTGCCTAAGGAGACCATTGTTGCAATGACATAGGTGGATACCAATTCTATAGTGAATACTGAGTAAAGAATGAAGCATAGTACTGGGATGGGTCTTACATCATACCCGGTGGTTATGGCTACCATGGTATTTCTTGAGATACAAAGCAAATTTTATTTATTTCTTCATCAACACCTTGGTACACAACTTTCATCTCAAGTAGTGTAGGATATCGATTAATTGCGTGATATTTCATGTAGATAGCACAAGTTTCCATATTGTTGAGAGTGAATTCCTGTAGGGGATGCTTCTTCTAACACTTAGAACATAAGATAGCCAAAGGAAATTTAGCTTCAGCTTGACTCTTTTTAATTTTCATCATATCCAACTAGGAACAAAGTGAGTTGAGTATGTCAGTATTGAAATTATCCAATAAGTTCCCAATCTCAGCTTGGGTAAATCCCCCTCTAAATGACTTGAAAACTCTTGTAATGACATCTCTAAGACCTTTTCCCTATTTTGTATTGCCTCATGAGTAGTGTTTGCATCATTCACAAATGCCTTCATAAGATAATCGAGAAATATCTTTGGATCCTATAAATTTAGCACATCAATACATTCATCCTGGATACCTATGAGAACAATGGTTTGGAGAATCTCAGGGTCCAACTTATGTTGTTTTGACCTCTAGATATTATACTGCAAACATTCAACAAATTCTTCCAGAATTTCATCCTCTTTTTTGTGTAATCTTTAATATCTCTTCTCTTATGTCTCTTGCCTTGAAGTAATATTGATATTTTTTCAAGAAGGCTTGCTACATCTTATCATGTGTCTAGATGGAGTTCCCTACAAGCCCCATGAACCAAGGAAATGTTATTTCCTTAAGGGTGGTTGAGAAAAGTTTTTGAGCATCGAAAAAATTGTCATAACTTTGGCAAAGCATATCAAATACAAAGAGGAAGGTGTCTATGTCTTCACTATACATGCCATGAAAATTTGGCAAAGCAATATGTGGAATGTTCTTCGTTTGAGCCATTACATAAGACCCTCGAATTGGAATTTTAAAAGTCACACGATCAAGTTCATTAGAGGCTTCTCCTTCATGGATAGCTGTGTTGCTTAAAGGATTGTTTTTCCAATCACGTGGCCTCTCAAAAGTTATTTATTCCTTCGAGGGAATAGAATAATATGGTTCCTAGATAGGATTCTCTCAACGATCAAAAGTTCCTTGTCCACTAACCAAATCTTATGTTTGCATAGCTTCTACAATAGGAGGAATAATTAATGCTTCAACTGAAGAACCAACTTCTGGATTTAAAAAATTAGACTCAACAACTGCTTCTATAATTGGTTGGGAACTAGATATATCTCCCTTTTTTGCTCCTTTCATCAATTTTCCTACCAATGTGTTAGTACTTTTAATGGCTCTTACTACACCTTGAATTCTATCCTTGGGTACGATCTTAGATCATTTTGTGCATATAAATGATCTAATACTAATGAAAAACATTATGTATGAGATCCAATGAGGGTTTTGTTGACAATTCTCTATACTGCTTCCCTTAACATGTGTTTATTTTCTAAATTTGAAAAACGAGCATCCTAATTCCTTAGTATCTCCCTGGAAATGATGCCGAAAATGATAGTTAAATTATATACCACCTTATTGCGAAGGTATTAATTATATTTATCGTTCATTTACTTTATCACCTAGGGTTTAATTGAATTTGTGAGACACTGTGCATTGTATATGCAAAACTAGGTTGCTTGTAATATCCACTTATTCTAACATGCTTGGTATGTTCTACAACAAAGAAAATTTTAATCTAATGGAAAAGAAGCAATTCTATTCTAAATTGTATTATGATTCAAAGAGTAAAGTCAAGTTAAACAAATAAACATGAACCATCAACAGGATATCTCCAATCTAAGTTTATAAAGAGAGTAATTACACCTATTGTAGTTTTTAAAGCATATGGATTTAATATATGCTACTATATGGCCACTCTTCATATCACCTTTGAGATTGATTATATCTTCTGGTGACTAAGTTTGAAATCCAATCTATTATACAAATTTCACTACAGTTTATGACTGAAACAATATAAGAATAAAATGAGGACAAATAACAACACTCAACTCAGTAAAGGAAATACAACTAACACACAAAAAAAAATGAAGAATGAAAATAACAATGACGATACCAGTTGAGTGGACCCTACCTCAAAGGGTATTGACTATCGAAATGCTTGATACAATATCAATAGATTACGTATGCATCAGATGGGGGAGATTGATTATATCTTCTGGTGACTAAGTTTGAAATCCAATCTATTATACAAATTTCACTACAGTTTATGATTGAAACAATATAAGAATAAAATGAGGACAAATAACAACACTCAACTCAGTAAAGGAAATACAACTAACAAAAAAAAAAAATGAAGAATGAAAATAACAATGACGATACCAGTTGAGTGGACCCTACCTCAAAGGGTATTGACTATCGAAATGCTTGATACAATATCAATAGATTGCGTATGCATAAGATGGGGGAGAGACTTTGTTTTGTATTCATCAAACTTGAAAGAGTACACTATTTGATATGATCATACCTCATACAAGTTCTAGAGCCTTGTGTGTATATATATATATAATAGGGCATATTTCCTATTAATTGGAATAGAAGTGAAAATAACTCTAAATAAGAAACTAAACCCTAGATTCAGGGATTGATACCCTTCATCAGTTACATTATTGAATGCCCAAAGCTGCAACCTTAATGGTGATCGTAGCCTCCCCCTATTTCTAGAGGATCAAACTTCTTATATCAACAACTATATGCCTTGAAGTGCCTTCCTGGATCCTTTCTCATGCTAGCATGTCCAATTATTAATCCTTGAATTCTTTGTTTTGTTAGTTTGAATGCGCGATCATTTGCACCCTAATTCAATTATACATAGTGTATATGCGTTGTTGGAATTGTTCAATTAAGGTCTAGGGTAGTAGGGGATGTAACTGAAGGAGCTTGCAACCCAATTACTAAAGTGGGAGGATGTTGTACTAAATGTCGATCGTTTTCCTTGAATGTGCCTCGATATTTCCTCAAAAACTCTCCTTCACAATCCCATTATTGTGATCAAAAGTGAAACTACAAAAACCCTTTCTAAAGTCTTTAGCAAGATGTATTTATAAAACTATTTTAGCAAATACATAAGCAACAACTAACCTTTCTCTAAATTAATCTTATAAACAAGAAAATGACTTGTCAATTAATCCATTAATACCTTAAGGCCTTGTGAGTTGAATCTTGGAAAAGTGTGTACTATTTGAGACAAAAATGGTCATGTTGCAGGTATAAAGTCATGACGAATATGTATATAGATGGGAAAAAGGATGGCATTGTAGAAGCTCGTCAATGGTCAAGGAATATCAAGCATACCCTCATTTTCAATGATATGTGGGATGGAATTTGTGAAGGAGAGGATGAGTTGAATCTAAAGTACCTAAAATAGACAAAGAGCTTGCAATATGGAAGAGCGGAGAGTCGAGACAAGAAGGCATATGCACTAATTGTTGCTACAGTAAGTGAAGAGGTGAGTCAACATATCATATCTACTAAAACTTCCTATGATTCTTTAAAGAAATTTAAGGATCTGTATGGATCACACTTAGAATCAAACGTAATTCAATTATTGTTGAATCTCTTCAATCTAGAGTTGAAATATAATGACCCCATGGCTGTAGCGTCTGATATTAAAGACATCATGCGTGAAATTGAGGCCACCGGTGTGAAGGTAGACATTTCCTTCACCACCTACATCAAGGTCCTCTACCCCACATACTCTCACTATCTTGAGTCACTTCAAGCTAGAGGCCAACTAAAAGATATCAATTTTGACACTACGATGGAGAAAAATGTAGAACAAGAAACCCCCCTCTGGAAAGAAGACAGTTCAACCACTGGAGAGACTATGTGGCTTGCTTAGAAAGGGAAGAATCAATCACATGATTCTTCTAGAGGAGAAGGAAGTAAAAGAGGATGTGGAAGACATGATTTTAGAGGCAAGGGGGTAGATACAACCATAGTGAGAGATCTGATCTTCAATGTGTTTGTTGTATCAAGAAGGGACATGAGGAAAAGACATGCATAATTCCATGGGAGACGATCACAAAGAATAAAGAGTAGAAAGAAGAAGGAGGTAAAGCTCATGAATAAGGTAAATCTATTGAGTTTTCCCATTTCATTGTTTCACATTGTAATATCGGTGCAAATGAAGTGTTGTTCAATGCTTCATTTTTCCTCTTGGACAAATACTTGGTTGCTTGACACTAGTGCTACCTTCCATGTGACATTTAGAAGAGACTTTTTGAAGATCTGAATGACAATGTAGATGGTATAGTGTACTTAGTAGATAAGTAAAGTCTCAAACCTAAAAGAATTGGCACCATCAAGCTTAAATTGTCTGGATTTCCTGATTTTATGTTGCAGAATGTTCTCTATCTTCTAGAGTTCAGAGGAACTTGCCATCTCTTGTGCACATTTGATAGCAAGGCCATTCTATCCACATATTTGATGGGAAAGTTGAGATAAGGATATCCTTTGGTAGGAAAGTCATCATGACTGGATGGGAAGATGAGTGTGAAATTCTATTACACACCAAGATCTACTCAAGCAATTACACACTCTCACAAATTGCCTTGCAAAAACAAGTCATAGAACACTGAAAACAGTCATGTATTTGATGCAAACAGTATAACTCTATTGAATAAGTCTACATCAACCAAAATTGGGAAATGTAATGGTTGTACATATATATAATTACATCAGATATTTGAAGGCCAAAAGATGCCATTCGAAATCCTCACAAAAGCAGGCTTACTAAATCTATGCAAAACCCCCTTAGGTGCAAAGAGTGCTTTCCAAGTCACCTCTAAAGCTCATGAATTGGTGAATTAGTGATTAGATGGTGATGTATGATGGAAAAGAATCCTAAGTTCAGAATTTAGGAAGAGGAAACATCATGGAGGATGAGTTGGCCAAAAAACAGTTAAAGCAAGTCAACTAGCTTTCACCTTTTCACAAAAACTAGTAAAAGTCACTAAGGCACCTTTCTATTCCAGAATTGGATAAAATCTAACAGAATCAGATCCGATCTTATCCAGAATCTTAGAAATGTGCTCTAATGACTCTAGGATGCTTGTGGTCCACACAAAGGAGACTTGTGGTCCACATAATGGGTAATTTGGCCAACTACCTAGTCTAACACCTAGTAATGAATCAAAATGACTAATTAATGCTATCCTAAGTATTAAATGACATGGATGGGTTTTAAAATACTCCAACAGAGAGACTATTGAAGTTGAAAGGGACATCTGTAAGAGCTGATAATTTTGCATACCACTCTCAGCATGAAGAAGGTATTTTGTTATATAGTCTCTTGTGGCATGCTAGACATGTACATATTAATTATGATAGTCTTATAATGTTGAAGAAGAATGGCGTTTATGGTTTTCCCACCATTCCAAAGGAGTTGAAGCAATGCGATGCTTGTATCATTGGAAAACATAGTAGGAAACCTTTCCTTAATTCAAATTCTATAACATGTAGAAAATTCGAGTTGGTACACTCTAATTTGTGTGGCCCCATGCATGTTGCTTCTGCTAATGATAATAAATATCTCATGACTTTTATTGATGATTACACCAAGATTTGTTGGGTTTATTTATTGAAGCATAAATCTGAGTCATTTGAAACATTTAAATATTTTCATATATTGATTGAAATTGAAGACAAACTCACATTGACACTCTTTGTAGTGATAATGGAAAATAATAAATCTCTAATGAATTCAAAACCTATCTTCGTGAACATGGGATTATGTATCAAACTAGTGTTCCATATAATTTTCAACATAATGGTGTAGCTGAAAGAATGAACATGACACTCATCAATATGGTATGCTCCATGCTATTTTTCAAGAGTGTGCACTTGATGTTTTGGGGTGATGTAGTTATGTGTGTAGTCTACTTAAGAAACAAAATTCCATCTCATGCTCTTGCCAACAAGATTCCATATGAAATGTGGTATGGCCACATTCCTTTGGTAAGGCATCTCAGGGTTTTTTATTCCATTTGCTATGCCTTAATTCCTAAGTAATAGAGAAACAAACTTGGTGCAAGGATTTGAAAGTGCATGTTATTGGGGTACTCAAACACAACCAAGGTATACCGTCTTTACGATGAGGTAAATACAAAGTTTATTCTTTCTAAAGATCCGATTTTTGTTGAAATGAATAAAAAACAAGACCATGGAGAGTTAGATTGATTGTCTGGATAAATTTACCCATGTAAAGACATTTCATGAATTTGATAAGGATATTCCACATATTGAAGGGGATATCCCTATCTTGGACCAATCTTTGGAACCTCCTTTTGCAACACCATCTCCCCCTCATGGAGAAGTTCTTACCACTTCACTAGAACATGAGGTTCAATTGGATGATGTGATTGATAGGATTGAAAGATTGAATATTGAAGATAATGAAGTACCACCAACTGAGAAACCTAGAGCCTCATAGAAACTTCCAAAGTGGGTCATGAAGCCACTTGAAAGTGTTCATCCTTATGAGGTTGGAAATATAGGAACTAGAAGCTCGACAAGACAAGAATATTGAGATGATGTAATTAATATGGATGTTTCATATGATTTTGAATTGAATTTATCTAATAACCATGAACCAGCTTCCTTTGAAGAAGCTACTTATTATGATGAGTGGAAATAAGCTATGTAGAAGGTATATGAGGCTCTCATCAAGAATGGGACATGGAAGTTGGTGGACCCTCCATTTGGAAAAAAACCAATTGGATGCAAGTGGGTCTACAAGAACAAGTAAAAATCAGATTTCTCAGTTTATAAGCATAAGGTGAGGTTTGTAGAAAAAATATTTGCACAAAAAGAAGGCATTGGCTATGAGGATATTTTTTCCCCACATAAAAATGGGCTACCATTCGTACTCTATTGGCTTTGGCTACACATAATGAGTAGAAAGTTCATCAAATGGATGTGAAGATTAATTTCTTGAATGGAGACTTGAAAGAGAATTTCTTCATGTCTCAGCCAAAAGGTTTTGTTGTGAAGGGACAAGAACATAAGGTATGCAAGCTCATCAAGTCTTTATATGGCCAGAAACAAGCACCTCGCACCTGGTATGAAAATCTAACCAAGTATATTGTGAAATTGAATTTCAAACACTTTAATTTTGATGATGCAACTTTGTTTGTTAAGAAAGTTAAAAGACTTGTTGTATATATTGTAGTGTATGTAGATTGTCTATTGATGACAGGGAACAATGAAAGCTACATTGCATCCATAAAGAAAGAATTGAAGAAAGGCTTCGAGATGACATATTTGGGACATCTTCACTACTACTTGGGTATCGAAGTGACTCATAATCCAAAGTATATATTCATCTCCCAAAATAAGTACATTGGAGAGTTGTTTAACAGGTTTGGCATGACATAATGTAACCCTCTGTCTACCCCAATGGAACATAATTTGAAGCTCACATAAAAATAAGGAAATGAATTAGAGGATGAAACCAAGTATAGACAGCTTGTGGGGAGTTGTATCTACCTTACCACCACCAGACTAGATATTTCATTTGTTCTTGGGATCATTTACATGTTCATGCAAAAACCTTGTGAAGGACAATGGTGTGTTGCAAAGAGAGTTCTAAGATACTTGAAGGGGAATCAAGACCTTGGAATAAAATATTCTAAGGTGGATGACTTCAAACTAATTGGATATTCATATTCAAACTTTGATGGTGATAAAGAGAATGGACTGTACTTCAAGATATCTCACGAGTCTTGGATTAACAGTTGTATCCTTGAGATCACACAAACAATCCGTTCCAATAGATTCCACAATAGAGGTAGAATATGTTGTTGTTGTAGAAGAAACAAAGGAGATTGTGTGGCTTAGAAATACACTTGAAGATTTGTAGAAGAAACATGTGAATTCTACTCCTCTTTTGGTTGACAATACTTTTGAAATCAAGTTGGTCAATAATCCCAAATACGATGATCGAACTAAGCACATCCACACAAAGTACCATATATTAAGATATCATGTAGAGGCCAAGACTATTCATTTACTACATTGTTCCACAAGTGAGGAAATTGTAGACATCTTCACCAAAGTTCTTGGAAGAGAAAAACTTGAAAAATTCAAAAAGATTCTTGGACTCAAAATCACCACTTTGGATTAAAGGGGGGAATGTTTGATACCTAATCCTATGGGTTTATGATTGATCTATAAATATTGTAAATATTAGATTATTTGTAAATGTTTTCAATGACTAAAGAATAAAATGAAGAGTCATCGTAACATCTTGGAAGATGAAAACCAAGGGTCATTCTTCACTGTATATATATTTGATTCACATTAATTCGAAGACATCTCAGCTTGGAATTACCGAAGCCTGTCAAGAAAATATATGGAAATTTTACCCATTAACAACATTAAAACCAATTAACAATATACCTTCATTAATCTATAACATATATTGAAGGTGAAACCTTTATTTGTGTGGTACACTATTAGACCCTTAGTTCATATTTGTCCTCAAATATTATGTGAGTTCAAGGGGTACATAATTCTACATAGAAATAAAGATAGTGGAACTTAACCTAGTTTTGAGTTAGTTAAGTACGACTTTGTCTTCCAAGATGTGTCTAGAAATTCAAGGTTTCTTGTTAATCAACATGATTATGGTTATAAAATACTATATTATATTTGTATTTCCATGCATTGATATTTCATACAAATAAATCCATGCTTCATTTTAAGAGTAGAGCCGAGAGCCATAACCTATACTATATTCAACATCTTTGTGATTCTAATGTAATCTATGTTGACTACAATTATTGTGTGTTTAGAATTTGTTATATTAGCGTATTTTTTAGTGGCTTGTTTTATGCCAAATTTAAATGTTTTTTCCTTAAATTGAAAATATGATTAGATGGCTTATCATTGACCACATCTAAATGTCTTTTTTTCATAAATGCAAATGTGAAATCTTGCGATATTATCATGTATTTTCCTTAAACACAAATATGAAATTTTTTGTTATCATCACATTGGTAATAATCAATTATTCATTTTAATATTGTGTTTACTATGATACATATTCTACTACTTTATTGGGTTATTAGCATATTAGAGAAAGAAATCATAGTGTTCTAACAACACTAATAACATTAGTTTTATTGTCAAATAGACCACTATTTGAGTAGTTGTTTATAGTCTCTACTTTTTTGCATAAGTAAGAGTAATGAGTTTGCATAGCAATAGAATATTGATAAATGGAATAAATTTAATTATGGTATAAATATATTATCATTTGCCAATTCTACAATAATATCCTAAAAATTTGAACCAAATTCATTGGAAAATATCAATGTTGGACCAAGGAGCCAAAAAATTACCTGAAGTATTTTCCACAGTCACATTCCCAATCCGTTGATTGCCTAAGAAAGGTCAATAAATTGTAGCTCTCAATTTAACATTGCCTTAATGCAATCACAAATTGTAAAAGATACATTAGAGCATAACCCCACCATTCTTACATCCCTATCCTCATAGAGAAAAATCTTAGCGTTTTGCCACTAATCATCATAGCTATAGCTCCGCCAGCCACAAGAATTGGAGTAATGGTTGTTTCATAGATCATACCAATGCCACAACTCAAAATTCATAATCCATATTCCTTTATATAAGTTTCCAAAATGTTATTAAAAAATTGATACCCAATTGCATATTTGAGCTTATAAGATTATTTTCTAGCATACTTTGATCAAAATGTTTGATAATGCACAAAAGTGCTATCACTTTTTTTTTCATTGGAAACTAGCTGACGTGCGCTCGAAGGAGAGGGCGTCGTGAGAACAAATGACATGGGGTTCGATCCAGGGTGGGGACGACCCCAACGTCCCCTCCTAAAACAGGACCCCAAAAGTTCTATCACTTCAACACCATATTGCTACTCTAACATATGAGTCACACAAATCACAACAACTTTATTGATTTGGAAGCCAAATTTTACAAGAGTTTCCACCTATTGATAAAGTTAGATGAGCATACATGAATTGAAGAAACTTGAAGGATATCAAGTAAATATGTTAATGATTTTAACAAGGGATTTTGAAAGGCTTGCTAAAAAAGCACAACACCTATATTATAACTGTAAAAAATCAAATGGCTAATCAAAATCATTTTGGTCATTGTATATAATTAATCACTTAACTCAAGCTAACATAATTATAAAGATGCACTAATCCAAGTTTCAAATAATATGGATATCGGTATTAAGAAAAAACATAAATTTTTGTTCACGGTGTTGTAATGGAGGATAAATAGCTTATTAGAGCATCATATTTTGGAGTGCTCCAAATTACACAAAATATGAGATTCCAATAGAATATACCCATAATGAAAGAGATATCGTGGGATATTCATAAAATACCTTTAATATTAGAAAATAACCCAAATATAATCAATTATGTGCAAAATATGAAACATAAGGGAAAGCACATGACTTCCAAAGCGATATGCCACGCATTGTTTTCCTTGGTGTTTTCCTTGGAAAGGTAAGCAAGGGCACTCTATCACTCACAATAGGTATACAATGTCTTAAACTAAAAAATTCATGAAATATGAAATAAGTCGTTATATATTGATCATCCACATTGAGAGACAAGTCATTTGTTTACAGGAGAAAAAAGTAGTAATGCCATAGAGCATGGTTAATATGGACAAACATAATATATAACAACATGGCTGACCAAATAAAGTGGTCTAATAACTTGTTAAATATTTTACATGTTGTATGTCATGCCATAGGACACATCATTCCATCCCTCCTTAGAATCTCTTCCCTTGAAGAATTAGAGGATACCAAGTGGTAAGACTTTATTATATTTGCATGTTGACATGTTTTATGCTTGATTATCCATCCGCCCATATCAAACTTTGATAGTTACATTGCCTTCGATTCCAAGCATTTTTGTAGTTTTTCCAACTTCTTGTAATTATTGGTCTTTGATAATATATATCGCAAAACCATAAATCCTCTTTTGATTCCACGGATGTTGTTAGTTATGCCATTCTCTTCTCTGGAAATGAGTATGTTGATGTTCACTTTCCTACCTTTTTTTATATTTTCTTAGTAGTGAGGATGTTGTCATAGTTCTATATTTGTTGGTTTTGCTTCTATATCCACAAACTTCTCACAAACTTCTCATCGATATCCATTTTTGATATAGTATCATGTTCTAGCATTTGTGTTTGATCTTTGATTGTACTTGATTTGAGAGAAAACCACTAATCTAGAGCTTGAGTTCTTCAAATATTTTATGAGTTGGCCTAGTTTATCTTTTTATTCCTCTTCTTTCGAGGAAAAAGTGTGATATTATTGTTGTTAAGGAATTTATTCAAATGATTGGGGATATATCACCAACATACTGGGTTTTAATAGACTATCATCTAAATGTTTTAATGCAAACAATTCAGACTCTTTATAAAAAACTGAATCCAAACAAATTTATACAAAAGAGATTGAAGGAAAGAAAATAGTGCGCATTGTTTATGAAGGGTGGTTCTAGCTTTCTTTGCTCAAATGGTCCATCTCTCTCCTTTCTATAATTGGTGAAGATAGTTACCATTGGGTTGGAGGGATTAGTAACTGAGCAGGTGGTTACCAAACCCACCCTAACTCTCTTAATTTCCAAATTTTTATATATATTTCATAAATTTTGAGGGCATTCACAACCAAAACAAAAGAAACAATCGAATGATTCGTAGGAAATGTATAGGCAACACGTGAATGCAACTTTTTATTGAATTCACAAGCAAATCAAAGGCAAGGAGTGAATGACTCACATCCTGCATGATCATTGGGAGCAAATGGGTGTTTTCATAGGGTTACAACTTTTTAGGATGCTAGGGAATAACCGAGGTTTGCTTGAATGTTCAGGGTCATATCAAGAGAGCTCGAATCGAGGCTCTTCCATCCATAAATGTCCTTTTGTGTGAGTGAACAGTGACACTTAAAGTGTCGTCTTTTGAACTGTCGTCATGGACGGAGAAGTGTCGATTTAAGCTATAACAATATCCATCAATTTATTTAGTCCTCCAATTCTTATTTGTATTTATGATTTTCCCTCGTCTCCACTTAAGCCTTGTTCAACCTCCTTACATATTTTCTCTTCAAACATCACGTCTCTTCATCTATGATATTTGTTTTTTCCTCATGTAGATACCTTCTTACACTCTTAACCTTGTTAAGAAGGGTTGGATGACGATTATGTATCTATTTATTTAGGCTATCCTTACAAATTCTCCTTTTGACTTATACTTTTCCTTATTTTTTTCCTTTGCTTCTCTTAAGATCTTAACCTCCTTAGGAAGCATTTAATTAAAGCCTTGTGACTTTGACATATTATCATCTTTCTTTGCAATTTTTTTACCTCATCTTCATTATTTTCTACTTTGGATATATCTTTCATGTAATTAGATTTGGCATCATCTAATTCTTCGAGCATTTTTCAACACTTAATTATTTTAATTTATGTATTTTGATAATCTATCTAAGTACATTTTTCAAATCCATTTTTTTAATAAAAAATCTAAAACCTTTATTTTATTAAGATAATTCCAACATTTCCTTACTTCACCATAAATGTGATATTGTATCGTATATTGATCATCACACTTATCTTAAAAATTCTCAATTATTCCCTTGGATGATTGCCCCTTCTTCATCTTCCCCAAAGGTTGGAACACCTATCATGTTTCTAAGGAATTAATGTTTCTTGGTTTGAATTTCTCTCCAAATTTATGTCAACAACCTCTATTTGTGTGAGATCCACGTCACCCCTACATTATGACCCTATTCCCTCAATTTATCTTTTATTTGTTCCTAATTTTCTCTCATCAATGCTTTTGTTTTTGTTGTTTGATTTTTTGTTTGAATCATTGTAGTGCTCTTAGTATGTGATAAAATAGTGTTGTAAGGAATTAATGTTTCTTGGTTTGCATTTCTCTCCAAATTTATGTCAACAAACTCTATTTGTGTGAGATCCACGTCACCCCTACATTATGACCCTATTCCCTCAATTTATCTTTTATTTTTTCCTAATTTTCTCTCATCAATGCTTTTGCTTTTTTTGTTTTTGAATCATTGTAGTGCTCTTAGTATGTGATAAAATAGTGTTGTAGCACTCATAATATGAGGAAACCAATGTTGTTCCTTTTGTGGGATTGACACTTGTTTGTTCAGTGTTTGTTTGCATTATGACATTTTTTTGTGACTTCTTTCAACACTATAGTGTCATTGTCCTCTATTTGTGTGTATTGGTGTACATTTTTAAATTGAAAAATTTGGGAAATTTTAAAGTTTTTTTTGTTAGATTACTTATTGCTGGTCTAATTCCGAGTTTTGTGGCAAAGAAAGTAATAGAAAATTGAACTTTTGTTTTTTTTTAAATAAGTGTTTTGAAACACTTTCACTTTTAAGTTTTCATTTACAACATTTCTTTTCCACAATATCACACATTATTGGCATGCATTGCATACCAAGTTTTATTTATTATTATTTTTAACTGTTAATTTATGAGGTCCGCCTAATATCAGTTCTATTGCTCGAGCACAAACAACAGAAAGCTAAATGATTTTGTCAAGCAACAAATTCTAAGATAAACATACATAATAAAAGTAACCTAGAATTTTAATGTTTTAGTCTATAACCAACATTAAATTAAGCTAACACCTTCGTTTAAGGATGGGGTGGTCATTTTTAACTTCCCAAAAGCTTGTTAAAATTGAAGACTTAGAGTTGATTAATTGGGAAAATACATTTGCAAGCGATGTGCAATGGGGACGGTGTCCATCCTTTCTTAAAAAGTGAGTGTATAATTAGATAGGAAACCTATTAAAAGTGGAGTATTTCTACATGCCCCCTTTCATGTGGTGGAATTAAGAAATGATCAACTAATATTTAGAACGAAACCTCCTTTCAACTGAGAGAACATATAAATACTATCAATGTTAAAAAACTTACTAAGATTCAAGTAAATCCTTCCAGTTTAACTATATAATATGAACATGAAACTCATTAACTATTCACCTAAATTTTCCAACCTAAGTTTTTGAAACTACCTTCCTACATTTACAAAAACTCCTTTTAAATTGTTTGCTTGATAATAAATATTTTTTCAAAATAATGTGTTGATTTTTAACTTAAAATTAAAATTGTTACATGCTTAAATAATGAATTAATAATAAAAAAATTCGATTGTTTTTCAATTCTATAACATCACAAAAATTATAAATTGACCACACTAACCATTAAAATTTACCAAGTCAAAGAATCATTATAAACTTCAACTCAAACATTAAAAATTAAAAACACCAATCGTCAAATCCATTTCTAAATTAAATGGGGTCAAATCCATATTCTAAATCGAATGGGGTCATAATATTTCATATCCATCTTCCCATGATCATTGTCTCTTTGAAATATGTGTCGATAATCTTCCAATGGTCATTGTATCTTTTTATATATGTAAATTTTTTATACTAAAATATGAGATTGAAGTTTTATTTAAAAATAGAACTTTTTACTATGCAGATTCCATACAAACAATATCATAGTTATTATTGTTATTATTATTATTATTTACAATACCGTTATTATAAAATAAAAAGTGATAGGTCAAAACATTGTAAAGTTATTGTGTATGTTCTCTGAATATGATTATTATGTATGTTCAATCATTCAGAAGTGAATTTGAATAAAGATGCGGCGTATATGTATTCAATAAATTAAATTTAAAACTTGATTTTCTTTTATAATCAAAATTAATAATTTATAGTTAAATTTTATTATATTAATTGTTTATTGGAATATTTCATCAGATTGGATTCTTTTCTTTTTATTATAATTCTAAATGATTTGCTTCTTTTGTAAATTATTGAAATTAGAAATGTCGAGAATAATGTAATGATACAAAATTCTCGAGCTTCGGTAACAAAAGAGTACACAAAGGTCTCATCCCAGAAACTATTCAAATCTTGATCATAAAACAAAAAACTTATTGTGTATAATTCCCTAACTAAATTTTTGGTGTTATATATACACACAAAATGTCCTAAAAGATAGATACATCGAAACTTCATAAACATAACAATCCAATAAAAGCAACAAAACATAAATTTTACATCAAACCATGGCTGGCGATGCTATTTCCTTCCTATATTGAGTGGTGGACGGAGTCCTCCTCCATAGCTTTCCCTCGTGAAGATGGATATGACTGAAAATGGATACCCTGGTACACATGCAATAATCTATCCAAATCTGTTTGCATCGTCTCTATTTTTCCTCCTTGAACTCGAATGTTGCTTTCAATGTCCTCCATTCTGCAATCTATCATAGAGGTGTAGTAGGAGATTTGTCTAAGGGTTTCTAGAATGCCATCAACTCTACCTAAAGTCATTGATGTCATTCCTTATACCACTAAACAACTCCCTCTAAGATGGCATTGTAGTAGATTGCACAAGAATCACCTGAGAGCCTTCCTCCTTTGCGAACTTGGGACCTACAGGCCCTCTGAACTCATAATTTTCTTCCCCAGAAGGAGGATTCAAAGTTTGTTAGGAACCCATGTCTTTACTTTGTTAGTATATTGTTGTTGGACGCATATGCTTTGTAAGTCGTCCCGTAGTATTTGTTGATCCATAGTTTATATTAGCCCATAGTATTGACCCATAGTATTGGACGCATATGCTTTGTAAGTCGTCCCATAGTATTATATGTCCCATGGTTTTGAATCATAGTATTGGCGCCTAGACTTAGCCCATAGTTTGTATTGACACATAGTATTGACCCATGGTATTGGTGCCTAGACTTAGTATATAAGTGTGTGTTGAGGCCTATGAAGGCATCGTGAAGTTAATTGTATTGAGCTTGCTCAAAGGAGGTTGCCCCCTCGAAGTGGCCCGTGATCAATATAAAAGTGATTCTGAGTTCTATTATTTCTGATATCTCGTGTATTTGCATTAATTAATTATTGCAGGTTCATCACAAAGTTCTTTATTGATCTTGCGAATATGGAAGAGGGAAAGGTTGCAAAGAGCTCTAGATAAATAAAGATTATTTGTTGTTGTCGACCTAACTTTGGCTCCGGAGCCCTTAAACAATTATGGATCTTCCGAATGATAACTAAATAATCTAAGATGATTCAAGCTTTCATAGTTATCTGAATACTCCATGATCTTTTGGATTTTTACTGCATTAAGAATTTGAAACCAATGTTTTGAGCAAAAACCCTACTTATTTTCAGGGAAGCAGAAACAACGAGAAGTTTATGAAGAAACCATCACATTGAGAAAAAATATGTCCAAATGCAAAGAAAAGACATATATTTATAATGTTGAGTAAAGAAATGTAGCCTTTAATTTGTGGGGTAAGAAAGTCAAAGTCGTTAGGTTAAAATATAAAATATATTTGAATTTATAAAGAATAAGGAGAGAAGAATAAATTAATTTATTAAATTCAATTAATAAGATGATTAAGATAAAAGTCCGTTGGATATAGCCTGGGTCGTTGGGAGGAATGTTGTTACCCTCCCCACCCAGGTTCTATTCTTGTAAGTGACATGATGCTCTTGTTGAGCCTCTATGTATTGACTATGTAATGGTTTGACTAGATATGTGATGCTAGCCATACCTTGATTCTTCAGAATAGAAGGTGCTGGCATATTTCTCGGTAGATGTAGCCCTTGAAAAAAGATGATTAAGGTAAACGAAAGAAATATAATAGAAAAAATAATTAAGAAATAAAATTGGATTATATATATATATATATATTTTAAATTTAATTAAATAAAATAAAAAGGAATTAAGAATAAAAATAAAAAATAAAAAATCTTTAAACCATTTATTGATGATGATGATGATGGTTTTTAATGTCTATTGAGACCAAATTTGGTTTATCGGACCCTAAGAGAACATACAATACAAAAATTATTTGATTTGTTTTAAAATATTATTCTTATGCTCAAAATCTTAAAGAGGAGAGTCACTAGCTTGCCATAGTTTTGAGGAGTTAGAAGGTTAGAGAGGTCAGTGTTGGAGCAAAGATTATGGATATGAGATCTAATGTGGGTTTAGGCAAGGCACTCTAAGAGAAAGTGATTTTCATTTTCAACGCTCATAGACTCGCAAAAATGACAAATCCTTTCGGCCCAAAGAGTTTTAGGGGTTGTCTAGCACCCAATTTCACTATGAATCTCATGAGTGCGTTCTAATCTTGGCAATATTAATTTTTTTGTTTGAGCTCGTTAAGATAGAAATATAATTTTGATCCTCATGATTAGGGTTAATGATCTCTTTATAATAACACAATTTTCTCTTAACCTCTAAATATTCCTTGCACCACATTTTCTCTTTGAACATAGAAGTGATAATATTTTTAATGTTATCGATATTTTGCAAAGTGGCAGTTTCATCAATCCCCCAATAATTTAACCAAGTCGTGGCATCTTTAAGCCACACTGGCTTGAGGCGTAGGTGGTTTTGGATGGAGTTAAGAGCAATTTTAGGAAGCCGATGGTCGCTTATATTGTTTAATTTGTGCTTGTACATTAAATATATAATCATATCCATGCTTTCAATGAGGGAGAGCCCCGCTTCTAAGAGGAGAATAGGATAGGGCATATTGCTCTTAATCTTAAGATTATAACTAATAAACCGCTTTTGGATTTGCTCAATTCTTCTATAAGGTTATTTGGAAATGCTGCATCCCAAGCTTCACAACTATATAAAAATAAAAATAATAAGTATTTTTTTTTGTTATAAGGTAGTATTCACGAAGTTTCGAACCAGTGACCTAACACAAGGAGTGCCTTAATAGTATACCCATTCTCCATCTATTCGATGCCTTGTGGGAAATGAAAATAATAAGTAGTTAATTATAAAACTAAATAATAATAATAATAATAAAAGATTAGTTGAGGGTAAACATTAAACAAATAAATGAAAGGGAAAATAAATGAAGAAAAAGAATGGAGAGTGATTAAGGAAGGAAGGAAAAAGAGAAATAATGGTATGAAATTAGGGTTAAAGGAAAGCGAAATGAGAGGAAGGTTTATGAAGTTTTTGAAATGATTAGGTCATTTCAATTAGGATTAGATATTTTATGGATAATAGGAGCTCAATATTGACTAATTTTTGGCCCATCTTCTAACCCTCTTCTCCACCAAGGGTCTACAAAATTCCCTGCTCCTGCGGCACTTCCTATATTGGTCAAACTAGTTGCTCTTTTAAAAAAAGAATAAAAGAATACATAGTAGACATCCAACACATCCGGACCTGAAAACCAACCATCGCTGAGCACTCCTCCAAAACAAAACATCTCATCCAATTTGATAAAAAAAAATTTGGCTTGAGATTTCCACTATTCGACTCGCTTAATCAGAGAAGCTCCCTAGGAGTTGAAAAGAGCCTAAATAAGATCAACAAAAAAGATAGGCTAAAAATTAGTCAATCTTGGGATCCTATTATCCAAAAAATCTCTAATCCTAATGAAAATTCCCTAATCATTTAAAAAACTTCATAAACCTTCCTCTCGTTTCACTTACCTTTAACCCTAATTTTATACCATTATTTCTCCTATTCCTTCCTTCTCCATGCTTTTTCTTCATTTTTTTTCCCTTTCATATATTTGTTTAACATCTACCATCAACTAATATTTATTAATTATTATTAATAACTACTAATTATTATTATTATTATTTTTCACGTGGTTCACGGCACCAGATATCAGTGCTCGCTACATCCATGGAAACCCCTCGAAATCCAGAAAACATGGGGAAGCCAATCCTTTCTATGAGGTAAACCGTCGACTCTGATTACGAAGCTTAACCTAGTGGGGACATCAAGTGAGACCCTATTACAATCTATACATAGCCACCTAGGGATTAGACCCCAAGACCTCCTCCTTATAAGATATAGCTCTCAACCACTTGAGCTAACCCACCAGACTTTATTATTTTTATTACTATTATTTAATATTTATTTATTTCTTTATCCCATTCTTCTTTAATTAATAAATAGTTTAAAACATTTTTATTTTTATTTTTATTCTTAATTTATTTATTTTTATTTAATTTAATAATTTTTTTTTAATCTAATCCAATTGGATTTCTTAATTCTTTTTTCTATTCTATTTCTTTCCTTTACCTTAATCATCTTATTAATTTAATTTAATATAATTGATTCATCTCTCATTCTTATTCTTTATAAATTTAAATATATTTTATTTTTTAACTTATCGACTTTGACTTTTTTACCCCACAAATTAACTGCTACATTTCTTTACTCAACATTATAAATATCCTTCTTTTTTGGCATTCGGATATATTTTTTCTCAATGTGATGGTTTCTTCATAAACTTCTCGCTATTTCTACTTCCTTGAAGATGAGTAGGATTTATGCTCGAAATGTCATTTTCAAATTCTTAACATAGTAAAAATCCAAAAGATCATGAAGTAATTAAAGTATCTCCAAGAATGATCACACTTGGAAGATTTAAGGAAGCAATAAGTTCGACTCCTTGCAAAAGGGTAAGGAATTTAGTTTGATTATTAGTTTGACGTCCTAATCCCTAGGCAAAATTTTCCATCACACCTCCTCTAGCCCCACACCTCGCTCCCTCCTTCTCAACAATGAAAATGTTGTTATATATATTGGATATTATATCCTTTAATATATAATTAGATTCTCTATCTGTATTTTGTGTTTAGATTTTTTTATTTTTCTTAATTTCTTTCAATTTATAATTTTTTTTCTAGGTTATATTATGTTTATTTACTTATTTCTCTTGAGATTGTAAGATAATAATATGCAAGTTAGAATTTTTTGTATATTGATTTCTTAATTTTCTTTATACAATTATTCATCATTTAACATCCATGAAATCTCACAACTAAAGATGTAGATAAATATCATTAATTTGAGGCAGTGAAATAACATCAACTTAATGATATAAATGGACTCTACATAACCTATTAACATACATCATTAATTTGAGGCAGTGAAATAACATCAACTTAATGATATAAATGGACTCTACATAACCTATTAACATAATAATATAGATAGACTCTACATAACCTGTTAGACATTATAAAGTGTGGTGCTCACCAAGATATTATTCATATTTACAACATATAAAATAAAAGTAAAATTTACACAACTCCAAATGCAAAATGCAAAATGAACAACATTCTGCCTTAAATACAATTTATAATAACACACCCAATATTATATATAAGTCATGTATTATAACCATTAAAATGAGTTCAAATATAAGTTATGTCCCGATGCCATATGGACAACATATAAGGTTAGTCTTGTCATTATTACCTTGAATGGTGCGTGGGCAATATATGACAATTCATCTTTAGCAATTCTAAAGTTAATATTATATAAAGTTTTCATTCACACAAAATCACTCAATACGAGGCATTTTGCATGCAATTATATATAAAACAACATTGAAGTCAATTAACAAGATCTATGGAAAGTTTGCCTATTAACAACACTTGAAGTCAATTAACAAGATACAAGGGAAGTTCACACTAACACTATCCAACCCTCGAGGTCAGATTTGTGCTTAATTCATATATGAGCTCAAGTGCGACATAATTTTGCAAACAAATAAAGAAACAAATAAAGATGGCAGACTTAAGCACCATATCCTCTTGAGTGGATTTGAATTGGTTAATTACGACTTAGTCTTTAGAAATTTATTTAGCAATTTAAAGTTTTTTTGGTTGATAAACATGGTTATAGCTATGAAAGATGTTATTAAATATGTACTTTCAAGCATTGATATTGTCCAAACAAGAGCTACGTGCAGCTTAGTCTCTATCATATAACATAAAAAAAAATTAATGTTAAATAATAACAAGACAAAATAAAAATTTAATAAAATGATTCACAAATTCAATTTATAATTTAATTATAATGACCAGGCTACAGGCACATACAAAAACTCAAAATAATTTGAGACAGGAGTGCAATTTTTTAATTTGTTGAACTGTTGTAGTCTTAGCACAAGCTCTCCAGATTCGTGGTGTATTTGAGTGGATTCATGGCGTATTTGAGTCGAATCGAACACCAAATACAAATTATTTTAAAACTTGATTCCAATATTTTGCTAGATACTCTTATTTAGCATGAGCTATCCATGAATCGAACTACAAATGAAAATAATAGCAAATGCTTTGATATTGCAACTTCACTTTATCTTCTTGAACAAATTCAGTTTGTCACAACCATTTACTGAATTATAGGAGCCATACACCATTAAACAATAAAAATTGAATGCAAGAGGATAAAAAATGTAAAATGATAATATTGTGCATTAAAATCCTTTGAAAAACTGTAATCTAAGACATGAAGAAAGAGACAAGGCATAGATATTAACTAAATATTTTTGTCATTGCTAACCAAATGGTTTCAAGAAGAGATCACCTAGAATTATATGTACATAAATATTCTTGACCAAACTCTATGATTGTAATTCTATTTCCTTTTAATTCATTATTGTCTCCTGAATCATATGAATAGAGGATAAAAACAATTTATCTATTACAAACTGTACAAAAAATTTAATATCCAATCCCTTTGAATCTAGATTGTAATTGTATTTCCTCTTAATTCATTATTGTCTATATGCTAAATCATATGAATAGGAGATAAAAACAATTTATCTATAATATCCACTCCCTTTGAAGACTCAACCGAGTAAAAATCAATTCCATTTCTAAGTTGAACATCGCCCTAATTGACTTTACTATATGCTCAATCCATATTTACATACTTGAATCCAATTATTAATTTCCAGATGTGTTTATGCTATCGATTGTTATTTTGGAGCTTAGTACTAAATTGATTAATTATGTTCTATACTTATATACGGTCATTTATGCTTCAAAAGATTTTGCTTGTAAGAGAATAATGTGTTTGATCATTGAGTGGATTAGTGATACTCATACATAATATATATGTTTATTGCTTTACATTTGTCATTCAACTAGACATGTTGTTAAGTATATTTTAAATGTTTGCCAATGTAAATTAACAAAATTTATATTTTTAAATGCCAAGATAATAATATGTAGGTGAAATAATTATTTTCTCAATCACCCTAGAATAGTTCACTTATTATTATAAAATTATAAACGATATATGTGTACAATCTTTTATACCAATCAATCACAACAACAGGTTGAGCCAATAGGAATTGAATATCACTTCTACGATGATTGGTCAAATAATGAGTGTTCAATTTACAAAGGTAATTGTATTCCAGTATCCCAGATGTGTGAGGGTTTAAGCATCATTGATTTCAAACTTACATAAATATGAATTTTATATGACTATAATTGTATAGGATGTACAATGATAACAATCTTCCATTATGTCTCATTTTTGCTATATATCAACAATAAATGCATATTAATATAAATTTACAATTCTTCAATGCTAATGCACAACATCGATCAATTCAATACATTGACATCTGTCATCAGTTTCATATGCAGTGGCTTCAGAATGTTATGCGATCTCTCAAAGATAGTTGTGTCAAGTAAAATTGTAAATATATCCACAAATGAATTTATTCAACAATTCATGGTTTCTGAAGTAAACCACTATGAATAGAGTAATTCAAAACTACGTTTATAATTAATTCATAACTTCTGGTGTGGCCCAGTATACAACCTTGTATCATCTTCAATGGAAAACATTCTTCCTAAGCATGAATTTACTGGACAAATTCTTGTCTAAAAGGGGATTTTACAAATGATACCCATATACAGGTCCTGGATATCACCTAAATGACACTTGCAATCAGAATTGAAGAGAATCAACCTATGAATTGGTATAAATTTCAAAAGATTATTTCCAACATCCAACCTGCAAGTCTTATAAAGGGAGACGAGAAGGACATGGTAAGTTCTGTTTCAGTTCCTCCTTACCTTCGTTTAACAACAAAGTCAAAATCAACAAAAGGGAGTTATCAGTATGGAGTCATTTATGAAATTGCCAGCCGCCAATTAGAGTAGCTAGCTGAGTTTAAGTTGACAAAAATTATTGCACTAATTTTTCCAATCTTTGTGACTTGTCGAGATGATTATTCCTATATCTTTATCTTTAACCAGTCATGTATGCACAAGAAGTAAAACTTAACACCTCTTTGCATGCAACTATAAATTCCTTCGTATATTTTACAATAAAATCATACACATATACAAAACCTACTCATCCATATGGTTGTATATGTCTGCACGACGGTGTAGTATCTACGGTTGACTACATGGAGTCACGATCCTAACATGATGAAAGAAATCTGAGAAAGACCATTTTACCTCTTACCAATATATACAGGTACATAAATAATCGAGGGTAGGAAAAGCTCTTTTATCAATAAGTGCATCTATAATAGACACTTGAAAGTTCACTTGGACTAAATAGATAAGCAAACAATTAGAAAAGTTAATTTAAACAGACAAGCTCATTTGCCCTATTTTATAATTTCTAGCCAGGTTTTCTAATTATTTTGTTTTATTAACTGAAGGGCTAGGTTCGAGTCTTGACTATCTATGAAAATGGTGGAAATAACTTAATGTCTTCCAAAAAAAGAGCAAATAAATGATAGAAACCAAGAATAAATCCTGGAAAGTCAGTTTCAGCATTCAGGGCATCAACCCTGCAGTTGATGATGAAAAGTGCAGGAACAGACTGCAAATCTCACAACATTAATACTTATTCTTGTGATTGGTTCCGATTCCTCTTATTAATACTAAGTATAGCATCCATGCTCAAAGAAGAAAGGAGTAACGAACAAAATTATAGTAAAGTGTGGTTCACAAATGAAAACCAAAGAAAGAATGTATCATTTTTCCTTTAAAAATATAGATTCGAAGTATATTTAAAAATACTATGTGACCAGACCATGACATTTTAACTGATCTCCATGTGTTAATAATGTCTAATGGATCAAATATTACAAATGCTTATACAGATGAATGAAGTAAACAAAATTATAATTATTTTCAACAGGAAAAAGGTTTAGTTTAAATATACTCCGCAACCTGTAAATACCATGGTCAACCATTTCACCACGGTTCAAAAAATTTAGGGAACATGTAAAACAATTGCAAGGAAAACAAAGAGAAATTGTCAGTTTTTCCTCTAACCCGCCATTCATTGCTTCTATGATAATAAGCCAGGGAAACATTCCCACATGACAATATTATTAGACAAATTACACAGGTTACAAAATATGACCATTACTGGTAGAGGGATTTGTCAACATACAGAATGCATAGATAATTAACATGAATATGCTACCAAGTAGCACAAGTCTGTTGGCAAGCATAAATTGCTTGACGAGACAATTGTCTTGGATACATCAACATGATCTTGAACTTAGAGGCCAACACAATATAACCTTCTATAACAAAAAGACCCCTCCACATTCTCTTTACATATAAAATTTCAAAGTCAATTACAACAAACTAATATTACAATTTGTGAACTACTCACACCACCCAAATTAGTACAATTACCCTTCATATATGGCTTAATGATGAAGCAAGCATGAAACTTTATGAAATGGACAAGCCCATATTATTGAATATTCCATCATCTAGACATGTTTCTTCCAGAACTCTCTCAAATTAATACTCTCTAAACTCAGGACTTATCATATCTTTGCTAACCTGGAATCAATCTCTGCAAAATGCTTGTCCAGCAGTACTTGTGCTAGAACTAATGATCCTTTGACCTAATACATTGTAAAACCAGTACATTATCTAAAGACTTATGACCAATGCCACCAGATCTCACAAAATCTTGTCCATGATCATTTTATCTGCTCATAGTAAGGTTTATGTCAATTACTTACCCCTGCCTACATCGATAAACAACTGAATAGATGCCACCAGAGCTTTTCTATTGTTTTACTTATCCATTGTAATCCCAAACTAACACACGACTAAGACTGCACTCTATCAGGGTATTTTTTTTCTTTTTGCAAAATTCACAGAGTCTATTTCCACCTCTCAAATTTTCTCTAGTCAACTTTCAAGAAAGTACCAAGGTTGAGACTTCTCGAGCAATTGCCTTTGTTCCAATTTAATAAAAGGATTTAACAAATAACACCTGTATTAAAACGATTTTTTCTGACTTGTTATTTCAATTTTCAGTCTAGAAATTGTAATGTTTGAAACAAATCGACTTTCTGAGAATAAATCAATTTTGGAAAACTACAATTGACCCAAACATTTTATAATTCAAAATGAAGAAAGTAGATAAAAAATACACTTATCGAGAACAAGAAAATTTAGTAAGCTGGGCTTCTAAAGACTAGATCATGTTCCTCTTACAAAGATGCCACTTAATAAAAAAAAAATCAACTTAATAAAAATAACAACAAACTTAGAATAATAAATGCAATGAATGGCAGTTCAAGTGCACTAAAAAAGAAACTTACATGTATGAAGGCACTCGGATATTGGTGTAGCTTCTCTCAGGAGTTTGCAGCAAAGAGAGCAAGATAAGCGCTCTTTCAATTGCCTTTTTTTAATTTTTACATAATGACTAGTCATTGTCATTTCACTGTCTTGTGTCTCCAACAGCACTACTGACAACCAAACCACATGCATCAGTAAGGCAAAACCTGTACAGCTTTCTGGCTTGTCTGCTGGCATTGACTAGATTGGATCGTTTGCAGCAATTTTGCTTCTACCAGGATGTAACTAGAAAAACAAAAATATGAGCTTAAAAAGTTGATAAAATATTAAAATCAAGAATCTTATAAGCTTTAGCAATGAGCACTGTCACATAAAAATCCAAAATCTGCTTAAGGACAATCTTTTCTTCAAAGAGGCTGTGAAATTTAAAGCAATCAAAGAAGAAATGACGCTGCTAGTGCTCCAGTATCTTTGAGAACTGAATTGCAATAAACGGGCTTGCTTCGCAGCGTTGTGGTGTACCCTGGAGAACGATTTCTTCCTGAGTGGTAGGCATGTGGCAAGCATGCACATAAAGCAACAATATTTTACTTGCTGCGTAGCTTATGATAGCTTTACTTGCTTCTCAGCTTATGACAGATGGATCTTTACTTGTTGAGCAAGTTACGACAAACTGGAGGACCAGCCAGAAAATATTGCAAGCATTTACTAAATGACACATATCATATTCGTACATAGGTCATAGGTCATAGTGGCTGCAATCATTTATATTGATCAGAAATATCATATGGCAACATACCAAGACTAAGTTTGTGTTTTTTATTTTTTATTTTCATAACTTTTTTAATAGCTACCAATGATAAAATTAGTCATTTCAAGTCATTCTCTCCAATACCAACTTAACAAATATGTAAAAGTTTTTTGTTTTCTGAATACAATTAAATCACAAATTTAAACTAACTTTTATTGATCTTGAGAAACAAAAAAATATTAATAGTGATTAATAGAACTTGTCTTCACGCTGCTCTCACCCCGGGAAGAGCAGCACAGAGGTTGCTTCACGTTGCTCTCACCCATGGAGGCACAATGCATGGATGCACAATGGCCCATAAAGCCTACACCTCCTGTCAACATAGAGACTGTCACAATGTCAGCCCACAGTATTCTGAGTAAAATAAATAGTGATATGTTAGAAATATTTCTGCAGAGTATAATGTTTGTGAAAAATAATTTATTTTATAATTTTTGTTAATAGCGCAAAATGAGAAAATTTGTCAAATCTGGAGGTTTTATCCAATAAACTTTGAAAAAAAACAAAATAAAAAATATCAAAAAATATTATTATTTGTAGTAACTTTATAAAACATAGTGTATAATTATATCTTGTTATCAAATTAATTGTTAAAAGCGGAACATATAGTCTCTTGCCTACGGTAGGGGCTAATAAGTTAATTCGACAATTCAAGGTTTCTTATAAATTAACATGGTTATGATTATGAAATATTGTATTATATTTATATTTATAAGAATTGACATTGTATAAAAATACAAATTATGTACAAAATAAATGTCATAGCTCAAATCGACACTTCTCTATCTATGACGACATTTCAAAAAAGAGGACACTTAAAGCATCACTGTACGTTCACAAAAAGGAAATTTATGGATGGAAGAGCCTATAATTTGACTCTTATTGGTGACCCTAAGCATTAAAAGTGAAACCCCAACTCTTTCCCTTTCATTCTAAAGAGTTCCAACCTAAAAAGGAGCAAATTCATTCCATGTTAGTTCATTAGGAGCGAATTCCCTAATGATTCACATCTTGCTAGTACATTGGGAATGAACCATTAACACCTTGCTAGTTCATTAGGAGTGAATGCATAAAAAATTGACAGTTTGCATCTTTCACATCGATGACAAGAAAATCATTTGCATGTTTCCTATGAATTAAGCATGAATGCCCTAAAAAATCACAAAATAAAAATAAAAATTCGAAAATGAGGGAAGTTAGGAAGTTATGCATACTAACTTGCTCGGTTGTAACACCTCCAACCACTTGGTAACCATCGTCAACTTCTTCCTTCAATCATAAAAAGGAATGGAATGGACCAAGAGGTGGGACACCCAAGAAAGTAAAGACATGCTAGAGTAATCACTCATTGTCACACCCATCTCCCCCTTCCATTAGTAACCCTTGTTGTTGAACCCTTGTATCCATGCATACTAAAATTGCTACCCTCAAGTAGTTTCTCCCTTTTACATGTCTAGTGGATTGGAGTGGAATTGTGGGAGTACATGAGCAGAAGAGATTAGAATCTTCAGGTTCGTTAAGGTGCTGAAGCAAAGAAGAGGTATATATTGTACTTTGTTTCTACCATTTCAACAGATATTTGACATCTTTCCCTTCCCCAAATTTCGAGTCAATTTTGTGATTGATAATTGGCATAAATAAATTATTGTTTTTATATTGAAAGTTAGTAATCTTATGTTCTTTTCATTCTTCAATTCAGTAGTATTCTCTACTTTTTGTCAAATTGGCTTGAGGAAAGTTGGTTCTATTTTTTTTGCAAGTTAAAGGTTGGGAAATCGAGAGTAGATATGGAAAGAAGAAGGAGCAACTTGGATCAACCATCATAAAAGGTGCACAAGCTTTCTTCTTCTCATCTCTCATTAATTTAGTTTTTCTTATTATCAGTTTGTATGTGGTCTTATGCATGCGTATGAGCTTTTTTGATTGCTAATAGGGCCTTATATGTCAGTCTCCTTTTATTCAGTATGTTGGTGATCTCGCCCTAATCATAGGAATAATTTTCGTACAATAGAATTGGCGAATCCACTGGGGAGAAACATACTTCTATTGGGCCTGAACGAGTGTTTTCTCCATTGTTTGCTGGGAATTAGAGTCTTTGTTAGGATTAGACATACAAATAACATCTTAAAATTTCAGCATTTGAGAATTTTCTTGAGTTGTTATACCTTTTAGTCTACTAGAGGATCCATTCGCTAGAAATTGTACTTGCAGAAGCGAATGGTAGGGTCTATTCACACCTAATGATCTAGACAAGTGTGAATGGTATGCAATAAACCTTTTGCACAAAAGTCAATGCCTTGTGTTTGAGAGAATTTCTCATTTTTGAAAAGTTTTGGTTTGTTTTGGATTGTCCTAGTAGCGTAGGCTTCTTTGTGGCCTTCCTGGAATATTTTGGGTGGTGTTTGAGTGCATTTAACATTAGTTTGAGTAAAAAATTATGAAAATTCTAAAAGTGTTGAGTGCTTTGTTATCTTTTCATTTTTCATTTTAGTGATTGATAAGCCTAGAGTGTGAAATCTCATAGCATAATCTCGCTATTTGTGCTTCTGATTGCTCTACTTTTGAGCAAAATTGGCTTCCTTGCCACCTAGTAGATCTATTATCTTGTTTGAGTCTAAGAACTTGTTTCTTCTTGAACTTGGATTTGGCTTGTGGTTGAAGAGTCTAGTGTTAGAAACCGTTTTCAGTAGAGTGAGGGCATACATTTCTCATTTTTTGTTGCTTGCATTAGTTTGAGTTGTTGTTCAAAAGTTGCATTTTCGTAAAAAAACAAAAAAAAAGGATTTCGTAAAGTTGTATTTGGTTTGGAAAAACAAAAAATAGTAGATTGCATTTGCATTGAAAGAGTCAATTTTGTGGTTTGAAAAGTGCTTCATATTTCATTTTAAAGAGTGTAAACGAATGCATTTACCTTTGAAAATCTTTAGTTGCACTAAATTGTGCTCCATCTTTCATTATAAAGAGTGTGTACAAGTACATTTGCATTTGAAAATATTTAGTTGCACTTAATTTCTTTTTTTCAAAAAGTCTCTAAAATTGTTATTTTTGAAAAGCAAAAAGCATTTAAAAGAATCTAGGAGATTTTCTTTTGATAGAAACTCATCTAATGGTCCACGGCGTTGCTGGATCTTGGAGATAGGTGTTGTGATTTAACTCCTCCAAGGCCATATAATATTGAAACTAGGAACAATTAAAGAGTGCCAAATCCATTAGTAGAGTGAAGTACTTGTTGGGAAAGTGCCTCTCAAGCATGTGTCAAGTGGTAGGTAAAACTAGTAAAAGTGGGTAGATTGTCCCCTGTTTCTTGGATTAGTGGGGTTGTGTGAGTATGGGAGTTGTTCAAGCATGGAAATTCCTCAAGGTGACACCACTGCTCACTGACAGCTTCGGGTCTAGGACTTGTGTCCTACGTTCCCTGCCCATTTTCAAAATCTCTTTTTGACGACCATTCCACCAAAATACCTAACATGAAGTGGTAACATTAGTTTCCTTTCCAACGATCCTCATAGGTCACTACAAGGGGAATATCTTGCGACACTTGAGACAGATGCAGAATCTCTATCTCAACTCCTTCGAAGGCTGTTTTCCAAAATCAAGTGCTTTAACCCCTAGTGATTGATGCATGAAGATTAGGGTAACTGTCTCTTGATATTCATTTGTTGGACTTGGCCCCTAATCATCCCAAGTTGACCTCCGGAGACCCCTGATTGTGGCTCTTCACTGAATAGTATTTGGTCCTAAACAACCAAGTGCTTTTCATTGGAAGAGTATTTATGCATGTGTGAATATTTTCAGGAATGTTTTAGTGTGTGCTGTTTGTTTTACTTCTTAATTTTGTAATCTTCCTCCTTTCTATCTTCTACGAGCCATCGTGGCCGATCAAACTTTATGTAGGTCCATAAGGATTCAAGGACACTCTCTTGAATAAAGAGAGTTCCTTGCACCAAGGAAAAGACTAGATTATAATAATCCACCCCCTCAGGGGGTCGAGGAAGAAAATCAAGAACCAGAAACAAGGCACAAAGAAGAAGAAAAAAGTTCAATCTCTAGTGAGTTTGAGAGTTCATCCGTGGAGGGTCAACTTAGTAATGCTGAAGTTCAGTTCAATAACTCCCCCAAATTTGCTTCTCCTTAGCCCAAGGATAACCTAGTTCCTCTTGTTATAGAGTATATTCCAAACCTCGAAGGACGGTTAAACCCACCACAGATTCATAATTTTGTTCACAACCAAGAACTTGAGTTACATACCCCTATAGTAAATAATCCACCATTTGAGTGGGATGGTGTGGGAAACACAAGGGAGATACCTATTATTAGAGAGGTTACATGCCTATTCATTTTAGTTCCCATAAGAGAAGGAAACTTAAACACATCCTCTACATGAGCACCTGGATGGTTCCCACCATATGAAATGGTGCTTACTAGAGGGGCTTCATCTATGCCACAAGGCACCAACCATTTCTCTTTTGGGATGAAATTTCCAGGTTTCCAACCAGTGAATACCAATATTCATCCCATTGCAACAAATATTAATGCCCCTAGCAGTGGTCCATTGGTTCCATCCATTGCTTTCCCACCCTATATTAGAAAACTCTCCATGCCCAACCCTTCCACAGTGACTGGGGTTGTTCCTAGCTATATCCTACCTGAGATGAAAATAACGTTACAAGGAATGGGAGGTATGAGTATTGGTTTTCCTTTAGGACAAAATATGCCGCAAGGAAATACAATTAATCTTGGAATAGGGGGAACCAATGTCGAATTTCCTTGGGGGCATAATATGCACTAAGGAAATGTTCCTTCATCTAGGACATGAGGGATAAGCATGGTCAATACTGCAAATGTTAATATTTCCCAATGCAACCAACCATTCATGGGGGGCATACCTAGAAGCAATATGACTCCTTTTGTAAAAACTCAGTATGGTCACACTCAATATTTTGGACAACATAATCAACCTTTCACGAATCCTAGGAATTCATATATACTAGGTCAATATTTTTTTAATGCAAACCAATGGGAAACATATGCTTATGGGGCTTGGAATTCTATGGCACAAACAAGGTTACCCTTCTTGGCTACTTTGAATTTGCCAGATTTGTCGAAGTTAACTAATGATCCAATGTTACATGATCCTAGATCCCCCCTATCCCTACCGAAATTCCTTCATATATGCCTAAGTTTGAAGGGGATCCTAAAGAAGACCCACCAAACCATGTGATGAATTTCCATCTTTGGTGTTATTTGAAGTCCTTGATGGATGATTTCATTAGGTCACGTCTCTTCTAAAGGACCTTAATGGGGGTAGCAACAAAGTGGTACATTGAGTTACCATGTGATTCCTTTTAGAATTTCAATGTGATTGCAATGACATTCTTAAACCATTTTCAGTTACTAGTATGCAATAAGATTGGCACAGAACTCTCGACTTCATTCAGGTAGGATAAGTCCAGGCATATCTTCGATCACATTCATTAATGGAGAAGGATACATAGTTTGATAAAAGCACAAATTCCTGATGATTTCTTAATTGTTTGGTTCATTAAATTATTGCAACCTTTCATTGCGAAGGATGTGGCTCTCTCTGTAGTGCAAACATAAGAGAAAGCCATCATTAAGGCCCAACAACTTGATTTGGTGTATTCATAGTCAAGAATGTTGTATGCGATTCTGCCCACTACTTCTAGAGTAGATACCGATCCAACCAAACCAACCCTAGACTTCACAGAGATGGTGTGATTGGTTTAGTTGAGAATGCCATGGCCTGTCAAGGTAGCAATCAAAATGCACATAAAGCCAAAAAGAACAATAACAAAAATCCCAAACCCAACCCTCCCACATATGTTCTGTCAATACAGATAAACAATACTAAGGGTAACCATTAACCTGGAGGGAAACATAATAAGGGTAATAAAAATGGGAATAAGGGAAAAAATAATGTGAACAACAATAACAATAGTGAGGGTGGGGGTAAGAAATAAAAAAGGAAAGTGAAGTTTCCATGCCAGTTTTGCATCGAAGATCACTTAACTTATAAATGCCCCAAGTTAGAGACTACTTAATGATTATTATCACAACAAGAAGTTACCGCGCAACCATCCGTGCTTATTAATCCATTCCCTCCACAATAACAACAAATGATTGATGTTACTAACTCGAACCCCACATCCTTGAAAGGGGGAAACCAAAGTGCCTATTCAAAAGGGGGCAATCTAAGCCAAAGCGAAATATTCATGTGTCACCAAGAAACAAACCTCTAAACAAGGGATAAAAATTATGAGTCAGCCACATCGGGATCTAAAGGAAAAGAAAATACTGAAATCAAAACAACTCAACTATTACACATAGAGAAACCAACAAATGACACTATTCCCAAGATACCAAAAGGTGTTCTAAAAAAATCCACGTATAATACAAATGCATGTGCTACTCAAAATTATAGCATAGTGGAAGATCTGACCCAAACTCGTGCAATTTCCACCCTCGAAGTCCTCTAGAGTTGTCCTACTCAATGGAAGACCCTGCTTTCGATTATAAGGGCTATGGATCCTTTGGATAGTCATATGTTGACATTTGATTTAGAAAATTAGAAGCCTCTTTTACCTCACCATGCAACTTTTTAGATTCAAGTTTCGATGAGAAGGTCAAACATCCATAAAACTATTGTAGATGAGGGTGCATCAACTTGTGTAATGTCCTTATCATGTTGGAAAGCCAATGGCTCACCCGAAATAGTTCCCCTGATAACCATGCTAAAGGATTTTGATGGTCACTTATTCCAACCCCATGGAATCATCCTAGCTCTCCCAATAGAGCTAGGGGGTAAGACAATTAATGTAGAAGTGGAAGTTGTTTATGCTCCACTTCATTACAATCTATTACTAGGTTGGATTTGGACTCATGCCATTATGGCTATGGTATCTTCGATATTTTGAGTGATTAAATTTTCCCACGAAGGAAAGATAGTCACTATTGATAAATTATATTTCCATAGAAGTGAGTCTACCCTTAACTTTGGGATGAATACCCACCTAGTAAGCCATTCCAAGAAGGACTGCGAAAACATTGGTGTGGGAATGCACCCTACCCTAATGGGAATGTTTGATTTACCCCCACCCAACTTAGGTGGCAATGCAACTTTGATACACACATTATCATCCATCACTATTACTTCCATGAAGAAGGTATCTCAATTTATAACCTCCTCTTTACAAAATCCTTGGGTAATACCAGAATCAACACAAGGAATTGGGTGTAGGAAAGATTTGTTGTTTCTGTCTATAGCTAAGATAGCTTATCAAGCTAGAGCTTTAGAGAAAGAAGACCAAGAACGTCATCCCATCCAAATGGAATTTGATTATCGATACTCCATACCCATAGAATGTGAAGTCCCATCTTCAAAGTTAGATATTGATCTCTTACTATAGAGTTCTACCCAGTCATAAGAACGTTCAATGTACTTGGAACAATTAGATGAACATAAAAGGGATGTAGCTATTCCTAACGAATCACACAAGAAACGTGTGAAGGCTCATTACGACAAATTTGTCCATACCCATGTCTTCACTAAAGGAGACATGGTGCTTGTATATGTTCAACAACATGATGATCTTGGGCTTGGTGAATTCAAGTCAATGTGGCTCGGTCCTTACATTGTGAAGCGAGTATCAAATACAAGAGCTCATGAGCTAGAAGATTTGGAGGGGAACATTCTAGGGCCTAAAAATGGGCTCTATCTGAAGGGGTATTATCCCTAGACCTTTGTGTCTAGGTATAATATGCTTGTAATTATTGTATTATAAGTATCTTAGGTTTATTTTACTTCCTCTTCATAATATTTCAAAAATACAAAAAAATGAAACATTTCAAAACCCTTACTTAGTAGTACTAATTCCATTTAGCGAGATATTGTGAATTGGACAAGAAAGATGGAACAAAGGCTCAATATTTTAGCCTAGAAGGTTTGTGTCCCTAAACTGACATATAGGGTAGGTCATCTCCATAATGCATTATTTGCATCTACCTTGAAATTATATTCATACCTCAGGATCATAACACATGGAAGTGCAACATTAGACTTCTGTTATAAAAAAAGTCATAATTCTCCCTGTTCTAGCTTACCAACTCATGGGTACCCTAGTTAGAACCTCGTTGTCTTCCGGGGCCCATTCCGAAAGTTTGTGGTAGTCTTGAGAGTCCCTAAGTAGCCCCATCGTGTCATTGATATGAAGCCTCATGACCCTCTATAACTCTTATTATGTCTATTACCTAGGGAATCTCAAACTTTTTGCATTTTGTGCTATTACATTTGCATACAACCACTTGCACTTTTGAGTCTAATTCCCACTGCAGTTTTCCTTTAGCTTCTTACCGCCAATGCATTCTCCTAAGACTGCTCTCCTTTGCTACTTATTACAATCACATTTTTCTACCTTGATCGAGAATATATGCTTCAAGAATGTCCACATCATGCACATCCCTTTTTTGCATTTTTTGCATAGGTATGTTCCATGTGTTTGGAACGTATTTGCACGCCCATGCGATGCTCGTCTTCTCCAATGTACTATAGCATTGTTTTATTCTTTTGCACACCTTATAATATAAAAAAGACACAAAAAATCAAATATTCCAAACAAAAATAGAGGGTATGGAAAGATCTCAAATGTTTATCATCGCAGTGGCAACAAGTCAAAGTCATCCTTGAACAAAGCACCTGTCTTGAGTCTCTCAGCAATTTGGGTTCTAGTTTTGGCCTTGGGATTTAAACCTCGTTCTGAGAGTTATTACTCCTCTAGTTGGTTACTCTTCCAATCATATGGAGAATCTGTTAATATCTCTTACATTGCAGATTTGTATCGTTGGTCCTTTTTTGTCTAAAGTTTCCTGAGTCACTACTGTGTCGACCATTCTGCAATTTCCTTGACTTCATATGTCGGCCATTACCTGGTGTTAGTATATTCTCATCATGTATCATTGAAATATGTGTTCAGACTTGTGATTGTGTGAAGGTCCCCATTGACTTCTCACAAGCAGGTTGTGTCTCATCGACGATGAATCATCTGCTCTAAGGAAAACCTAGAGTCATAGCACCATGGCCTTGTTTACATCATTGACATGTAACCTTGCACTCAATAGATGGAAATTCATCATTGGTCTCTAATTTAGTGGTTTCCATTAATGTTTGACGTCAAGACATCTATTCACATATTGGTATTCATGCTGTACCTTGGATCCCATTTTCATCATTGGTTTATGTCCTCACCCCTCTCAATGGATTTCATTACCAGTTGCTGCTCGGGGGTCTCTTCCATGTACTATTTACATCCGGTACATGCATGATACATACTCAATGGCCCGTTCTGCAAAAAATTGTCCTAGTACCTTCCCAATTCAGATCAATCCTTGATATTTCCTCATGTTGGATGATGAGGGTTACCTTAATGCCTCCCATCCATGGGTCTCTTCCCATCGAATTCAACTCATTATTCTATGGGAATTTGGTTAGAGTCTCGACAATACCTTGGGGATTACAGTCATTAGTTACAAGATCCCTTGCTATTGGATAGTGGGAATACATCAATGTATCCTACTCGATAGATTCTAAAAATGTTCAACTCTAAGACATCTATTCACACTTGTTGGAATGTACTAGGTACCTTGGTGCCCATTATCATCATCGGCGGGTCACCTCGCATTTGTTAACTGCATATATTAATGACCGTTAATCAAATGGTATCCTCCATGTTTGAATTCAAATCATATATTCACATGGTAGGATTCGTACCTCTAGGTGGTTTGGATGGAAGATCTTGAGCCAATAGTAGCATTCTCATATTTTTCGATTGCCCTAGTTGCACAAGAATGCACCACACTTCATATGAAACTAGTACTATTGGGATAACCATTACTGAACTCAGCTACAAATTTTTCTCCTGATGCATGATGAGACATAGATCCACTCTGTATTCATTCATGTTTATATCTCTAGATTGACATAGATCCACTATGCATCTATTCGTGGCTATGATCTTCTGACTGGAATGGATCCACTATGTATCATCTTTATGGCGTTGATCATCCTATATATATCACATGGATCGATTTTGTATTCTTTTGTGGCCATGATAAATACATTCATATATGTCATGGATATGCAATGTATACTATTTGGCACCCATGTTCTATCACTTTGAGCATGGATATGTTCATCCCATGGAAAATATTTCTTGACACCTATTTTTTGTTTCAGGTACTTTGACGAAACTAAGAATATTAGAATCTCGACCATGTTTCTCTGCATTTCACTCCACATTTGGTTATAATGTATTTTGGCCATTGGGTTCCCTTATGACCTCACACATTAGGGGGCATATGTTATAGCTCAAATTGGCACTTATTTGTCTGTGTCGACATTTGAAAAAATACGACACTTAAAGTGTCATTGTACATTCACAAAATGAACATTTATGGAAGGAAAAGTCTATGATTGACTCTTATTGGTTTCCCTAAGCATTAAAAGTGAAACCCCAACTCTTTCCCTTTCATTCTGAAGAGTTCGAACCTAAAAGAGACCAAATTCACACCATGCTAGTTCATTAGGAGTGAATTCCCTAATAATTCTCATCCTGCTAGTTCATTGGGCATGAACCATTCACATGTTGCTAGTTCATTAGGAGTGAAGGCATGAAAAACTGATAGTTTGCATTTTTCACAATGACAAGAAGTGAATCGTTCACATGTTTCCTATGAATTAAGCTTGAATTCCCTAAAAAATAACAAAAAATTCGAAAATGAGGGAAGTTAGTAAGTTATGCAAACTAACTTGCTCGATTGTAACTCCTCCAACCATTTGGTAACCATCCTCAACTTCTACTTCAATCATAAAAAGGGATGGAATGGATCAAGAGGTGGGACACCCAAGAAAGTAAATTCACATTGGAGGAATCACTCGCTATCACACCTAGCTTTCCCTTCCATCTATAACCCTTGTTGTTGAATCCCTATATCCTTGCATACAAAAACTACTTCCCTCAAGTAGTTTCTCCCTTTTATGTGTTCAGGGTATTGGAGTAGTATTGAGGGAGTGCATGAGAAGGAGAGAGCGGAATATTCAGGTTGGTTAAGGTGCTGAAGCAAAGAAGAGGTATATATTGTACTTTTTTTCTATTGTTTCTGTAACGTCCCCATTTTGACCCCCTTTGCATTAAATCGTAAATGATGTAAATATTGTTATTTAATCAATGTGAGGAGCTCAAGGCCAAGGCCCCACCATTGATTTAGCGTTTTATGTATCGACAATTAAAAATATATGCCTATAGTTCTTGTGATGGACAATGTAAATTAAGACATCATGTAAATATGAATTTTAATGAAATACCCACAACTAGCTATGCAATGCAACAAAGAGATGGGGGCATGATTCTACAAGGAATAGGGAGGGAAATTATTCAAACCCTTGAGCCAATGGTGATAAGCCAAATGTCAATGAATGAACCCCAACTACCCATTCTGACTTATGCACCCAATCATTTAATTCTTCCAGGAGTTGGTTGAGGCAGTTAATGCCTTGGAAATGAAGAGGTATGGCAACCAATTTCGTGCATGGGCAAGCCATCAACCTAGAAAAATGTACTTTTGCTTTTGGGGCAAGAAAACACCCACGAAATTGTGCCCAAAGCCATTCTTCACCCATTATCTTTCCTCTCTCACGTAGTCTGAGTTAGCTGGGTCTTTATCCTTCACGTTTTCTACCATTTTCCTGTATTTTCCATGGCTGGGAACTCGTTTTTGTATTGCACAGTGGCTAGGAAGAAGAGAGTCACGTTTTGGGGGTTTATAGAGGTCGTTTCTGCCCTTGGAATGCATGTAAACATTTTCTGAAAGCGAATTGCTCTCCGAGGGTTTATTCCCCATCTACCAGTTCGTTTTGGGTGCCCACGTTTTTCAGCAATTGTGTTTTTGTTGTTGGGTGCATCCCTGTGTTGGTTTGAAATTGTGAGCAAGAATTAAGAGTGGAAGTGGACCGGAATTGGCTTGATAAACCTAGTGAGGAGGTAACCTCTCAAGAGTATCAAAAGGGCTGGTTGCTCTTCTATGCACACCTTGAAGAACACTAGAATGGAAGGTATGGCCTGAGGGACTGTGTATTAGTGAAGGGAATACTTCCTTGTGCTAGGTGTGTAGGTATTGTGGTGACCAAGCTAGATAGATCTTGCAGAGGGTGTCCATATCTTTGGGGTTGAGCTCACTAGCTTAGCAATTCTCCCTTTTCCATTGCCTTAGCAGCCTGATAAACCCAACTATAGAGTGGCTTGGCTGATTTTGGTGTATCTTTGGGCTATGTGTGAGTCTGATGTTCCCTTTTTCCTTGTAGAGATCTTGCCTAGCTTGGGGGTGGCAGTGTGTTGAGATATTGATGATCACAACTAGCCAATGGTTGGGTGGAATGTTGCAGTTGCATAGCCAGTTGCTCGGGACTATTTTGTTTTAAGATAAGTACTCTCTTGTGATAACTCTGTATTGTTTCAATTGATGAATGGAATGGATATCTTGAATGTATGATAGATGTGTAATTGAGTTTAATTCCGCTGTGTTTTCTTTTATATATATATATATACATCTGCGTATGTCCATTTTCATCTTATTGGGAATTATGTTAATAATCATGGGGCTAGATGCCCTGGCTTTAGTCTAACGTTCTCTCCATCGCATTGCCATGATGGAGGGGACGTTACAGAATGGTATCAGAGCCATAGGCTACGGCATTGGGCCTCTATGGGCCAAATCTGATTACAATTACAAGGGAAGATCCCTTCCTGATCATCACAGGTTACAGCTTCAAGCCTAAAATGGGCTAAGTTGAATAATTTGCAGAGGTAAGATCACCTCCTGTTGAGCAGTGATCATCACAAAAAGAAAGAAAAATTTGAAATTTTTTTCTAAGTGTTTTTGTTTGGTTGAGACGACGCGTTTCGGCGAGACTCGCTGAGTGGAGCTGACACGGTTGGAAAATTTGGCTGAGTTGCGCCGACGGAGTTGGGGAAATGCCCGAGGGAAAAAAATAAAATAAAAATAAACGAGGGCGTTGCCCTCGACAAGGGGGAAAGCCCCCTTGACCCTCGTCATCCCCTTCATACATCGTTGATTGTGAGAAAATATATGATTGAACAGGGTTTTCAATATAGGATATTTTCCCACGTGCATGAAAGTAATTTATGAATTTTTTAGAATATAATGCAGCTAACAATTGTGTTTATAAACACATTTTGCAAAATCATAGTCACAGGAAGCATTCCAGACAGGGCAGTAGGAAAGCTTTGGTCTTGGTTGGGCCAAGAGGTTCGACATCATGGATGATGCACAGGATCCCTATGAGCCTGAGACAGATGCCATGGGGGACAACATACATGTTGAAAATGCTGAAACATAATCTAATGGGAGAAGAAATCAAGAGACTCCTCCAGGTATTGCAGCCACCATGAGGAGCCTAAGGGTGGAGTTGCAAAGCTGTAGAGAAGATAATGAAAGGATGATTAAAGTCCAGGAAGAACAAAATCAGTTGAATGCAACCATGCTGCAGAGTTTAACAGACATCCAAAGGCAAATAAACTCTAGGCATCAGACATCAAATCCAGAAAGGGGTGGGAGTAGTTCTAGGAGGAATTCCCGCAAGAGGGCCAGTAGCTCAAGAAGAAGTTCTACAGACAGAACATATACTCCAGAAAAATCTTCTAATGGATCATCTGACTCAGAGGAATCCATTGAGGTTTCAAGCTCTTCATCCCGCAGGAGTAAGAGGAAGAGGCACTATAAGAAAAATTCGCATGGGGAATTTAAGAAGGCAAAACCTCCTACATTTGATGGAGAGGTGAAGTTTGGTCAAGAAGCTGAAGCTTGGCTTCTTGGGATGAGAAAGTATTTCCAAGTCCAAGACTACTCTGGGAATATGAAGGCAAGGGTTTCCATCTTCAACTTGAATGGAAGAGCATCTATATGGTGGGAACACATCAGGCAAGTGAGGAAGATCAATGAAAGGAAGATTGTGTGGAAGCAATTCAAGAAATAATTCAAGCATAAGTACCTTTCTGATAGGTACTATGATGATAAGATCAAAGAGTTCCATGAGATGAGATTGGGACAACTGAACATGGAAGAATATGCAAACAAGTTCTTGGAGCTGCTGAGGTATGTCAGTTACATTCGAGATGATAAGGTGAAAATTCAACATTTCCTAAGTGGACTGCCCCAGTCATATAAAGATAGAACTGAGTTCGATGAACCTCGAACTCTAGAGGAGGCCATAAGAAAGGCCAAGTATTGCTTTGATCAAAACAAAAGCAAACCAGAATTCCATAAGGCATGGAAGGATAAGAAAAATGAAAATTTTGATCAAAGGAAGAAGGGGTTCAAGCCTCCTCAATTCAGGAATCAACAAAGGCAGCCATCACATGTTGTGACTAAGCCAACTAGGATGATGGGAGACAAGCCGAGAGATCCAAAGGAGCCAAGAGAACCACTTCAATGTTGGGGTTGTGGAGGAGACTGCATGCTTAGGAACTGTCCACATCGGAATGGGAATCCAAGTCAAGTTCACAACATCCAGGGAGTTGAAACTGTGGGTCAAGTGGCGAGGACAATCCCTAGAATCTATGCAACACTAGAAGACCGCCAGGCAGATCATCAATCAACTGTGGTTGAAGTTGAAGGTAAGATTGCTAAGCAATCTATTTCTATTTTGATTGATCCTGGATCTACTCACAGTTATGTCATTCCTAGAATTGTTGATATTTGTGCTTTTAAGAAATTAAAGCATAGTAAATCTTGGTTAGTTCAACTAGCCACTGGAACCAAGAGAAAAGTTCGTGAAATCATAGAGAAATGTCCATTAGAGATGGATGGGCTATTCACTTATGCAAATCTAAATATTTTACCATTGGGTTCCTATGATATTCTCATTGGAATGGATTGGTTAGAAGCACACAAGGTTAAACTTGACTGCTACAATAAGACATTTGAATGCATGGACGAAGAAGGAAACCCAAGGGTTATAAAGGGCATTCCAAAGGTGACTTTTGTTAGGCAGGTTTCAACCATGCAACTGAAGAAATTCTATAGGAAGGGTTTTCAATTGTATGCAGCCCACGTTTTAGAGGCAGCAGAGAATGAAACTCTTAAATTGGAGGACTATCATGTATTGCAAGAATTCAGGGATGTTTTTCTTGATGAGATTCCTGGACTCCCTCCAAAGAGAGACATTGATTTTACAATTGAACTTGTGCCAGGAGCTGCACCAGTGTCTAAGACACCCTACAGGATGAGTACACCGGAATTGCTAGAATTGAAAATGCAATTACAAGAGTTGTTGGAAAAGAAATATATCAGGCCAAGTGTGTCCCCGTGGGGAGCACCTATTCTATTTGTGAGAAAGAAAGACGGAACACTTAGGTTATGTATTGACTACAAGCAGTTGAACAACGTCACTGTGAAGAACAAATACTCATTGCCCCGAATTGATGACCTTTTTGATCAAATGAGAGGAGCAAAGGTATTTTCAAAGATTGACTTGAGGTCTGGTTACCATCAGGTAAGAATCAAAGAAGAAGATATTCATAAGACAACCTTTAGAACGAGGTATGGACACTATGAGTTTGTAGTGGTACCATTTGGTCTTACAAATGCACCAACTACATTCATGTGTCTCATGAATAATGTTTTTAGCAAGTATTTGCACAATTTTGTTCTTGCATTTCTAGATGACATTCTTATCTATTCTAAGAATGAAGAAGAGCATGAAGAACATTTGAGAATGACATTGCAATTGCTAAGAGAGTATAAGCTGTATGCAAAGTTGAGCAAATGTGACTTTTATAAAGATAGAATTCATTATTTGGGTCACATAATCTCCGACGAAGGAATATCTGTAGACCTTGAGAAGATTGAAGCCATCATGAATTGGCCAACTCCAAGAAATGTGACAGATGTGAGATCTTTTATGGGCCTTGTTGGTTACTACAGGAGGTTTATTGAAGGATTCTCCAAGGTCGCAAACCCAATCACTTATTTGCAAAAGAAGGGGATGAAGTTTGAATGGTCACCAAGATGTGAGGAAAGTTTCCAATGGTTGAAGAATCTTCTTATGAGTGCACCTATTTTGAAGATTGTAGACCCGGAAAAAGACTTTGTGGTGTGTGCCGATGCATGCAATCAAGGACTTGGAGGAGTTCTTATGCAAGACAACCACGTGATATGCTATGAGTCAAGAAAGTTGAAGGAGCATGAGAAGAACTATGCTACTCATGATATAGAATTTGCAGCCATAGTACATGCTTTAAAGATGTGGAGGCATTACTTAATGGGAAGGAAATTTGAGTTGAGGATAGACCATTATGGTTTGAAATACTTGTTTGATCAACCAACTTTAAATGCTAGGCAAGCTAGATGGTTGGAATTTTTGTGTGAATTTGATTTTGAAATCAAACACATAAAAGGGAAAGAAAACAAGGTGGTTGATGCACTCAGCAGGAAGGTACATGAAATGCATGTGGTAGCGCTTAGTACTTGCCAACTAGATTTGAGGCAGCAAATTGTTAACCATATGGTTGAGGATGAAATGTATGAGCAGATAAAGGGCAAATTGCAGCAGCAAGAACTTGAAAAGAAGTATGAAGGATATCATTTGGAAGAAAACGAACTTCTTTCTTATAAGAATAGAGTCTATATTCCAAATGTGGAAGATTTAAGGAGGATTGTTATGGATGAAATCCATAAAGCCCCATACTCTGGTCACCCAGGATATCAGAAAACAATTTCTACAGCAAGAAAATATTATTTCTGGCCAGGGATGAAGAAGGACATCGCCGAATACATTTCTAAGTGTATGAAATGTCAGCAGGTGAAGGTTGAACACCGACACCCAGCAGGTTTATTGCATCCATTGCCAATCCCATAATGGAAATGTGTCACCTACCCAAATCCTGAAAATATTATTTTATTTGCAAAATACTTTATGTTAAATTTTAATTTCAAAGTTTTGAAATTATGACCAAGTTTGGTCAAGGATGAATGTAATTACTGATTATTATTATTTAAATAAATTAAGTAGGAGACAAACTCCCAAGGGAATTGTTAAATGAGTGTTCACTGACCCACTAGGAGGAATGGAAGTTGTTGGAAAGCATGGGACAGATGGCGGCAATTGCACTTCACCACTAGCTGTTGGTTATGGGACAACTCCCCCTAATAATGTGGAATTATCCCCCAGGTGGTGGGAGTGGGTAGGCAGCTCATTTAATGACCAAGTAACAACTAAAAAGGCCTAGGCATTCTACATAAGGCAAATTTGAATTGAGCAGGTAGCTCTTACACAATATTTTCTGCAGAAATATTCCTCATGTGCATCAAGTGATCACTGAGAGATTCAAATAGGGAGGCTAGTTGTGAGTGCAATCATAAGTCTGCAAACTATTTTGATAAGGAGAGCCAAAGGAGCTGGTGCAGGTCCTTTGGACTGCTAGTTCTTGAAGATTTGACAATTATTTCTACTGCAAGTGGAGATCCTAAATTCCTAAGTTTCTTCCTCCTGGTGGTTTAGTGAATAGGCTCGGGGGTCCTCAGGCAAGTACTTGGCTGTCTTCAGGAATTGGTTGGGTGGAACAATCTTCTTGGGATGTTTGTTTCCCTACAGATTTAATCTAGGTTTTACTATTTCCTAATTTATTTCAGTTAATAGTTATGTGTAGTAAAAATTAGTAATCTCTATTTTGAAAAAGAATTGATTCTGATTTTGTTTAAGTCTGAATTGATAAATCCATCTCTACATTTTTCCACATGCTGTTATTTGCATCGTACTCTAGTATAGAGAGGCAAATTAAATAAAGATGAGAGATAGGCAGATTGCCATTGAATGGATAGATAAGTATAGTAATTGAAATGATTCTTACTTTCTGTCCTATAGCTAAATATAGTAAAGATTTACTGTATAGTATCTGAATGATATAGGATATTTTATTATTTCTCGAAAAACAAATATTGTTTAACTTCTGCACAAAACATATTTGTTTTCTTATCTCTATTATTTACATAGTAAATAAATAAAATTCAAGATTTTTCATTTATCATATCTTCCATTAAATAGCATTGCTGCTGTTTATTATAAGCTACAAGTATAACAAATGTATAGTATTCATGTTTCACACACACACTTTATTTCTTCACAAAGTTTCTGTTTCATCAATTATTTTAGTATTATCAGAAACTGAAAGCAAAAGAAATATAAACCCCATCATCGCATTTTCCAATTGCATTATAAACTGTGTTTATTACTCAAAGTTTGGTTTCGTATCATATATGAAACCCTAGATTAGTAATTCCAAGTTTTCATCATCGTATTCAACAATCAAACAAAACATGATCTACATTCATGTTTAAATTACAGTACAAAAACCCTAGTTTTTGCTTGAAGATTTTCTGGAGTTTTTCATATGAAAACATCTTTTCCAAATCGAAGAAAAACTAGAGTCTGGGCGTAGCCCCTTATTCATTTCTTTTACAGTGAAAAACAAACTACTTCATCATTTTCTAATACACAGAGATTATTAACTAAGAAAATGCTTACAGTTGTGCATAGTTCGACAGTCATTGACATTTACATAGAGCTCAACGAATAACATAAAACGAATAGTTTAAAACAACACTTTCCATTGACGAGATTAAAAACATAGCATACAGAGTGTAACGAGCTTCAACTCTCATTTCCATTTCATTAAAACTTAACCCAAAAACATTTCGGAGTTTAAAGTTTTGAACCCAACACAGGTTTCAACGATTACAAAGGAAGTATCATTGTATTGGATTGACATTACATTTACAACGAAAAAACCACACAGGGTTTATCCCCACCCTCTAAAATTTTAAAACGAGTTTTCGAAATTCACAACATTGACGAACCAAGTATCTATTTAAGACAACTAACATTTAAACAGATGAGGGTCGTATTCCCTGTACAATTTTTCACTTCAACATAAAAGTTCTTCAAAGAAATTTGACTGATAGACAATGCCGAAACATAGTGAAAATCCTTGCTACACAGTTCATGAAAACCTCATCAACCAAGTTTGAATGGGCACCTACGAGGGTTTGAGACCCGAAGCTTACCAGGAATGGAGGGTTTCCAACCTTTTCCAAACCCTTTCCCAAGTCGACATTCCAATCCTGTACCTATCACAAAATTGTCGAAGGGTTATCCAATTGTTTAATAAGAGCTGTAAGTTAAAACCTTTCAAAAACATCTCTAAGATCTATTTAAAAAGAAGAACTTACCTTTAGCAAACAAAGATCAAGCTCCACGTTCTTTTCACCAGCAAACGATGAACTCCATGAATGGACCAAGACCAGGATACTCTTCTCTCTTCACAGAATTGTTTTGCTTCCACTCAAAATTAGAAACGAAAACTATATCTATCAACTCGACAACAATTCAAACCGAAGACACTATATTTCTATTACAACGCCATGACATCAGAATCAAAACCTGCAACTATCAACTTAAATCTACAGGTCTCGAGGTCGAAACCTCCTACATTTCTTCTAACCCTAACATCCAGCAGCCTGTCGGCCTCGCTGCCCAAAACAATAGTGAATAATGAAAGTCATTAACTCTCTATCAATCAACACAATGACGAAATGCTAGGGTTACATCCAACGTTCCAAATTCATCACAATCAACGATCATGGGTGTGCCAACAAGGTTACATTGGGCCGAACAAAAACTGTATTTCTTGCTCCATCTTTTCACAAGCATGGTCTTGCCACCTTGGCTCACGATGGCTCGTTCTACATCTAGCTCGGAGGAGTTTCAAACATAAAAACTTTACACAGTGGCTTTCACAGTCATCGTTGCATTGTTTGCATTACAAAGAAGTGCTAACAGTCCTCGTTAGCATGGAGTATGGGTCGAGCAATTTAATGCAGGATCAATACACTATCTCCACGCCAGTTCAAAGCACATGCCGAGCTTTAAGACCTGTCAACCTGTCCATTCATTCGATATTAATACATGTCAGTACCATTTATATCAACGATATAGTTTCCAAATAGATATTCACGAATTAAAAACATTAGTGTTATGATTTGTATAGTAGTTGTTAGTTACGATATTAAGTTGTTTTTTCATTTATATGTAAAGTTTATATAATAAACTTTATTTGATATTTAAGCCCTAAGCTTATAAGTATTGCATGTAGTTAAACATTGTCAAATTATGATTTGGGCTAGCCATTATAAGAATTATAAATATTAGTATTGCAATGTTAATCAATGTTATATTTTTCATAGTTCTTACTATTGCCAATATAAAAAAATAGAGTTTGTAATTTGATATTTTAAACCAAATCAATGTTATTTGATTAGCATAAAAACTGTGCAAATTTTATGTACTTCATACCATAAATTCAGAATGCAAACATTTAAGGATTTTTGCGGTACAACTACCACATTAATACTATGATAGTATTAATTACCTTATGACGACAACAAAAAGCCAAACTACAATGACATCGATGGTCACGACAACAAACTTAACAGCTGTAGATTTTCTAGATGACATTGTTTTCAACATTGATGAATTATAAGACATCGTTGGAAAACTAGTAAGCAGTACTAATCATTTCATACCTGTAGATACTTTGTTTCGCAAAAAGAATTCACAACATTTTATTATTTCAACGTTGAATTGAAATACACACGTACTTTTAAACTATGCAGTCATTGAACTTCTTACCTGTCGTCTGCACATAGAAACATTTCAAATGCCTTAGCGTTGCAGCTAAGTAAACTCCAGGGTTCCTCGTAGGACACCCTTGGACATCAAGAAAGCAAACTGTCAGTATCTTATCAAAAGAAAAGTATCGCATCATATTTCTAACCTTTCCGTGCATTTATTACTTTAAGCATGTTTGTCATGAGTGTGATTAAGTTGTCATTATCAAATTGTTTCTAACTCAGAAATTAAATTATGTTTAGTGCGAAACAACTTCTTAATCAATGTTGTCATAATCAAGCATTTATTATTTCCGTAGCTATAATTATCTCATTTAATGCTATTTTCAAAAGTTTTAAATTTTTATGAAAATTCGGGATGTTACAAAATGGGAAGTAATTTCCATGGATTTTATTACAGGGTTGCCAATGACTCTGAAACAACACGATTCCATCATGGTTGTGGTGGACAAGTTAACAAAGGAAACACATTTCATACCGGTTAAGTCCACACATAAAGCCGATGCCATTGCAAATATTTTCATGAAGGAAATTTTCAGATTACATGGATTGCCTAAGGAAATAATTTCTGACAGGGACACCAAGTCCACTTCCAATTTTTGGAAAGGTCTCTTTGCAGATTTGGGTACACAGTTGAGCTTTAGTACCGCGTACCATCCCCAAACAGATGGGAAAATAGAAAGAGTAAATCGGGTGCTTGAAGACATGCTTCGCATGTATGTAATGGACAAACCATCCAAGTGGGAGGATTATCTACACTTGGTGGAGTTTGCATATAACAATGGGCAGCAAGAATCATTGGGAATGAGTCCATATGAGGCTTTGTATGGAAGAAGGTGCAAGACACCAGTGACTTGGGACAATCTAGTGAACAGAATTGTACTTGGGCCAGAATTGCTTAAGGAAATGGAACAAAAAGTTACAAAAATCAGGCAGAATTTAAAAGCAGCCCAGGATAGACTGAAAAGCTATGCAGATAAGCATAGGGTGCTTAGGGAATTTAGTGTTGGGGATCATGTGTATCTTAGAGTGAAGTCAAGAAAGAGTTCCTTGAATCTTGGGAGTTGTGCCAAGCTATCACCTAGATATTGTGGGCCATTTGAAGTGCTTGAAAGAATAGGGCCAGTTGCATATAGACTTGCATTGCCTGCTAGCACTAAAGCTCATAATGTTTTTCATGTCTCTTTGCTTAAGAAATATGTACATGATCATAACCATGTGATTAATTGGGATGTGATCCAGGTGGAACCTGAGGGAGAGTTCCAAACCGATCCATTACGCATCCTAGACAAGAAAGTAACATTGCTCCAGAACCGAGCCATCGGACAGGTAAAGGTGCAATGGAAGCACTACGGTCCCGATGAGGCTACATGGGAGCTGGAGGATGCCATGAGGGTGGCATATCCATTTTTGTTCAATTTTGATGAGCACTGAGGACAGTGCTAATGTAAGGGGAGGGGAATGTAATGTCCCCATTTTGACCCCCTTTGCATTAAATCGTAAATGATGTAAATATTGTTATTTAATCATGGTGAGGAGCTCAAGGCCAAGGCCCCACCATTGATTTAGCATTTTATGTATCGACAATTAAAAATAGATGCCTATGGTTCTTGTGCTGGACATGCACAATGTAAATTAAGACATCATGTAAATACGAATTTTAATGAAATACCCACAACTAGCTATGCAATGCAACAAAGAGATAGGGGCATGATTCTACAAGGAATAGGGAGGGAAATTATTCAAACCCTTGAGCCAATGGTGATAAGCCAAATGCCAATGAATGAACCCCAACTACCCATTCTGACTTATGCACTCAATCATTTAATTCTTCCAGGAGTTGGTTGAGGCAGTTAATGCCTTGGGAATGAAGAGGTATGGCAGCCAATTTCGTGCATGGGCAAGCCATCAACCTGGAAAAACGTACTTTTGCTTATGGGGCAAGAAAACACCCACAAAATTGTGCCCAAAGCCATTCTTCACCCATTGTCTTCCTCTCTCACGTAGTCTGAGCTAGCTGGGTCTTTCTCCTTTACGTTTTCTACCATTTTCCTGTATTTTCCATGGCTGGGAACTCGTTTTTGTATTGCACAGTGGCTGGGAAGAAGAGAGTCACGTTTTGGGGGTTTATAGAGGTCGTTTCTGCCCCTGGAATGCATATAAACGTTTTCTAAAAATGAATTGTTCTCCCAAGGTTTATTCCCCATCTACCAATTTGTTTTGGTTTCCCACATTTTTCAGCACTTGTGTTTTTGTTGTTGGGTGCATCCCTGTGTTGGTTTGAAATTGTGAGCAAGAATTAGGAGTGGAAGTGGACCAGAATTGGCTTGATAAACCTAGTGAGGAGGTAACCTCTCAAGAGTATCAAAAGGGCTGGTTGCTCTTCTATGCACACCTTGAAGAACACTAGAATGGAAGGTATGGCCTGAGGGACTGTGTACTAGTGAAGGGAATACTTCCTTGTGCCAGGTGTGTAGGTATTGTGGGGACCAAGCTATATAGATATTGCAAAGGGTGTCCATAGCTCTGGGGTTGAGCTCACTAGCTTAGCAATTCTCCCTTTTCCATTGCCTTAGTAGCCCGATAAACCCAACTGTAGAGTGGCTTAGCTGATTTTGGTGTATCTTCGAGCTATGTGTGAGTCTGTTGTTCCCTTTTTCCTTGTAGAGATCATGCCCAGCTCGGGGGGTGGCAGTGTGTTGAGATATTGATGATCACAACTGGCCAATGGTTGGGTGGAACGTTGCAGTTGCATAGCCAGTTGCTCGGGACTACTTTGTTTTAAGATAAGTACTCTCTTGTGATAACTCTGTATTTTTTCACTTGATGAATGGCATGGATATCTTAAATGTATGATAGATGTGTAATTGATTTTAATTCCAATGTGTTTTCTTTTATATATATATATATATATATACATACATTTGCGTATGTCCATTTTCATCTTATTTGGAATTATGTTAATAATCATGGGGCTAGATGCCCTGGCTTTAGTCTTACGTTCTCTTCATCGCACTGCCATGATGGAGGGGACGTTACAGTTTCAATAGATATTTGACATCTTTCCCTTCCCAAAATTCTGAGTCAAATTTGTGATTGATAACTGGCATAAAGAAATTATTATTTTTTGTATTGAAAGTTAATTAGTAATCTTATGTTCTTTTCATTCTTCAATTCAGTAGTATTCTTTACTTTTTCTCAAATTAGTTTAAGGAAGGTTGGTTCTATTTGTTTTGCAGGTTGAAGGCTGGGAAATCAAGAGTAGATCTGGAAAGAAGAAGGGGCAGCTTGGATCAACCATCGTAAAAGGTGCACAAGCTTTCTTCTTCTCATCTCCCATTAATTTAGTTTTGCTTATTATCAGTTTGTATGTGGTCTTATGCATGAGTATGAGTCTTTTTCGCCTACCAATAGGGCCTTATATGTTAGTCTCCTTTTATTTGGTATGTTGGTGATCTCACCCTAATCATAGGATTAATTTCTGTACAACAATAAAACTATTCTATAAAAATAAAACTATGCTCCCTTTGGAGAGTAGAGATAAAACCATAACCTACAATATATTTGGCATCTATGCCATTCTAATTTAATTTAAGTTTACTGTAATTATTGTTTGTTAATATGGTTATTACTTTAGTTCATTTGTTAGCAATTTGTTTTATACTACATCCAAATATCTTTTCCTTAAATGCAAATATAATAAATTGGTTTGTTTTTTAGAACATATAAATGTCTTTTCCTTAAATGCAAATATGATCAATTTTATTACTATTACACTTATTGTAACCAATACATTTTTTAATATTGTTTTTACTATTATACATACCTTATTATTTTGTTTGGTTATTCACACATTATAGACAAAATCATAGTGTTCGTATAGCCCCTATAACATTGGTTTTATTGTCAAATAGATCACTGCTTTATGTAGTTGTTTGAGTCTATTTTTTGCATAATTGTAATATTCCCAATCTGGAAATCAAAGATATTAAGTTTCTTGGAAGAAGCTTTGAACCCTGAAACTCAAGACTATGCCGAAACTATGACTGAAGATGCACTAGTTTAGTAAAATGGTCATAACTTGGGCATTCAAAAACCTTTTTGGACAAAATAAAAAGTGTTTCATATTGGAAACAATGCCCCTAACACAATGGGATAGGTTTTAGAACCCATAAATACTCAAAAATTGTTGTACTAGAAAGAAAAATTTCGGCCTCAAGACTCTAGTGCAATATACTCGAAACCTCGCAACCAAGAAGCTTTCCAAACACTACTGGACACTTTTGAATTTGTGAAAAGAGTTTCATATGGAATCATACATACTCTTATCTACTGCATAACTAAATATGGAATTTAGACTCAAGTTCCAACTTCAACAGTTTGCACTTTCTCTGAGTACATCACACCTAGGATGGCCAAGAATGACCCGATAGTGTTAGTCCCCAGGAATTAAGTGGAAACTCAATGGATTATTGTGCAATAATGGAAGTAGATCAACCTGGTGATAAACCAACCTACTATGGAAACTACTAACTCAAGGTAATAAAGGTTTGACTGCTAAATTGGAAGATATTGAGAAAGTATGAAACTGGGACAACTCAACTATGCAATTTCCAACTCGTCCGAAATGGCATCTAGGGATCACAATTTTTTGTTTTGTCACTTGGGATGGGTCCAATTTTATCTTATCTACTTGCATCAACTTACAGATCATGATTTGGAGGTACAAAAGTTAGGTAAATGCATTAAAACTTAAAATTGGTCCATTTTGTTTAGTGTTTGAGCACTGAGAGAAAAGTGCAGAAAAAAGAAATAAAATTTACAATAGTGAATAGAGTTATGATATTTATTTATATGGAGGACTGTAAATACATATCATAGGCTGTTTGTAACAGCTTCCAAGACTCACAGAATGAAACCCAACAACTACCAACTCTATTACAATGCCACTCTGCTAATAATGCTTGGAAAATGGAACTGGAACATGACATGACTTTAATCAAAACCCGCATAAAATCATCTGCATACCGATCTAATTCTGCTATAGTTGTTGCATTAATCTCAGTGATATGGACTAGATATCCAAATCCTCAATCACTAGCTGAATTGTTCCAACTAGCTATAATGGACAAAGGGAGCACATCTCACAACTAGTGACAAGGGGCACATCTCCCTAGTCTAGAAAAGCGTAGATCTCTTCAACACAATGAAAAAACTAGAAAAATATTCCTCAAGGAGGCTCTCATACTTCTTTTATAAACTTATAATAGCTTTTCTTTCTTTCTATAGTTTTCTCATTAAAATATCAATAAAATAAATAATTAATATTCTTTTCATGACAGAATTTAAGTTAGCCCTCCCTTTCTAATTTGAAAGTAGGAAAAGCTTTCATAGATTGCTTGTTTGCTTTCTTGTCAGTTACTAATCCTTTCTCTGCCTTTATTCACAAAATCTGGAAGCTTCTATCTTTTATGCTTTTGGCTGCTTTTCCTGCTTTTAGCAAAAAACTGGAAAGTTATGCTTTTCCACTGCTTTTCCTGCTTTTAGCCGCTCTTTCCAAATTATTTGAGGGAGACAAATCATATGGTCTTATCCATCTTACTATGTGCCATCTTGATCCACCTAGACCATTTCCAACTCATAAACAAATATTAGAAAATCTAAATATTAAAATTGTGGTCCTACATCACCCTTTCATGATTTGATTTAATTACACAAGGTAGCTATAGGACAAAATTAATCCCCTCATTATTTAATTAATTTCCCCTTGAACCCATGGGAATCTAATGGGCTAGTGGTTGCTCCATGGGGTTATCAAAATCGGGACATGACAATAATTAACCATCATTAAAAGAGTTAAAGTAGCAATAGAAGTCTGATCAATTACAAAATATTTAGCAGTGTGCAAGAATATTATCATTAACCAAATCTATAATAATATGCTCAAACGTTGAATCGAACATTGGTAGACACCAATGTTGGACTAAGGAGAAAAAAATGACAACAAGCATTGTCCACAATTACATGCCTCAAATCCTTGATTGCCTAATCAAGGTCAAGAAGTTACAAAGCATCTTGACATTGTCTTACCACACTCATAAATTGTAAAATAGGTGTTAGAGCATAACCCAATTAAGTTTGAGGAATTAATTGAAACTATACCCAGTGCTATAACATCCCTATCAATCGTAATGAAAAATCCTACAATCTTACCACTAATAATTGAAACCATAGCTATCAGTCACAACAATGGATTAGTGGTTGTTTCATAGATCATACCAATGGCACAACTCACAACTCACAATTCATATCCCTTTATCTAAGTTACCAAAATTTGATCCTAAATTACATATATGAGCTTATAAGAATATTTTCCAACATGCTTTTATAAATATGTTTGATAATGCAATAGATTGTGATGTCTAGCTCTTTCATGGAATCATCTTTTATACTAGGTTTGCTATAGGCAACAAATGGGAAAACCGATTAGGCTAGGCGATCACTCCATATTCATTGTTAAAGAAATATTTTAATTCTCTATAATCATGCATATTGTAAAACGTGAATTGAGAGATTATCGCATTGAGAATGAAGTTGACACATTACATTGTTTTTTACTTGACTACCTTATACATTGAAATATCAATCATGACTAGGTATTGATATGAATGATCAAAATATAAGAGCAACACATGTCGTAATAGAGAATCATTGAGCCAATAGATAATTAGGTTATGCAACCTTCTATATTTTCATATATGTCATAGGTTGATTGGGTTTTCTTATACAAAACTGAAATTTATTTCTTTCACAAGTGCATCGTCTCTCTAAGGATCTCAACTAGATATAGAAAAACACAAGGTCTTTGAAATATGCCACAAAGACTATTCCAATTGGGATATACAATGTTATCAAATATACAAATAATTCCCATAGTTTTACGAGGAACAAATCCTATTCGAAATACTTTTATCGACTACAATAGGATTGATGAAGTCCAAGTTCTTGGACCTAGGTTGGAGGATAAAACTTTGGGGATAGGGTTTCTGTAGGTGTGAAGGGGAAATCTCTAGGGTTTACCACGTAGGTTGCACACATGGAGGACATTGTGAATTATGGCAAGGGGAAGGGCATATCCCTTGTTCTATTTTTTGCTCACACTAGAAGCTTCTCGAGATATAGGGAAAGTCAAAGCACACATGTGGGATCTTTTCATAGGTACCAGTGTAGGATTCTATATCTATGGAGTAGGTAGGTGGTATTTGGAACAATGAGTTGAGGGTGAGTGAAAGGATTCCAAATATCCCTATAAAATATATCAAGTCATATGTGGTGGATTCAAGCTAGAATAAATTAGATGCAATTGTGCTTATGCAAGTTCATCTCATTAATGGAGAAGAAGGTATCTATCATTTGATAGAGACTAGAGGTAAAATTTTCAACGGATTGAAAAAAATGAAGGGGTTTTGGATGAGAGTACAATTAAAAGTGTGAAGGCTTCACAGGGTCAAATAAAGGAATGCATCAAATTGAGACTTGTTTGAGTGAAGATGATTGTTGGAATGGAAGTTCAGATGAATAAAATTGAAGGATTGATGGCTCAAATAGTAGTAGGTAGTTTTATGGAAAAAAAGTGGTAAGAAGTGAGTCTCTAAAGGCTTGGCGAGTTGAATTGGAAACCTCTCTTAGGTTACATGCCTACTTTTTATGTTCTGGTTCATGGGTGGTTGTGCTTTATATTGAAGTTAAAGGATGACACAATGTTAGTACTAGGTAAAGAGTGGATGTGGGGTCCTTATATATTTTCCTTTGTCTAAAATTATGGGAATTTGGTTTCAACCCTTGAAGGAAACCTCATTCCATCCATAAGACATGGGTTTTGTTACAATGTTTTCTTATGAGGATATGGCATCAAAAAATTCTCAAATACATTGATAATATAATTCATAGGTTAATTGCTTTCGAAGAATATTAGAGGGACAAACCAGACATGAGTATGGCATGATTTCTTGGATCTGGATATGTGATAATGTATTTTCGTGGACTTGGATATAGATTGGAGGAAATGGAAATTTATATATAATTTGGATTATTAGAGAATCCCTTTTTCTTGTGGTCTATTCCATAAGGTTGTCCATTTGAGAGAAGCTTTCTTGTATGGAAGATTAAATTGAACACTCACAAAAAGAAGTGTGTTAAAATGAAGGAGGAGAAGGCGGTGGATTTTACTCCATATGTCTCCAAGAAAATTGGTTTAGATTGTAAATAAGGAGGTATTGAATCTCAAGAAGAGGACAATCCTTCATCTAAGGTCTAAGCAAATAATCCAAATCATCATGCACCCTTAGCTCTAAGTAGTCACAACTCTAATAAAGGTATGGACACCTTTGAATCCCTTGTGTGTCTTCTTCATGTGAGTGAAGGTCCCTTGTAATTTTTTTTTTCGCAAAGAGGTTCCTTTAAACCAAAAATATAATACACTTTTAGGTAGCCTTAAGCCCTTAGATATTTCCTAGAGAGCAGTAACATTGGATATGCCTTAGAGAGGTTTGTTTCACTTTTAGAACTGAGAGAAATATTTGATGCAGGAATTATCCTTTCTTGATGTCAAACATCCCTATTTATCCCAGTTATGATTCATTAGATTGGTACTCTAAAAATATTAGATTGGGGTTAGGGTGCCCATAAATAACTAGTCCTAATTTTTTTTTCTATTTACAAGCCCGATGTAGTTTTGTTACAAGAAATAATGTGTTTAGGTCAAAGATCACTAGAGTTTCATTATTCTGTATTGAAAGGTTGGTATTTTTGTGCCTTGGATGTTGTTGGTATGTTTGAAAGTTTAGGTTACATGGTGGAACTCAAAGTTTTATTTCATTGCCTCTTATGTTATAGATTCTGGGATTTTAGTGGATTGTTTTGTTAAGGATATTGGAAAAGAGTTAAGGATTAGTAATATGTATGGGCTTTATGGTTCCTTTGGGGAAAGAAAAACCTTTTGGGACAATTTAGTGAACATTAGTTTACTAAGTGGAGGAAATGTGATATTGGGAGGATAACTGAACTCAACCCTTAATGAAAGGGAAATTTGGGGGAAGATTGCAAGAAAGGATCCTCTTGGGGATTAATTCACACACATTTTTGAGTCTCATCTCTCGGTAGATGTCAAACCAATGAAGATTGTACCAAATAGAGGAACACTAGAAGAGGAAGAGAAAGAATCTCTAAAAGACTAGATATGTTTCTAAAGGAGGAATCCATATTTAATGAAAGGATTAAAATTAAATCTATGATTGGTTAAGGGGGAGCTTCTGATCATCTATCAATACTACTTTACTTGGAGCCATAATATTGGAAACCTCCAAATCCACTAAAATTCAACCATGTTTGGCTATTAGATAAATATTTTAGAGATATTGTGATTAAAATATGGAAGCCTCTAGATCCACTATTAGGAGTTTCTTCAATGAAACAATTTCTAGACAATATTAAGAGAATAAAAGATGCCACGAAGAAGTGGGATTCCACAAACGTTGCAAACTAGCAAAAATATTTAAAGGAGGCGGAGGAAGGGATTATAGCCCTTTTTGACAACAATGTTGTGGGAATATTTTAGAAGATGAATATCAGTCTCTTAAAGTAATAGAAACAAAAAAGAAGGAACTAATAGATAAGGAGGAGATCAATTGAAGACTTAAAAGTAGGGTCATATGGATTAAGGAAGGTGATGATAATATTAAGTTTTTTACATTATTATGATAATCATAGAAAGCATATCAATACAATTTGGGAGATCCTTCACCCAAATGGGTCCAAGGTAAATACCTTCAGAGATGTTAGTTTTTCTACTTTAATCAATATTATCTAGGATCTTCATTGAAAGAATAACATGCACAACATAACACAATAGACACAAATATTTTCCTCTGGGAAACCATAAAGGAGAAAACCCTGCAACTTCCTTAGAGATAGAATCATCACCAATACAATATCACAAAATGGAAAACCCCAAAATAAGATAGTCTTTTGCAGCTCTCTCTCTTTTCTCCTATGTGAACTTGTCTTCTCTCTCTCACTAATGTCAACTTGAGTGAGTGAGTGTGTGTTTAAATGAGAGAGCCTTGCTCTCTATTTATACTTTACTTTCACTTGACCTTTTTCACTTGCTAGATCGGCCCCAGCTAAACCTGACTGGGCCGACTTCTCTAAGGGACTCAATAACCCTAATACAATTGACTCTAGTGGGAACTATTGCCTCGACTTACAAAGGATGATTTACCTCAATGAATTTACATGACCAAATGTAATAATGACATCCTTGAACGGAGGAATAAACTTCTCCGTCGGAGGTACAAATAAAAGATAATAATAATAACAATATAAAGCACAAGTGAATATCTTCCGAAGTTACAATTACATCAACACTCCCTCTTAACTATGAAGGTATTCTCTTGCCACAATCATCAACACATATGGACACAAGTCTTCATTGCTAGATCATCTTCAATGCTGGAACATCATCATCAACATTGGATCATCATCGTCACTGCTGCTGCAATCCTCATCATGTCAATCATTGATTGGTGACATCTCTTGAATCTACTCATCATAGGAAGTTCTACAGAGCCATCCATTTTTCATGCTGGATGTAGGCCTAACCCTCATGTAGGTCTTCATAATCTCCACGAGCAAGCCATCAAGTAGGTACAACATAGGACCAACCATTACATTGCCACTACAAACACCTGCATCTCCTATTGTCGCCTCATCACCTTTAGATCATCTCATTATCACACAGAGCACAACCCAGATGCACATCACATGTCCCACAATGGTCAACCCACGTATACCTGCATGGGAGGCACAAACCTACCACCATGCGAGATCCTACCTAGGTGCACACATAGTGTCTTATGACCGGTGGACGTCTCCAGTATGGGAGTCACAAACCTACCACCATACAAGACCTCGTCTACCAACATGGGAGGCACAAACCTACCACCATGCGAGAATGGCTCAGCCCTTATATCTACCAACATGGGAGGCACAAACCTACCACCATGCGAGAATGGATCGACCCTTACATCTACCAACATAGGAGGCACAAACCTACCACTATGTGAGAATGGCACGACCCTTACATCTACCAACATAAGAGGCACAAACCTACCACTATTCGAGAATGGCCCATCTACATCTTCCGGACTCATCACTTCCTCTTGGAAGGAACCTTGATCTGGAGAACACCATGCTTCTCTTTGAAGTACTCGAACTTCACTCTGGCTAGTGACTTGATAAACACATCGACTATCTGCTCGTCCGTCGCAATATATTGGAGCTTCACTGCTCCTCTTTGCACCATATCCTTGATATAGTGGAACTTGATCTCAATGTTCTTTGAATTGTCATGGAACACCGGGTTCTCGGACAACTTCACACAACTCTGGTTGTCACAGAATATACAAGTCGCCTCTAATTGGAGATCAAACAAATGAGACAGTAGCTTCCTAAGCCATAATGCCTCACAACTAGCCGAACAAGCTGCAACATACTTTGCTTCAACTGTACTCAGTGTCACACACGATTGCTTCCTTCTAAACCAGGAGATCATACCGAATCCCATACTAAAGTAGCATCCCGAAGTGCTCTTCCTATCTACAGCACTGCCTGCCCAATCCGAACCAACATAACCCTGTAGGTTAATCTTCTGATTCACGTCATACTTGAGCCCATAGTCAACTGTGCCCTTCAGGTACCTCAATATATGCTTTACAACAATCAGGTGAACATGTCTCGGATCCGTCAAGAACTAGCTCAATGTGTTCACAACAAAGCATATTTTAGGTATTGTATTCGTAAGGTACATCAATGACCTAATCATTTGACGATACATCGTGGCATCAACTGAATCTGATGAAGCATCACATAGTAGCTTCAAGTTCGATGCCATGGGTGTGGCCATATCCTTGCAGTCCATCATTCCGAACCTCTTCAAAATCTCTACTGCATACTTCCCTTGTCCAAGGAAGATTCCATCCACACTCTGCCACACCTCCATGCCTAAGAAATAATGCATCATCCCCAGGTCCTTCATCTTGAATTCTACGGCAAGCTTCCTCTTCATATCTGCAATGAGCTCATCCTCCCCTGTTACAAACATGTCATCTACATATAGTAGAAGTATCACTGGATTTCCCACTTCAGCCTTGTAGTAAAGGTTGGAATCTACTTTACTCTTGGTAAATTCCAAGCTCATAAGGAAACTATCCATCCTGTCGCACCACGTCCTGGGTGCTTGTTTCAATCCGTACAAGGCCTTCTTCAATTTGCACACATGATTCTGTCTGTCATGTGTCTCGAATTTGGGCGGCTGCTCCACGTACACTTCCTCCTCTACTACACCATTCAAGAATGCTGTCTTAACATCCATCTGGTGTACCTTCCATTTCATCACTGCAACCAATGAAAGTACTAATCTGATGGAAGTGTATCTGGCTACAGGTGCGAATGTCTCCTCATAATCTATGCCTTCCTTCTGGGAGAAGCCACGTGCCATGAACCTCGCATTGTGTTTCTCGATGCTACCATCTGTAGCATGATTGATCTTGTAGATCCACTTCGAAGTCACTACAGACTTCCCTTCTGGTCTCGAAACTACCTCCCAGACATCATTCTTCATAATCGACTGGTATTCCTCGATCATGGCATCCTTCCATTCTGTATTCTCAACAACTTCCTCATAGTTGGAAGGTTCTTTGTCAATGATATCGCACAGCAAAGCTACATAGCTGGAGTATGGCCTAGGTCTCTTGCTTTCTCTGTGCATCCCCTTTGGAGCGTCATAATTCTCCACATCTTGTATTTCCTCTCGTACCCATGCTAGTTTTCTGTTGTCGGAGTTCTTCTCATGAGGTGGATCTACAGGTTCTTGTGGTTTTGCCATATCATGGTCTTCATGATATTCTAGAGTCTCTTCTTCCATAATTGTATCTCTGATCCTGGGAACTTCAGGTTCTTCAGTCTCTTCAATAGGTAGTTTTCTTAATTCTTCGTCACAAATATCGTCGTCCTTATCTTGTAGGTGATGATACACGATATTTCCTACAAGTCAAATTCAATTGCATGATTAGAAACATTTCATAGTTTTCAGAACAAATTCTTACGCATAAAGACATAGGTCATACAGTCATGCAATTATCTTAGCCAATGCTTTAATACAACATTCATCCATATCCTGTAACTTTCTAGATGCCTTCCATCTCTACTAGAACATTGTTAAGAGTGTACACTACTCCCAACATGTCATCAAAAAGGTTTCATTCTAGATAAGTAGCAATGGAATGTTGTACAGTACCATAGGTCACTTACCCATCACATGCATATTAGTAGTGTACTATTCAATAATGCAACTTTTCTAACATGCATAATACACATCCTAAATCTAGGAACATAAGTATGTATATGTATGAACAATATTATTAGATATACAAGAAATGACAATTCAAATACTTATCTTTGTTTGTTTTTTGGGTGGAATCCCTCTTGATCTTTGCTTCCTCGCAGGAACTACTGGAGTCTCTGACAGAGTGTTCTTCTTCATCGTCTGATTCTGAGGTCCTATACCTTTCTTGCTTATGATCGAAAATGTTGAGCAAGTATACTACATTGTAGATCACTTGTTCTTTGTATTGGAGCAAACTCTATGTTCTCCTTTTTCTGCATCTTAAACAATGCTGAAATGGATGAGAGGTTCTTCCATAGAGCATTGATCCTTATTTGTTTCTGGAGTCCAAATTTGTAGGAGCTTTTCCTACTCCTTTCATGTAATATTGGAAGTCATCTCTGGCTTCACCTTATGAGGTGGAACCTTCTGAATGAACCCTTATAACTGGTTACCTTCATTACAATACATATTCTTCATCACTTGAAGAACCATTTCTTTCTTCTTCTCTGGTTATTTTCCTTGCAGGTTCATCATCTTCCTCGGTGTGAGCATGGTGTCTTTTCTTGTTGTGGGAGCCATTTCTATTTCTGGGACAATCTCTGGAGTAGTTTCCCTTCTCATCACATGTATAACATCTAATGTTGGATAGATCTCTTTTGGATCTTCTATAGTTATCCCTCTGATTTTGATGGTGTTTCTCCCTCTTATTGTTATGATGGTGCTCCCTCTTGTTATTATTCCTTTTAGTGTGTGCTGTGAGAGCTTGATCATTGTTTGCTCCCATCTTCTCTTCTCATACAACAATTCGATCTTCTTCTTGTGAACATTCTTCCCATAACCTACTGAATGTGATCAACTTCTTTCTAGCACATATCCCTTGAATGAAGGAGTCCTATGATCTTGGGATACCATTCAAGTTGGTCATCACAATCTCTCCTTCTTCTAATTTTTCTCCAACTGATTCAAGCTGCTCCTTGATTTGTGAGACCCTTGTGAAGTAGGACTGCATGGTCTCTGCATTTTGAATATTCACATTCTTAAGCTGGTTCCTCAGGGTCATCTTCTGATTGATGTTCTTCCCTTCAAATAACTTTGTCAAAGCATCAAACATCTCCTTAGGTGTCTTCAAAGATGATACATGTGGGATGAGATGATCCTTAATGGAGTCTGCAATAATTCTCTTGTCCTTAACCAAGCTCTTCTTGTGGATAACCTTAGCCTCATCTCCCTCTGGTGCTGGAATCTCTTCATTCACATACTTTTCCAATTCATTTTCTTCAAGGAAAAGTGCAATCTTATACTTCCATGCTTGGAAGTTATCAGCTCCTTCAATATTATCCTCAAGCTTGGTGTGGTGAGACATCTTTAATGGCAACTTCAAATGGAAATAGCAAAGACTGTAGGTCTTACCACTTGAGATGCCAAAACTGGTCCAAGAGCTGGCTGGCCTAGCGTTTCTCAGAGAAATCCTAATTTTCAAAACTTGGAATTTGGAACTTCTGATTGGAAAGATAGATACGCCTCCTCAAGGTGAGTTTCCCAATGTACTCACTTCTCCAAATATGTGAACAAAATACAAAAATTGGTGATGCCCTAGTTTTCCTCCGATAGTAGTGATGGGTCCAAAAATGAAAATTCTCAGAATTCGATTATGCTTCGACAAAAAGATGCACCTTTCTAGGGTGAGTTAGCCTGTCCCTCTTTTTCAGATGATCTGTGTAGAGAATACCTCAAACTTAGAATCCCTAGCTTCCTGCAACTGCACAATGTCTTCTTTTTAGGTTAGCTCTGAAACCATGTTAGTTTTTCTACTTTAATCAATATTATCTAGGATCTTAACTGAAAGAATAACATGCACAGCATAACACAATAGACACAAAGATTTTCCTTGGGGAAACCATAAAGGAGAAAACCTTGCAACTTTCTGAGAGATAGAAACGTCACCAATACAATATCACAAAATGGAAAACCCCAAAACAAGATAGTCTTCTACAGCTCTCTCTCTTTTCTCCTATGTGAACTTGTCTTCTCTCTGTCACTAATGTGAAATTGAGTGAGTGAGTGTGTTTTTAAATGAGAGATCATTTCTCTCTATTTATACTTTAATTTCACTTGACCTTTTAATGCACTTGCTAGGTCGGCCCCAGCTAAAACTAATTGGGCCGACTTCTCTAGGGGACTCAATAACCCTAATACAACCGACTCTAAGGGGAACTATTGCCCCGACTTACAAAGGAGGATTTACCTCAATGAATTTACATGACCAAATGCAATAATGACATCCTCGACCGGAGGAATAAACATCTCCGTCGAAGGTACAAATAAAATACAATAATAATAACAATATAAAACACAAGTGAATATCTTCCGAAGTTAAAATTGCATCAACAAGAGATACAGTAGAGGCTGGAAGAATTCATTTTAAAACTCTCTTCCAAGATCCTAAAGAAGAAAATATAAGAGAAACTATGAAAATCATAAGCTTGTTTCCCAATTCGATTGATGAAGGCATGGATAGAGATTTGGAGGGGCTAAGATTACTAGTGATGAACTGAAGGTAGTACTTACTTATTTTTAAAAAGGGAAAAGCTCAAGACTTGATGGCCTGTCTATTGAATTCTACTTGGGGTTGTATGATGTTTTGGACCAAGATTTGTTACATGTTGTTGAAGAATCGAGGATATTTGGAAAAGTGTTGGGAACCCTTGATGCTATCTCTATTTCACTCATTACTTAAAAACATTATGTAATCACCTTTGCATATTATAGACCCATCTATTTTTGTAATCCAGTTTACAAGTTGATATCCAAAATTATTGTTAATATATTGAAGGACATTATGTTAGATAATGTCTCTGAAGAATAGTTTGGATTACCCTAATTTCCAAATACATGATGTAATGGGTATTGCTCAAGAAGGAATGAACACGGTCAACACTTAGAACATTCCTACAACAATCCTAAAAAATGACCTTAATAAGGCCTATGATAGGTTGAAATGGATACTTCACAGATTACTCCTCCTTCAAACAAACATGAACTTGCAAACTGTAAATTGAATTGTGGGTTGTCTCTCTTCAAATTCCTTTGCTATGTTAATAAACATGTCTCCTTTAGTTTTTCTTATATCCTCTAGAGGAGTAAGATAAGGTCTCTCATTATTTCCTTTCCTCTTTCTAATGGTTGCAAAAGGATTAAGCATTCCCATTAAAGAGTCTAGAAGAAAAGGTGATTTGAAGGGGATTAACGTCTCAAACCCGGTACACATCACACATATACTCTTTGTAGATGACATCATCATTTTTGGGCATGGTACATTTAAATAGATATAAACTATTAATGAGTTGTTGGAGCTATATTACAAAGCAACATGCACGGTGATTAATATGAAGAAGTATACAATTTTTATTAATGGATTAGATGAGGCAATTAACAAGAAAGATGAATCCCTATTCCCAATGCAATGTTGTGACTAGGATCAAGGGTTTAAAGACCCAGGTTTCACTTAAAACCAAATAGATACTTCTTTGATGATTGGACCTAGTTATACAAAATATTGGAAGCTAGAATACATGTTTAGTGCAACAAATGGTTATCACATGGAGGACGATTAGTCTTGGTAAAGGAAGCACTAGAAAGTATAATTATTTATTAGATGAACATTGTTAATATTCCTAAGGGTATTTTGAATGTCAAAATCATAAAGAAATGTTTTAGTTTTCTTTGGAATGGGAAAAGAGAAATGGAAGGCATTCCATTGGTTGAGTGGACTATATTGGAAAAACCTAAAGGAGGGGGCGGGGGTTGAAAAACATCCACCTTTTCAATTTAGCACTAGCAACTAAAATTCTTTGGATATTAGTATATAATGATGGTCTTCGGGCCAAATTAACGAAAAAAATATTTAAAAGAGATGTCAATGTAAGCTTGGTTCATATTCAAAAGAAAATAGGTTCAGGATGCCTCTATGTTTGAAAAGCCTTGGTAAAATCCTTTCCCTGCATAGGTAAATGGGTAGCTGGAGAATTGGAAATGGTTGCAAAGTAAGAATATGCAAGGATCCTTGGATATGAGTCACATGTAATTACAAGTTATGTAGTGTCATATTGGATGTGCTCCATAATCACTGGATATACAATTTAAGAGATGTAATATCTATGATGAACACAAATATCTAGGGAGAAGGTTGGAAATCAACCGAGAGTTTTAATGCGTGAGGGGATCCAACACTAGAATGGGAGTTATATGAAAACTTACTTAAGTATAATGCTATAGAATTAAAAATGAAGAATACCAACTTAAATGGTATAAAAATTCAAGCACAGAGGATTACATAATCAAGCTAGGATATGCTGTAGAGATTGAATAAGAATGTAGTGATGAGAGAGTACTGTGGTGGATATCAATATAGAAATGATCTTATCCCTTAAAAACAATAATTCTATTATGATTGACCCTAGAAAATAATTTTTTAACATGGGATAATGGTAAAAAGAGGAACTAGATAGGTCCAAGTAGATGCATTATGTGAAAAAACAATGAGGAGATGATGGATCATCTATTTGTGGATTGTTTGTATTCTAGAGCTATTTAGAGAGGAGTTTCTCAAGTCATAGCTGGCAAGTGAAATTGGGAAAAGAGTAACTTGGTTGACAATATATTTAATTTCCTGTAAGGCTATCGGATAAGACAATCTTAACATGCAAGGATCTTCCTTGCCTTTTTCGCTATGGAATTTGGTGCAATAAGTACCAGATGGTGTTTTAGGTAAAGTCACTCATAGAAGCGAAAATAACACATAGAGTAAGACTGTACGTATTGGTACTTCATGTACGGAAATTCGGAACAAATTCGAATTCGTCGAATATTCGGTGTAGGTGTAATACGGATACGGATTATTAGTGGACAATTAAATTTTGAAAACCAATTTAAAAACAAAACAATTTTTTTAAAATCATTTAAACACTATAAAATAGAAATACCATTCAATTTCTTACTTTCTTATTAAAATAACTATTAATAAGTAGTTGCTAACTCTCACACTTCCATATCCGAAGTTGTTGAGATTTCTATTTTTGTTTTTTAAATATAGATTAAATTTTATTATATAAATGTCTATGTATATTTATGGTATATTTGTAAATATTTGATTAAAAATATTATATATAAGCAAGCTACTTCCGTATTTTATCTATACTGGATATTTTCATTACGTATTTTTTTCGTATCGAATCGTATTCGTACTCAAATTATGCTACTATGGTTTTATCGCCCCAAAAACTAACCCATAGTTAACTAAATTTCTCCACTAAGAGTTTAACCAAAAATCTTGGTTGAGAGTTTTCCGTAAGAAATCTCATCTCTCTGTCTAGATTTTGGGTAAACACTGCCCCGAGAATCTATATTGAGCCAATACATTAATTGCCCAAGATTCCCAACGGGATTCAATAATATCTCGATTGAGACATCTGTTTATATTCCTCTTCCTAAAGCTTTTTTTACATCATTCACTTTCCACATTGGAATCAACGTTGAATTTAGAAGAGAGAAAGTCCGAAAAAAGAAGTTCAAAGGTATGGCCTTTTTTTGCTTATGAAGCTTTTACTTTGGCATATTACAATTTTTTTGCTTATGGAGTTTTTACTTTCTCATACGAGATTTTCCATTGGATTGCTCATTCAATAAGCATGATAAATTTTATGCCTGGTGGCATATTACAATTTTTTTACAATGGGTATATTACACTTTTTTTATTACACTTTTTTCTTTTCTTATGGAGTTTTTACTTTGGCATATTACAATTTCAAGGGGTATCACTCTACCCTTCTTATAAGGGGCAATACTATGGATTTGTTTTTGGCATATTATTATTTTTTATAAGATACATATTTTGAATTTGGTTTCGACATATCACTCTTTTTTTTATAAGGGGTCTATTGTGAATTTAAGTTTGGTATATTACTCTTTATGGATAAGGGACATATTGTGAATTTGGCTTTGCCATATTACTTTTATGGATACAAGTGATAATGTGAATTTGGATTTGCCATATTACTTTTATTTATTTTTCATCCAAGAGGCATATTTTGATTTGTCTTTACTACACTACATTTTTTTTTCTAACGAAAGAGGATATATTGCAATTTCACTCATGACCTATGAAATTTGGATCTATCATAACGTATTTTGTTTTCCAAGAAAATAAGGAATATTGCAATTCTTTTCCAAGAAAAATGGATATTACAATCTATCCCATCACTTATGATTTTTTTACTATGTCATATTGCAATTTGCTTTTGAGATGTTGTAATTTGTCTCGTCACTGAAGTGTTAGTAAAATTCTTACTTGTGTTATTTTGGCATTGGATTTTAGGTTTTTAATTATTTGAACATGCTAAACCAAAAGAATTGTGAAACAAATCATGATCGCATGATAAATGATGGAAAGGAAAGGAAAGCGAGAAAAAATAAGAAAATTAAGAGAAAAAAGAGCAATGGAAAGAAATTTGGAGGCACATGGCAATGGGGAGGAAATGAAAGAAATGAAAGGAGGAACATGTTGATGAAAGAAATGAACAAAATGGAGGTGATGAGGAAATGACAAATGTGTAGGAAATTATCAACAGTGCAGATATTAACACCATGGTTGTGTTGATGGGAAGATCTGACCACTTGTCAATGCAAAACAAACAACCTGATCGAGGTTCTTAAAGAAAACCTAAACCATTTGGAATAACAGTTTCTGACGGGAATAAGGGCCCCATTCCTGCTAATAACTTTGTTTCTCCCTATTGGGATAATTTGTCTTTAAAGTTTTCCTAATTTCCTATATGTAGATCTACCCCATGATAAATGCAAGCTAATCTGGGAGGTAGGTGCCGGGGGGGGGGGGGGGGGTCATCTATGACAATGAAGGAAAAATAGTCAACTCTTATGCCTTGGGACTGGGGGAGAAATCCAACAATGTAGCTGAATGGCTTGCTTTACTTCATGGCCTGGAAATAGTCTCCAAGTTAAACATCGACAAGCTTTTGGTTTTTGGAGATTCAAGACAAGTCATCCAAAAAATGAGGAATGGTTATGCCAAAGGATCCCCGTGCTGTAGAAGGATTCATCAAATAATTAGCTTACTAAATATCTCTCATGAGGTCAATTATCTTCACATTCTAAGAGAAAATAATGGAATAGTAGACCACCTTGCAAACAAAGGTGTAAAACTTGGTCTAGGAAAGGTAATCAATGAGGATGGTTTGCAAAGGCTCATTTTGATCCCCTAGGACTCAAAGTACCGCCAACAAGTGTTCAAGCCATTCGAATTTATGTCATAGAGGAAATACCTCCAATATGACGGCGTTGACTCGTGTGTGTTGTCCTAACAACACCTGCCCTCTTGACGACAGCTTGGATGATGCATTTATGGGGAGTCTTGTCCAAGACTCTACCTCTCTCGTCTCACACTTGAACAAGATGTCTCACTTTATGAATTTCTATAAGGTAGAGGCAAAAGGGAAAGCAATACTCCAGATGCAGCAGCTTGGAAATAGTTTGGGAGGTATGTCCCTTATTCCCTTGAACTGTGAGGAAGATAACAGGTGGGAGCAGAGCCCGACCACAACTCTCTTTCTACATTTCGACCAGCCTTTAGAAAGTATCCAACACGCCTGAGCAATGGTAGGAATTAGGGAGGCCATGTCTTATTTGAAGGCTAGTGTTGAAGACTTTAAACTGAATCTTAGGAAGGTTTATGAGGCTACCTATGCCGGTCTCAAGGAAAATAAAGAAACCGCGGAGGATATGAAATACATCTCCCAACAGCTTGCCTATCAAGACTCTTATATTGATGACCTAGAGAGAAACTTGTTTGATCTTATGGGAACCGTGGATGTCATCAAGGATGAAGTGCTGAAAATGGAAAAAATGATCCAATGTAGTGATTTCCAGGAGTCCCCAGATGAAGACGCGCTGCCAATGGATGAAGCTTTAGTCCAACAGCAAGAGCAGGGTTTGCAAGGGTTTCATGAATGATTTTCTATGTCTTTCAGTTTTATATTTTTTTGTGTACTGTTTAACAGACAGTTTGTAAGGGTTTATCCCTCCCATGCTTTTAAATTTTCTAAGAAGTATAAAAGAAAATATGATAGAACTAAAATGGAACAAGTTTTGTTTCCATCTCTTCAAAAAATTACACAGCTCAGGATGAATCTCTCCATTTTGTAATGAATGACTGTGCACAACTTTTTTATAAAAATTAACTCTTCTCCAATTTCTGTTTAAAAAAAAGTGTATTTCAATAGCTACATTAAAGAATTGGGTAACATTGAAACAATGTTAAAACTATTTAACTAAAATCTATCCTATAAGAGCATAATTTTAATGGGGATTCTGATGCATAAAATAAATAAATAATTACTTATTTACTCAAAGAAATATGAATAAGCAATAAATGTTTTAAGCGCTTTAACATTTCAGAAATAAGCAATAATAAATTATTTTTAATAATCCTGAAAACATTGTCTATACACACAAAATTTGTGACTATTATGACTCACCAAACCAGAAGTTGTAAACATGAAAATAAGCAAATATTCATATTTAGTCTACTTTCAGTGCAGCTATACAAAAACAATCGCAAAAGCCATATTTGATCTCTGAATTCCTCTTAAATAAGAACATTACAGAGTTATAAACAGACCCAAAGATCACTAGTGGCAACATCTCCTCATTTCTGCTTTAAATTACAAATGATACAAAAACAACAGCACTCAAGAAAATAATTTCCTCAAGCTCTGTGGAGATCCCCCTATATCACCACTGTGAGCCCCTTTTATAAGGTAGCTAGTGTCAATTTTAAGAGATAATTGAGCGTAAAAAATACCTTCATTCAATCAATGGACTGGTACTGCAACTAACTCCAGCAATCTTCTTGATACTTTAGACAACATGGCTTCCTGCAATGTTGCAAGAGACAACTCCTTGCATTGACGCATTTGAACCTACACCAATGTAAATTAGTAAAAACTAGAAAGAATAAAAATCAAAATAAAAAGTACTCTTAATCAATCTTATCGTCTATCATTCCCAGACTATCGTAGCGTTAATTTGCACAATCTTCCTTTTGAATCTGTAATTTTGATTTGCAAAATATGAATTTGATTTCTGCAATCTCCTCTTACCAAATCTAAACATAAAAAATAGGTAAACAAGAAGATCAATAAAGAATTAATGTAAAATCTATGGCAGCTACCTAATCTATCGATTTCTTCTGCAATAATTCTACAACAACCTCATAATGAGCTTACTGTGGGCTAAGGTTCATAACAGTCTTGAGCTATGACGTGTGACAAATTTGTTCAAGTTTAAATGTTGTTTGATGTGGTTCTCTTGACAAATTTGTTCAATATCGATCGCTAGCTCTTGGTTGGAGGGACGCTTTCATCTTTCTGCATTGCAACCAAAGAATGAAATTTCTTTCTCTGTGTTATTTTCCTTCTATCTGTACTAAATTGTTTTGGATGGGACCGAGACTGGAGAAAGTCACCAGCAATGCAATGGATCAGAACTCTTAAATGGAGCGGTGATGTGTTAAATATGGAAACTGTCTTCAAAAAGTCTTGTATGAAGTTTTTCTACAGAGGTAATAGAATTATATTTTCAGTTTTTTTCATAGTTGTTCTTAGAGGAGTTTGAATAAGTAGTAAACAGTGTTTTTTCTTATTCAGATTTAGTTAACCATTCAATATTCTTTATTAGAGTTTTGATAAGAATATTGATCGGTAATTTAATCCAAAATATGTTAAAATTTGTAATGTTTAATATATGAAAGGTTTTTCATATTGTTAAGGATTGCAAATTCACATATAAGCTAAACTGATTTATTTTATTGCTTAGCTTCTCATATGTTTTAGTATATGAATTAATTTACTAGCATAGATCCATCTTAAACCTTATCTATCATCATTCGAGAGGGATCCAATTTTTTGAGGTGTATTTTAAAAAAAAAATTTAAACTCAAGAATTTTAATAAGTTTTTATTTTATAAACGAACATCTAATGGCCGATCAAATATATTTATTACTCTCAAAATTAATTTGTTACATAAGGGACTTTACTTTTATTATAATGGCTGACAAAATATTAATTAGTTTATCACATTATCACTTTTTACTATTAGATGTAACCCTACATTACACATGTAATGCTACATCATACACACGTTACAAGATCTCCCTCATATTATCACTTTTTACTATTAGATGTAATGCTACATCACACATGTAATGCTACATCATACACGTTACAAAATCTCCCTCATATTATCACTTTTTACTATTAGATGTAAAGCTACGCTACACATTTACAAGATCTCCCTCATACAATTTAATTAGTTGCATTTGCATTTCTATAATTCCCTGCATTGTGCAGCTGAATGCAGCCGTGGTTTAAATTTATTTTCTGGTGCAACATCATAGGTCATTCTTGGGGCTTTGTCAAGAAGTATTATTGTAAATTTTTATATTTTATAAATATTTTGGTGCATATTTATTATTTGATTTAATTAACATTAGATTAGTATTTATCTTTTCTTAGTTAGATTTCTTTATTTTTAACTAGTTAGATTGGTCTAGTTAAATAGTTTAGAATATGATAGAATAAATCGGCTAACGGAACCGTCAGGCTTGGCCATTTCAACGACTTAAAATAATCTTAACGCCTTCAGATCGGGCCAATTCCTCCTAGTTGACGCCAATGCATAACTCCGGCGTCTACAATATGTAATGATGTAATTATGTATATTGATGAAATGGTAGAAGTAGGAAATGAATGGTCTAGTGTGACCAATATGATGTAATTATGTACATTTTACGTTTAATATACAAACAATGACTATCAAATACTAAAAAGGATGAAGATGAGATGGGGGGCCATGATTCCACAAGAGGGAATAAAATGAGGTTAAAAGGGGGAGATGACCCTAGTGACTTATAAATTAAGTCATTATCCTTAATATGCATTTTATACTAAGTTTTATACAACTTATCTAATAAAATTTCATTAGCCTTAAATTGAGTTAATTATCGTTAAATTGGGATTAGTAGGGGGAGAAAAGGTGAAGATCCCTTTAATGCTACTTGTCTAGTTATCATCACCCTTGCATACCACTTGGTTAGTTCGCAACATGCATACAAATTATTGTGAACTAGTTCATTCATCATTATTCTATCATTTAACCACCATCATTTTGCCATCTTTATGTAGCCATCATTTCATATCATAGCTGGGAATCGTACCTAAGAATATGAGGAAATTATAACTGAACTCGCTCGAGTCCTTGCATAGAGAGTCCCTGGATGACCTATGCTACATCCTTGTAAGGGAATTGGGGAAATATCCCAAGGGAATGTTAACTAAGAGAATGGAATTTGAGGGACTGTTAACTCAGAGAAGGGGACCCCAACTCCTTGGGCTGTGCAGGTTGATGGGGGAGGAGTGCTAGAGGATTGGGATTGTTGTGGAAGCGGTTCGGTACCTGTGATTTACTTCTTGTGGATTGGTAGACCCAGTTCAATGGTGGCCTCTATTATAGAGATAACTGGTATAACAAAGTGCCTACGATTAGGTGGAACGTCCTTAGTCTACATTCAGTCGGAGGATATTTTAAGATATATCCAATATGTATGAAATTCCATGTATATATATTTATGTTATGTTTATTGTTTAGTTTACTATTATCTAAATATCTTATGACATGGATTGCTTGGCATGGTACGAGTGCATTCATGCTAGAATTTACCTATAATGTTTCAATATATGCATATGTTAATTTTGGATGACTACATATTTAATTTCCACTGTAAATTAAAAATTTAATTATGGAAAATGATTTTTGGTAATTTATTTGACTACCCCGTGGCCCCAAAGGCATGTTGAAGTCACTAGGTATGTGACATCATTCTCCAATAATGTCATTCAAATCCTCTCTTAGCAACATAATTAATGTTATGCATCATTAATTTCGGTTGTAAATCTAGTCAGAATTCCACATATAAATATGTTTTTCTTGGGTGATAGACAAGGACCCTTGCGTATTGATGTATATGTAACTTCAGAATGTATTTCATCTATGTATTTCATATATGTTTATTGTACCCTTATAAGAGATGTGTTATTCCTCTATAAGGAAGTGTCGTCATGTGTATTGAGAAGTGTCCCAAGTGTGTGTACTTAGCGACAGGTTATTAGACCACCATGTGTGGGGTCGACCCTGAAATATATATATTATTGTGGATGTACCTAGCTAGACAAATCAGCCCCATAAGGTCACTGGGCAAACAGGTTAGTATAAATAGAGATCGGGAGATCTCTATTTTGATCATTCAGAAACTCACACTTCTCTCACTCAGAAAGTGGCGCACTAGTGAGGAGGAGGATCATCTGCTACTAGGAGACTATTTCAGTGTATTTTGGTTGTACTTTGGTTGAGACATTGTTATCTCTATCTCTGAAGAAGTTGTGGGGTTTTTCACCTTAGGGTTTTCCCCACGGAAACTCTGTGTCTCTTGTCTCTCATGCTTTTGATTCTTGTGATGCTTGTCATGCTTATTGTGATTGTTATGCATTGATATACTGTATATGTTATTCTCCCAGTGAAGATCCTAGAGTATTGTGAATTAATACTCAAAATTTAACATGGTATCAGAGCTAACCTGAGAAGAAGACATTTTGCAGTGACAAAAACTTGAGTTTCTTGTTTATTGGGTTTCTCTCCACAGATTTTGGAAAAGCAGTATAGTAGATTGACTCTACTCATCAAGGAGAATCTATCTGTCCAATCAGAATTCAGTTCTGAGCATTTTTAGATTTGGCCCTACAAATTAGGGTTTCCACAAAAATAGGAATTTCTTATATCTGAAGACATAGCTGGAAGTGCCTTGCAAAAATTGAAGTTTAGAGCTTTGGATCGAGATTTTTGGCTTGGTAGATCTTCGGGAAACTCAAACCCTAATTTAGGGCTCTCCACAGTGAACCTAGGAGGACAAAAAGGAAAATATGAAGGGTAAAGTTTTGCTGATCTCAAATTCTGAATACACCAGGATGATCATCTCATCAAGGCGCATCTTTCTATCCTTTCAGAAAGTTGAAATTCACATTTTGAATTTTTAGGTTTTTTTCGACAAACCCTAATCCGGGACCAGATCCAGTTTTCAGCATTTCAAGTGGTAAGACCTAAATCTTTTCTATTTCCATTTGAAGTACTCTTTAAGATGTCTCACCACACCAAGATTGAGGATAAGCTTGAAGGATCTGATAACTTCCGAGCTTGGAAGTATAGGATTGGGTTAATTCCTGGAAGAGAATGAGTTGGACTCATATATAAAAGAAGACATCCCTATCCCAGAGGATGAAGAGGCTAAGGTATTGTATAAGAAGAACTTGGTCAAGGCAAAGAGAATCATTGTTGATTCTATCAAAGACCATCTCATACCCCACGTGTCTTCTCTAAAGACACCCAAAGAGATGTTTGACTCTTTGACCAAGTTATTTGAAGGGAAGAACATAAATCAGAAGATGACTCTGCAGAATCAATTGAAAGGGGTCAAGATGTTGAATGGAGAAACCATTCAATCTTACTTATCCAAGGTATCTCAGATCAAGGAACAACTTGAAGCTGTGGATGAAGTGGTGGACAGTGGTGAAATTGTTATGACCACTCTGAATGGCCTACCTAGGTCACGGGACTCCTTTATTCAAGGAATCTGTGCAAGAAAGAAATTCATCTCTTTACGTAGACTATGGGAGGAATGCTCTCAAGAAGAAGCTAGGCTTGTGGCCCGAGAAGAAAAGATGGGAAATGAAGATCAAGCTCTCACAGCACATGCCAGGAAAGGCAAGTCCAAGAAGGAATCATCTCATAACAGGAAATTCTCACACCACCATTATCATAAAGATAAGAAAGATCTCAGATGCTTCAATTGCAATGGGAAGGGACACTTTGATTCAGATTGTCCCAAGAAGAAGAAAGACAACAACAACAACTTCAACAACAAGAAGAAGAATAACAAAAGAAGATATCATGCTCATACTGCCGAAGATGATGAACCCCCAAAGAAGAAGGCTAGGGCAGAAAGTGATAGTGATGATGACTCATCAAGTGAAGAAGAGTATGTTCTAATTTCTGCTCTCACAGGTACTATCTCCCATGGTTGTAATGATTGGTTGATTGACAGTGGGGATTCCAAACACATGACTAGGTTTAAGGAATCTTTTGTGAATCTATCTGAACATGAATCACCCCATAAGGTGAAACTTGGGGATGATTATCAATACCCAATCAAAGGAAGTGGTGAAGCCTCCTACAACCTAGATTCTGGAAAATCTTTGAAGATGAAAGAAGTCCTTTATGTACCTGGGCTCAAGAAGAACTTACTCTCCATCTCTGCATTGGATGCAAAAGGTATGAGGGTTGCATTTTTGGATGGCCAAGTCCTAATGTGGCCAAAGGGAAAGACCATAGATGATGCCGTAGTGATTGGAGAGCAAGAGGGAGGTTTGTATAAATTGAAGGGTCAACCTGAACATGCCATGGTACATGACTCCATGGAGCCAAGTGAACTTTGGCATAGAAGACTTGCTCATATGCACTATAGGGTACTTCCAATTGCAAGCAAGGCTCTAGAGGGTCTTCCTGAAATCAAGACCAAACATGAAGGTGTTTGCAAAGGATGTGCAAAAGGTAAGAACATTAAGAAGGATTTTCCAAGCAGTGAAAGCAAGGAAAAGGATATCCTGGAAATCATCCACTCAGATGTATGTGGTCCTATGTCATCCAGTTCTCTAAGTGGGTATGTTTACTATGTCTCATTTATTGATGACTTCTCCAGGAAGACTTGGGTATACTTCTTGAAGAACAAAGATGGGGTGTTTGATAAGTTCAAGGAATTCAAGACCTTGATGGAGAATCAAACTGACAAAAAGATCAAAACATTCAGATCCGACAATGGTGGAGAATTCACCTCAAGTGACTTCAAGAAGCTTTGCAGTGATTTAGGGATTAAGAGGGAGTTGATTGCTCCTTATAATCATCAACATAATGGAGTTGTAGAAAGGAAGAACAAAACAATCATGGAAGCAGCAAGGGCAATGCTGCATGACCAGGATCTACCTATGCATCTATGGGAAGAAGCAGCTAGAACAGTTGTATATGTGCAGAACATAACACCCTACAAGATATTGGACAACAAGACACCAGAAGAGGTCTTTTCTGGTAAGAAACATGAAGTCAACCATCTCAGAATATTTGGTTGCCCAATATACACTCATGTCCCAAAGGAAAAGAGGACCAACCTAGATCCTTCAGGAAAGAAGGGTATCTTTGTGGGTTACAGTGAAAGCTCGAAGGCTTACAGAATATACTTTCCAGGGTTCAAGAAGATTGATGTCAGCAAGGATGTAACATTTGATGAAAACTAAGCATTCATCAAATCAAGGAAGGCACCTATCGAAGTTTATGAAGAATCTAAGAAAACTAGATTTCAAGACACTACCATGACTGAAACAATTCCAGAAGTTGTTCGTGAGTTTGAAGATCCGCAAGAACCTGTAGATCCACCCCGTGAGGATAACTCTCATAAGAGGAAACCTGCATGGGCTAGAGAGCTCATTCAAGATGCAAAAATATTTGGCATTCCAGAAGAAGAACACTGAGCAAAGAAGAGAACCAGATCACATACCAGCTATGTTGCTTTACTCTGTGACATAATGAACAAAGAACCTTCCAGTTATGAAGAAGCAGCGGAAAAGAAAGAATGGAAGGATGCCATGGTTGAGGAATACCAATCAATAATGAAGAATGATGTTTGGGATGTTGTCCCAAGACCTAAAGAGAAGTTTGTTGTGACTTCCAAATGGATCTTCAAAATCAAGCATGCTGCGGATGGCAGCGTAGAAAAATACAAAGAAAGATTCGTAGCTCGTGGCTTCTCTCAGAAAGAGGGAATAGATTATGAAGAAAATTTTGCACCTGTATCCAGGTATACTTCCATCAGAACAGTACTTGCCCTGGCTACAGCAATGAAATGGAAAATACACCAAATGGATGTCAAGACTGCTTTCTTGAATGGCATAGTTGAAGAGGAAGTATACGTGGAGCAACCACTCGGTTTCGAAATACATGACATGGAGTCATATGTGTGCAGATTGAAGAAAGCCTTGTATGGCTTGAAGCAAGCTCCTAGTGTTAAATTTTGAGCATTGATTCACAATTCTCTTGGATATTTACTGAGAGAATAACATATACAGTATATCAATGCATAACAATCACAATAAGCATTACAAGCATCACAAGAATCAAAAGCATTTGAGACAAGAGACATAGAGTTTCCGTGGGGAAAACCCTAAGGTGAAAAACCCCACAATTTCCTTAGGGATAGAGAGTGAAATGGCTCAACCAAAGTACAACCAAAATACACTTGAGATAGTCTCCTAGAGCAGATGATCCTCCTCCTCACTAGTGCACCACTTTCTGAGTGAGAGAAGTGTGTCTTTCCGAATGATCCAAATAGAGATCTCTCGATCTCTATTTATACTTAACATGTTTTTCCAGTGACCTTATGGGGCCGACTTGTCTATCTAGATACATCCACAATATAATATATATTTTAGGGCCGACCCCACACATGGTGGTCTAATAACCCATCGGCAAGTACACACACTTGCGACACTTGTCAATCCACATGACGACACTTCCTTATAGAGGAATAACACATCTCTTATAAGGGTACAATAAATATATATGAAATACATAGATGAAATACATTCCGAAGTTACATATATATCAACACTCTCTCTTAGCCAATGCATCAATACAACATTTATCCATGTTCCATAACTTTCTAGATGCCTTCTAGTCTCTACCAGAACATTGTTAAGAGTGTGCACAACTCCCAACATGTCAGCAAAGAGGTTTCATTCTAGATAAGTAGCAATGGAATGTTGTACAGTGCCATAGGCCACTTACCCATGTATATTAGTAGTATACTATTCATCAATGCAACTATTCTAATATGCATAATACATATCCTAAGTCTAGGAACATGAGCATATACATCATTGAACAATTTTATTTAAACAAAGAAATTTGCAAGAAATGATAATTAAAATACTTATTTTTGTTTGTTTGTTGGGTGGACTCCCTCTGAGTCTTTGCTTCCTTGCAGGAGCTGCTGGAGTCCTAATCTGAAGTAGCTTCTTCTTACACCTTTCTGTTGTAGAGAGATGGTCAACTCCCTCTGAATATCTGCATCCTTGCAGAAACCACTGGAGTGTGCTCCCTCTTGATCTTTGCTTCCTGGATTACCTATTCTTGAACTTATATTCATTCTCGATCCCTATGCATGCTTGTTAGTATCATCATTGTGTTATCCTCGAGGTCTCATACATACACATACATTCATTAGTATATTCTCAATACTATTAGAACACAATAATCTCAAGCATGTATAGTCATGATCATTTCAAACAGAAATAATAAGCATTAGCATTCAAGGTTTATATATAGGACTCTTATGGTTAGTCATATCATAATATGCATATACCCATGATTATTCAAACCTATGACTTTATGAACAATCATCATCAATCATGCCATGCATACTTATATAAGAGATCCTATGATATAAGGAAAACATACCTGTTCACCATATTTGCTAGTTATGTCTAGCAATGTTTTCTTCAATGACCTACATAACTCATAAGTTAACCTTTTAAAAAACCATATCATACATACCTCCATGGAGAACTGGATGACATGGAACCACAAACATCTGAGTGGATGATTTCCAAGATGCCTTTTTCCTTGTTTTCACTGCTTGGAAATGCCTTCTTAATGTTCTTTCCTTTTGCCCATCCTTTACAAACACCTTCATTCATGGTCTTGATTTCAGGAAGACCTTCTACCGCCTTACTTGCAATTGGTAATTCCCTGTAGTGCATATGTGCAAGTCTTCTATGCCAAATTTCACTTGGCTCCATGGAATCATGCACCATGGCATGTTTAGGTTGTCCTTTCAATTTATACAAACCTCCCTCTTGATCTCCAATCACAACTGCATCATCTATGGCCTTTCCCTTTGGCCACATTAGGACTTGGCCATCCACAAATGCAACCCTCATACCTTTTTCATCCAATGCAGAGATGGAGAGTAAGTTCTTCTTGAGCCCAGGTACATAAAGGACTTCTTTCATCTTCAAAGATTTTCCAGAATCTAGGTTGTAGGAGGCTTCACCACTTCCTTTGATTGGGTATTGATAATCATCCCCAAGTTTCACCTTATGGGGTGATTCATGTTCAGACAGATTTACAAAAGATTCTTTAAACCCAGTCATGTGTTTGGAAGCCCCACTGTCAATTAACCAATCATTACAACCATGGGAGATAGTACCTGTGAGAGCAGAAATTAGAACATATTCTTCTTCACTTGATGAGTCATCATCACTTTCTGCCCTAGCCTTCTTCTTTGGAGGTTCATCATCTTCGGCAGCATGAGCATGCTACCTTCTTTTGTTACCCTTCTTCTTCTTGCTGGATTTATTGTTGTTGTGGTTGTCCCTTTTGTTCTTGGGACATTCTGAAGCAAAGTGACCCTTCCCATTAAAGTGAAACACCTTCGATCTTTCTTGTCTTTGTGAAAATGATGAGAAGATTTCTTCTTGTGATGGGATGGCTCCCTCTTGAACTTGCCCTTCTTAGTGTGAGCTGTGAGAGCTTGATCTTCATTTCCCATCTTCTCTTCTCTTGCCATAAGCGTTGCTTCTTCTTGAGAACATTCCTCCCATAATCTGCCGAAGGAGATTAACTTCTTTCTGGCACAGATCCCCTGGATAAAAGAGTCCCATGACCTAGGTAGGCCATTCAAAGTATTCATAACAATTTCACCATTCTCCACCATTTCATCTACAGCTTCAAGTTGTTCCTTTATCTGAGAGACCTTGGAGAAATAGGATTGAATGGTTTCTCCATTCGACATCTTGACCCCTTTCAATTGATTCCGTAGGGTCATCTTCCGATTTGTGTTCTTTCCTTCAAATAGCTTGGTTAAAGAGTCAAACATAGCCTTGGGTGTCTTTAGAGAAGACACATGGGGTATGAGATGGTCTTTGATAGAATCAACAATGATTCTCTTTTCCTTGACCAAGTTCTTCTTATGCAATACCTTAGCCTCTTCATCCTCTGGGATAGGGATGTCTTCTTTTATATATGAGTCCAACTCATTCTCTTCCAGGATTAACCCAATTCTATACTTCCAAGCTCGGAAGTTATCAGCCCCTTCAAGCTTATCCTCAAGCTTGGTGTGGTGAGACATCTTAAAGAGTACTTCAAATGGAAATAGAAAATATTTTGGTCTTACCACTTGAAATGCTGAAAATTGGATCTGGTCCCGGATTAGGGTTTGTCGGAAAAACCCTAAAAATTCAAAATGTGAATTTCAACTTTTTGAAAGGATAGAAAGATGCGCCTTGATGAGATGATCAGCCTGGTGTATTCAGAATTTGAGATCAACAAAGCTTTACCCTTCAGATTTTCCTTTTTGTCCTCCCGGGTTCACTATGGAGAGCCCTAAATTAGGGTTTGAGTTTCCCGGAGATCTACCAAGCCAAAAATCTCGATCCAAAGCTCTAAACTTCGATTTTTGCAAGGAGCTTCCAGCTATGTCTTCAGATTTCAGAAATTCCTATTTTTGTGGAAACCCTAAGTTTTAGGGCCAAATCTGAAAATGCTCAGAATTGAATTATGATTGGATAGATAGATTCACCTTGATGAGTAGAGGAAATCTACTATACTGCTTTCCCAAAAACTGTGGAGAGAAACCCAATAAACAAGAAACTCAAGTTTCTGTCACTGCAAAATGTCTTCTTCTCAGGTTAGCTCTTATACCATGTTAAATTTTGAGCATTAATTCACAATGGTCTTGGATATTTACTGAGAAAATAACATATACAGTATATCAATGCATAACAATCACAATAAGCATCACAAGCATCACAAGAATCAAAAGCATGAGAGACAAGAGACACAGAGTTTCCGTGGGGAAAACCCTAAGGTGAAAAACCCCACAACTTCCTCAGAGATAGAGAGAGCAATGGCTCAACCAAAGTACAACCAAAATACACTTGAGATAGTCTCCTAGAAGCAGATGATCCTCCTCCTCACTAGTGCGCCACTTTCTGAGTGAGAGAAGTGTGTCTTTTCGAATGATCCAAATAGCGATCTCCCGATCTCTATTTATACTTAACCTGTTTGCCCAGTGACCTTATGGAGCCGACTTGTCTATCTAGATACATCCACAATATAATATATATTTTAGGGCCAACCCCACACATGGTCTAATAACCCATCGGCAAGTACACACACTTGCGACACTTGTCAATCCACATGACGACACTTCCTTATGGAGGAATAACACATCTCTTATAAGGGTACAATAAATATATATGAAATACATAGATGAAATACATTCCGAAGTTACATATACATCAACACCCAGAACTTGGTATGGTAGGATGGACAGTTTCCTATCTAGTTTGGGCTTTACCAAGAGTAAAGCGGATTCCAACCTTTACTACAAGGTTGAGGAAGGGAATCCTGTGATTCTACTCCTGTATGTGGATGACTTATTTGTAACAGGAGATGACAGATTGATTGCAGATACTAAGAGGAAGCTTGCTGCTGAGTTCGATATGAAAGATTTGGGAATGATGCATTATTTCCTAGGTATGGAGGTGTGGCAGAGTGTAGGTGGGATATTCCTTGGTCAAGGGAAGTACACAATAGATATCCTGAAGAGATTCGGGATGATGGATTGCAAGGCTATGGACACACCTATGGCATCAAATCTGAAGCTTCTATGCGATGCTTCATCTGAGCCGATTGATGTCTCTATGTATCGTTAGATGATTGGGTCCTTGATGTACCTGACGAACACAAGACCAGATATTTGATTTGCGGTGAACACATTGAGCCAGTTCCTGACGGATCTGAGGAGTGTTCACCTGGTTGCTGTAAAGCATGTTCTGAGGTACATGAAGGGTACAGTGGATTATGGGCTCAAGTATGAAGCGAATCAAAAGTTTAACCTGCAGGGTTATGTTGATTCAGATTGGGCTGGCAGTGCTGCAGATAGGAAGAGCACATCTGGGTGCTACTTAAGTATGGGATCAGGTGTGATCTCTTGGTTTAGCAGGAAGCAATCCTGCGTAGCATTGAGTACAGCTGAGGTAGAGTATGTTGCAGCCTGTTCATCTAGTTGTGAGGCAGTATGGCTACAGAAGCTACTGTCTGAGTTATTTGATCTACCGTTGGATGCCACTGGTATCTTTTGTGATAACCAGAGTTGTGTGAAGCTGTACGAGAACCCAGTGTTTCATGATAGGTCGAAACACATAGAGATCAAATATCACTATATCGGGGATATGGTGCAGAGAGGAGCTGTGAAGCTCCTGTATATTGCAACGGACGAGCATATTGCAGATGTGTTGACGAAGCCACTAGCCAGGGTGAAGTTCAAGTACTTCAGGAAGAGGCTTGGTGTTCTTTAGATTGATGACACTTCGAGGAAGAAGTGATGGACACATTTGCAGAAGCCATTCCAAGCATGTTGGAAGAAGGATCCTTCACATGGTTGTGGATGTAAGCACTGGATGATGAGCATCAGGACGATGCTCCAGTTACTGCTCTGTGTATACATCATGTTGGATGTTGGATACGATCAGTTGGATCATTTATATGTATATGTATGTACGCATCATGTTGGATGCTGGATATGATCAGTTGGATCATTTATATGTATATGTATGTACGCATCATGTTGTATGCTAGATATGATCAGTTGGATAATTTATATGTATATGTATGTACGCATCATGTTGGATGTTGGATATGATCGGTTGGATCATTTGTATGTATTTTGTATATGCATCATGTTGGATGCATGGACCATGTATCTGTATATGTATCAGGTGGATACATTGTATGATCAGGTAGATCATGTATGTTGATATGTATCATGTGGATCATGTATTTGTATTTGTATCAGGTGGATACATTGTATGATCAGATGGATCATGTATGATGATATGTATCAGGTAGATACTTGGTATGCATCAGGTAGATACTTGGTATGCATCAGGTAGATGCATTGTATGATCAGGATGATCATGGATGACAAGCTTCAGGATGTTGCTCCAGATGACATGCAGCAGGATGTTGCAGTGATGACGATCAGGATGATCATGTGTACATCAGGATGATGTATGGTGAGTATCAGTTTGATACTCTGTGGCCGTGGAACAGGTTGTGCAGATAAGCATGTAGTTTGTGCCTTGGGATATTTGTAGATAGTCTTTCGAGGTTTTGCCTATGGCATGTAATTTGTACCCTGGGATATCTGGCAAATTCTCTTTCGAGGTTTTGCTTGGGAGGACATATAATTTGTGCCCTGGGATATCTGCAGATAGTCTTTCGAGGTTTTTTCTATGGCATGTAATTTGTGCCCTGGGATATCTGGCAGATGCTCTTTCGAGGTTTTGTCCTATGGCATGTAATTTGTGCCCTGGGAGATCCGATAGGTTGAGCCTTGTGCTCATAATTAGTCCTGGGATGCTCTTTCTAGGTTTTGTGGTGACCACATGTAATTTGTGCCCTAGGAGATCCGATAGGTTGAGCCTTGTGCTAGTAATCAGTCCTGGGATTCTCTTTCGAGGTTTTGTGGTGGGGTCACATGTAATAAGTCTTGGAGATCTAGAAAGGATGAAAAAGGCCTCAGATGCTCTTTAGGGTTCTTGCTAGTCAAGAGACTCTTTTAAGGTTTTGTGACGCACGTAATAAGTCTTGAGATTTCCACAGTATGGCCAGTGATGACGAAGACCTGCAGGTGGTGGGCCTACATCCAGTATGAAAAAGGACTGGCTCTGTAGAACTTCCTATGACGAGTAGAGTCAGAGATTGGTTGAGATAGTAGTAGCAGTGATGATGATGATGACGATGCATCGATGACGATGATCCTGAGAAGAAGACTTGTCTAGCAGATCTGTGTCAAGAAATACCTTCCTAGTTAAGAGGGAGTGTTGATGTATATGTAACTTCGGAATGTATTTCATCTATGCTTATTGTACCCTTATAAGAGATGTGTTACTCCTCTATAAGGAAGTGTCATCATGTGTATTGAAAAGTGTCGCAAGTGTGTGTACTTAGCGACGGGTTATTAGACCACCATGTGTGGGGTCGGCCCTGAAATATATATATTATTGTGGATGTACCTAGCTAGAGAAGTCAGCCCCATAAGGTCACTGGGAAAACAGGTTAGTATAAATAGAGATCGGGAGATCTCTATTTTGATCATTCAGAAACTCACACTTCTCTCACTTAGAAAGTGGCGCACTAGTGAGGAGGAGGATCATCTGCTACTAGGAGACTATTTCAGTGTATTTTGGTTGTACTTTGGTTGAGCCATTGCTCTCTCTATCTCTGAGGAAGTTGTGGGGTTTTTCACCTTAGGGTTTTCCCCATGGAAACTCTGTGTCTCTTGTCTCTCATGCTTTTGATTCTTGTGATGCTTATTGTGATTGTTATGCATTGATATACTGTATATGTTATTCTCTCAGTGAAGATCCTAGAGTATTGTGAATTAATGCTCAAAATTTAACATTGCCTTAGAAGGAAAGAGAATACTTTCCCTTCGGCTCGAGGATTGGATCAATGGCCTAGAGTGGTGCAAGAAGGTGCATCCCGCATAGCATTCAAAGTAAATAAATTTAGGGACAACACATTGCAAATTCATACCATATATTGTATCCCTTGAGTAGGAATGTAATCAATGAAGAAGATACCGGATGGATCAAAATCCTCCAAGAGTACAACCTCAAATTTGATACTCCCAAGAGTAAAAGGGATTTGATATTGGATGAGTTTATTTCATACCTCCCTACTAGTGTTAGTGATCCCCTTATGAATGTCAAACTCCTTGATAAACATTTGTTCACCATCTCCTCAAATGATCCTTGTTATTATGGGGACATTTTTGTCTATTTATGCACTCAAAAAATTGTTAATCATCTCTCCTGAGATGATTGTTGTAGAATTCATCACCAAGCTCCTCATTACCTTCTCATTGGTGATGTCTTATATCGACAAGGAGTCTACACCATCTTGCAATGACGCCTCACTTTTTAAGAGGATAAATAGGTATTAAATGATAGTCAAATAAGGGCATGTGCAGGCCACATCTTAGGAATGGATACCACCCATAAAATCATCTATTTCAATTATGTTTGGCCCATTATATTTTTTATTGCATTGAGGCAATGAAGCATTACCAAAACTACCCATTTTTTCTCCTAAGTTAAGGAAACCTCCTTCCCCCATACACACATTTGTCACAACTGATCCATTTTAGAAATGGGGTATTGAATTCATGGATTTTATGCCTATGTTATCTAGTGGTGATAATTACATAATGGTGGCTGTAGAATATTTAACCAGTTGGGTCAAATCCATACCAACATATAATAACATTGTTTCCATAGCAACATGTTTCTTCTCCAACCATGTCATTGGTTAGTTCATTGTTCCAAAACAATTGGTTTCCAATCACAACACTCACTTTGAGGATTCAATTTGGAAATACCTTTCCCATCATTTGAAATTTGAGCACCAATATTTATGTACCTACTACCCACATGGTAATGGACAAGTTGAAGCAATTAATAAAGTCCTCAAAGCCATGCTCCAACAAACAGTTGATAAGCACAAGTCCAAATGGTGCCTCATGCTATTTCTTGCCTTATGACATTATTGAACATAAACTAAATATTCTATAGGGTTCAATGCCTTCTACCTCATACATGGAGTGGATTCAATTCTACTCATCAAATGCTAAATCCTCTTCTTATATTTAGCAATCAAAATTTCACCAAATAAATTTTCTTTATAACAATGAATTATATCTTTGGAACAAGTGGATGAGAATAATAATGTTACTTTAAAGAATATTGAAGCACCCAAGAAATAGTCTAAATCCCATTATGGTCATCATTTCCATGAATTATTTTTCTATGAGGGTGATCTAGTCCTTGTTTAAAATCAAGATCATGACACACTTGTCCGAGAAAAAATTGAGTCTCTATGGAAAGGCCCTTACATCATTAAACATTGTTTGGGAAAGGGGGCATAAATGTTTGTTGTTCCAGATGGACAACTCTTCTAGAATCCTCACAATGGGTTATAATTGAATAAATTCTATGAATGAAACAAATGCCATTTTTAACTTTTGTATCATAGTTGTTTTATATTCCTTCCCATAGGATGATCCTTATGATTTGTCTTCTTTTCCTTCTTATATATCTTGTTTATCTCGATCTTACATTAATTATTCCCATGGAACAAGTAGATACACTCTGAATCTTGACATAGCATCTTGGGCCATATTACCCATTTCACTCCCTTGTCCATGTCAATGGTGTATGTCTCAATACTGCCACAAATAATAAGGTGGAATATGATGCCATGATTGGAATTTTTGTTGGTTCCCTTGAATTACACATTTGACACCTTCATGCGTTCCTTGATTCTAAGTTTCTTGTCACATAGTTGAATAATTGTTATCGAGTATGTGATCCTTTCTTTTTTATAAAATATCTTTGAGCGAGACAAATTGTTAGACATTTTGAATTCATTACATTATTCATATACCTGGGTGTCTTAATAGTTTCATAGATAGTACTACAAATTAGATTCTAGGTTAGCATATCATTCATCAATAACAAGAAAATAAATTATGCATATGTAAATATAACCATAAACATAAAGTGCATCCACATTTACATGAGAATCCATAAAATAATATAGCACATTGTATCATATATAAGTCTTGCACATATAAAAGTAATGTTTACATCAATGAGCCCATAAAAAATTCCAAAAAATATGTGATACAAAATAAAAAAATCCCATGTCCCTAAACTTCCTACTCATCATCATTAGAATCCTCCTCCATGTCATTTTTCTCATCACTATTAAGACATGTGATATAACGGAGATTCCCCTTCGTCATATCTAATATAGTCTAGGTAGATACAACTATCATTTGCATAGTCAAACACCACTCTAGTGGTGTCAAGAAGCAAATCATGATCAATTCCTCACCTAGGTCTTGCTAGCCATCATCTACAATCCCATATAGTAGTAGATCTATGTCTTTTTGAATATCTTGTAGGATAGCCTTAGCTCGTTGTTATTTTCTCTATGATGGGGGGAAGGATTGACTACCTCAATCCTCCCCTGTCATCTGTAGTGCCCCTATGGTGGGACTGGTCCAACATTTGCACACATGTGAGAGGAGAGTAATCAATACCATGTATCACATAAGTAACTATAGATACCATGTATTATAGTATGTAAACATAACTTTTAAAAAATGCATAATCAAATCATACGTCCCCTCAGGTCCCCATGCTTGGATTAATGGTTGAGGTAACTCATGGTCACCTCAATAATCCATTCTCTCATAAGGGTAATGCTTAAAGACTATAGGGGTAAGTGACCACTAAGTGAAGAAATATTGATGTTAGACATTTCCCACAACATTTCTAATATCCTTCAACATCATGCGCACCCATCACCACATACAAGGATCCATTGGCCCTACATCCTAGATCGTGACACGTGGTGACAATGTAGGGATCCTTTAAAAAACGTAGGAGCAAATGAAGGTCCAAAACCTAGAGTCTCCTCCCTTTCAACTACAATTATTCATCTAGAACCACACACCTAGGAACATTTGAGCCCACCTAAATTAATTTCCACTTAGTAACTACTCGATGATAATCATCTAACTATTAGAAACTTGGTGGGTCCCCCTAGAACCCAATATTCATAATACACTAGAAGCCACTGCACATGTCTTCAAGCATTCAATATCCTCTATCCAAATGGAGTCATGGAGTAAATCCCCTCTCACACATTTGGCCTCCGAGTAGATCTCCATTGACACATCCCATGGTCGCACCTATTGTGTCTTTCCCACCATACCATACATCGGTAAACTAGTCATGAACTATACATCAGGGAGGGTGAGGTCGAACCACTTACCCTACACCATAAAACTTATGATGTCTAGGTACCAATACTCCATTATCTTCATCAACATAAGACCACCTATTCTCATCAATGGATTGTCAATGAACTTGAGAATCCCATAGTGTGTCAATGTCCCCATCATGTTAGGTTTATTTTAGAGCTCCATATAGAGAGATAAAATATTTCTCTATCTTTATCTCACCCTCATAGCTACATTTGTTTCCAAAATATGAAAGGGTAAGTATGTTATTTTTCCTAAGAAAAGTGTCACACCCTATCACGACTTTCCCAAGAAGAGTTGCAATAGGGAATCATGCCTATTCAAAGAATAAACATGCTCCTATCACATTATTTCTTGAAATAGGTGTGGTAGATGATCATGGGATTTTCTCCCTTAGGTCCGTCACCATCAAACATGTTAGTCCCTTTTCCATGAGTGCATCGCAATAATGGCTTGAAAGCTATTATGATCAATGAATTTTCAAGGCTCACTACAAGCCTAGGAATCCCTAATCTACAAAATGAAATGGAAAAAATTGAAGAGGAAGGAGAGACCTCTAACCTATAACTTGTAGAATCCAAATATAACATACAAAATAGAAGAAATCTACACTTCTTTTTTAGTCCCACAAGCTCCTCCAGTGGTGAAGAATGACAATGACAACTAATTGCATGGGCCCCAACCTCTTTATAGAATTTGATTCAATTTTTCCCCTGCTCCATATGGAATCATATAGCATCTGTTTAATGCATTGTTCACATTGTTAGAATCTTGGTTCCATGTTCATAGCCATAATCATGCATTTGAGAAGTTTTATGAGAATCCCCTTTTTTCGATAATGCATGTAATTTGTCCTTTATTTTATGTTATATGTTGCTTGTATTGTTGCTTTTCTTTCCAAACACACCTTTATTCTTTTGTATCATTTCCATTTTTGCAAGTATAGGTTGCATCAATATCAAACTATTTCTCCTCACATGACCATCCTTACAAGTATATCTCTTTAAACTTGGATATAGGTGATTTCCCTCAACAACCATCTTATGCATTGAACTTGCTTGATCCCATTATGCATGTAGGTTTCCCACTTATGTTTAAAAAAGTGTCCTAGACCATGCCCCCTTTCATTTGACCTTGTCTAATAGAAGATACTTACCTACATGGGTCATTCATTAGCACCCAAAATCCATTTTTTTACCCACGCTATTTTTTCTCCATATGAATGGGAGTTAACTTAGTCCATTATATTGATGTTAGCCTCATATGATTCTTCATTTTCACTCTTTGGCATGCCCCCCTAGCCTCCCACATCAAGGAATTTTATGTTTCATTTTACATATCATAATCCCACCACTTCATCCATACCATAAAAGTTACATTACTTTTCCACCATTCATCTATTCCCAAGGAAATTACCATCAATGTCCTACTCCTAGTCTCTTATATATACTATCACACATTTTATCGATTCATTTGGTCTACGTTAGACACTTATATCCTTGACCCTCTCTCTTCTTGAGTACCTCTTTACTAAAATAACCATTTCAATAGTGCTCCTTAGAACTAGTACAGACTATTTTATTACTGATAAGGGCCTCATATCCTAGGACCTAAATAAGCTATTAAGGAGATATAAATACATCTAGAAGAAGCGATAAAGGGTGTCTAAAGGGAAAGGGGGAAAATATCGGTGCCCAAGTGTTATAATGCATGACCAAGAGATGTCAAATGAGAGAATTTGATCCCAAGTCACCATGCCAAAGAGTGTCCCACGCTAGACCAAAGGTGTTGAAGGGTAAGCGAGAGTGAAGCCAAAGGAATAGAGGGAAGTGATCGGGAGCAAAGGAAGGGGGTATTAAACCTTCCAATGAGCATATATGCGGATGGTGTAACGTCCCCTTCTCCTTAGAACAACAGGGAAGGAGACATTAACAACATACCGGGCTTTTGGTAAGCTTAGCCCCAATATTTTTGCACATAAATAACTAACATTTAAAACTTCTATATGCCGATTCGAATCAATATAAACACAGCGGAATTAAACAATACATCTGCACACAGTTTCATCATGCATTCAACATATAAACAGCAGTCATTACTTTAAATAATTGCAGAGCAGAGAATTAACATCATTCAATTGCAAGAATACTTATCTCGATTTGTAATGACCCAAACAACTGGCTACGTGAGAGCAACGTTCCACCCAACCATAGATCTCTGTCCAGCCTGTATTCTTTCAGCTGAGAGATCACCCCCGAGCTGGGCTGTGTATCCACTAAGGAGGAACTAGATGGTTCACTCACAGTCAGGGTTTCACTCAAACAACCATGCTAAGCCAACACACGGTTGGGTTTCTCAAGCATGTAATAGGAGATGGAGGAGGATGCTAGTCCCCTAAGCTCAATCCCAGAGCCACATACTCTTCAAGCTAGACTCAGCAATCCCATCCTCTGCTCATACATCCACAACTGGATTTCTCACAACTCTGTCACAAACAACCCAAATCCGTCACTGATTTTCTGGGCCATTAAAACTGGGTTTTCCCATGGCTTTTTGGGTAGCTATTGCTCCCAAATTTGCCCCAAGGTTCCTACCAATGGATCCCCCATTGGATTTCTCTGTCCAATACCAAATCAGGACGTTTTTGGCTTCCCAAAACGTGGGTTCTCTCACAGTCGCGATTTTCCATTTTCTCCCTGTTGGGAGCTCATTTTTGGGTGGGAAAAGATGTCCCATACTTCCACAATGGAATGGGGATAAGGATGGAGAAAACCCCCAAGGTGTAGAGTGACTTGTGGGACAAGTCAAAAGAGCCCATACCTTCCCATACGAATTTCAGGGCTGCCCATACTCCATCAAAGTCATGGGCTGAAATCTCAACCACTTCCTTACAATTGGCATTAATGTCACCTAAGGAAGTCAAATGGGTTCTCATAAAGACATATGGAAACCTATGGGTCACTCCCATAGCCCCCTCACCACTCCCTAGTGGATACACGTGGCCCCTTCTCATTCGTTGCCTCCGTAGCCAGCTTTGGACATTTTATATTGCTTGATGTTTATTTACATCCTATTACAATTTCCATGGCTTAAGAGCACATGGTATCAAAATATCAAATACTTGCCCTTTAAATAAAATTCGGCTTTCACTAGCGGGGCCTTGGCCTTGAGCTCCACGCTAGGAAAACATACATCACATGTACACTTATTTACATTAAAGACTCATATATCCTAAGGGTCGAATTGGGGGTATTACATTCCCCTCCCCCTTAGAACAACACCGTCCTCGGTGTTCCAAGACTTAGGCATACATATACAATTTACATATATCCAAAACTTCAAAACTTTGCAGATTTGCCCTGCATTCTATCCTTTACTTTGAACTTTCAGGACCAAGTCCTTTGATTTTCACGAGCTGCTCCTGCTGATTCGGATCTTCCAGCTCGTCCACAAGTCTGAAAACTTTATGGCTGCTACCTTCTTGAGGTTCTCTTGTTGGGCAATTGCGGAGGCAATGATCCCCTCCACATTTCCAACACTTCATTGGTTGCTTCATCTTTACCTGCTCGATTTCCTTTGAGTCTTCCCACCTGGAGCGTCTCTTAATCGGACGATTGGATGAATGCTTCTTCATTGATCCACTTTTCTCTCCCTTACTGATTGCTTTCATAATGCTTTTTACCTCTTTCTGCAGACGAAGAGTGTCCTGCAAGACCTTGTGGTTCATCTCGTTCTGCTGCTTTTGCATCTTGAGCATCTCTACAAGATTTTCTTGGGTCTTGGCAATTGTTTGAAGAAGACCCCCAGCCAATTCTAATAGCCCTTGGTCTGCTGCCATGGTCAATGGAAACAACTGACCACGCTTTGCTCACTAGAAACACTTTCCTGCACCGACTGCAACCAATCGATTCAATTTCCCACCTGTGAAATTCATCATTACAATTCTCGTTAGGCCAAGCATAACCCCAACATTTAAAAATCAGTCAACGGTTTATCCCCAGTTGACATGGATAGTCCATGCTTTACTCATGAGACTTCCACACTTTTTATGCTTGCCCAACATACACATGAATTCCTTCATGTTCATCCATTCACAATTCACTTTAATCGAATAAACACACTTTTTAATTTCAGTCATGCATGCATTCAACAATTTTCTAATTTTATAAATGCATCGATAAAAAGGAAGGAGAGGGAGAGCAGTAAGAGTTTCTCCTCTTAGTCTTGTTCCATCCTGGAACCCACACCACCACTGTGGTTTTTCATGCTCCATTCCTCTTTCACTTCAACGTGAATGCTTGACCTGCCCTTCTTGGCTAAGACACGTAGTGTCTATGGTCTATTCCAGATCTCTCAACCATGGAGTTCCTCCACTTGGTTGGTCTAATTCCTAGCTGCTAGGACTCACACAGTTCCACTAGCCCCATCTTTCATTACTGCTCATGCTGAGCTCTTTAGGGTGGTTACATGTCCACATGCATCCTTAAGATGCTTCCATAGTCATTGCTTCCAACAATACCTACACTCAACATTGAATTAATTCGCATGTTTAGTTTATTTCCATAGGAAATCATAACCAAATCATATACACATGTATATTCATAAGCAAGAAATTACAAGATAACCAAATACTTATCTGCACTAGATGTCTTCACTTTATTCCATAGGGTTCTTCTTTGCTTTACAAGCCTTGGAATCTCCTATGGATTTGGGTGTTTGGCCAGCGCGCAGGCTGCCCCTCAACATCTAACAGTCTTGTATGTTTTTCCAGCACGCAGGCTGCTTCACAACATCAAATAACCTTGTATGTTTGGCCAGCACGCAGGCTGCTCCAAATCATCAACAATCTCGCATGTCTGGTCAGCACGCAGGCTGCTCCAAATCATCAACAATCTCGCATGTCTGGCCAGCACGCAGGCTGTTCCAAATCATCAATAATCTCGCATGTTTGGCCAGCACGCAGGATGCTCCAAATCATCAACCATCTCGCACAACCAGCCACTTTCTGGATTTACCAAGCAACTTTTATTTCTTTCAGGGTCCTTGCTTCCTGCATTGACCAAGGTTTCCAACAAAGAAACAATAATGCATCAGCTCACTGTTACAAGCTTTATGCTTGAAACCTTCATTATTTCAAATAAGAAATGAATGAAAATGAATACTTATCTGTACTGTGCATTTTCTCTCTGGTCCACAGGGTCCTGCTTTTACTTTATAAGCCTTGGGATCCTCCTGCGGACTAAGATGTTTGGCCAGCACGCAGGCTGTTCCAAGTCATCAATTAATTAATGCCCTACCAGTACACCTTCACGCCGACTGGGTTTACCAAGCATTTGGTAGTGCCCAACCAGTCCCATACCTGGTTGGCCCTCTCCATTGCCGAGCCAGCACATATGTCTGGGTCATCGGCCAATGGAAGGTAACTGCGCCACCGACCATTACAGGTCAAGGCTCCACTACTCTTGCCTTAGGCTTGCATCAGCCTTTCACGGTATCACAATCCCTCAATGCGCATAACAATTCTTCACCCACACAAGGGTGGCACTTCTTCTCTTATGTAAACCGGCGGTTCCATTAAGGAATTCTTTAGGTGACTTTCTTAACTGCAGGCTATCATGGCCTCATGATACCCACTCACCCTACGCAAGGGTTACCACTGCTCATACAGTCTTCTTGAGTACTATTTTCTTCACTTGTCTCTTTAATGTGCGGCACTGAATTTCATATGTATAATCTGTCAACACAAAATGGATAGCGAGCTCATTAGTATCGCTGCCCTAGAATTGTAAACATATTTCATAACATTCACTATCCAACCTTGAAACACCAGGAATGCGTCCATTCCCTTAAGGCGTAGTCAATATTGGCATCCCTAACATAACTCAGCACCAGAAAGGCGTGCACTCCTTACTGATGTGAACTATGAAGGTCCTAATCATACTTCAAGCAGTCTTTCATGATGGAAATAAAATCAAAACATGCTCTGCATATCAACTCTAATAATTAGATATATATATATATATCATTCAGGGTTTATGGAAAACTTATCCATTTTGCCGATGTTATTTCCCTTCTTTAATGAGGAATGGAGGCTCCTTCTCTGAGTTGACAGTCCCTCGGTTTGCCATCCCAATTCCTTTTGATGTTACTTAACCTTCATATGTCTTATTGACATATTCTTCACCATCCCACTCATATTGTTTACCAATCATGTAGTGCAGATGAAACATTAATAATGTCTTATGGCATTCCACCTGGAACCCATTTTCAAATCATGGAATCCCTTCCCATGAAGTTTGGCTTCTGCAGGACCTCTGTCATGGTATTCCTGCAATGTGTCTTCCTGGCACACTTATTAAACATCCAAACAGTCAGCAACATTTAATCAATACAATTCAAATCCGATTATTCCATAACCAATCCATGGCACTAATAATTAAATTCAGTATGCATTTGCAACTCTGTCTACTACAGAAATTGGTTTTCTTATCCATGAGGCCATCCTCATATTGTTTGGCTCTTGTAAGTGACACCACTCTACCCGTTATGGTCTTATGCCTGCTGCCATACATGAGCATCCACTTACAGCATGCCCTCCTGACACATTTTCATATAAGCCAAACAGTCATTAGTAAAATTTCAAATCCGAAACATTTACAAATCTGATATTTACAATTGTTCTTACTAACAGAACTTAGAGCTCTCAACCATGAGAACCTTCTCATAACTTTTGGCTTCTACATGTGGTAGATCCTGGTCTCTACTATGGACTTATCCTCATTGCCATATGTAAGACCTTCCTACCGGAAACTGAAACTTCAATCAGCCAAACACGTTGTGAGTATCTACGCACATAATCATTCATTGCCATAATAGTCACTGAAGTGATCTCAGAATTATAACACTCAATAATTCAAACACCTTCAGCTGTTACCTTTGAAATGCAATGAAATATTTACACTTCTATATATATGCGTCATTATCACAATAGAATTTCAAGACATAGTCACCATATTCATGCAACTTAAATAAATCGTAAATACTCATTATTCCACAGTCATATCATTCATACAACTCTGTCCTTCCACAGAGCATTCTAGCAGCCCATCAATCATGATTGAGCTCTTCATGCACTTACTATTTTGCATTCATAACAGCCCATGAAATGATCCTAGAATTATCATCAATTCATCATTTTATCCATTATTTATTTTGCAATAACATATGCATCATTCCTATGCATTCATACAATGCCTCACAAGATTTATAAAATCTCTTAATGCACATCTACTCAATGCCACCTTGCATTGTTTCATGAGTACTATGCATTCAAGCATATTATGATCGAGACATGACTATCTCATATAACTTGTATTACCATAATCAGGATCACTCATCCTCACTTGCCTTGGTTATTAAGCACATAACCAACATACACATGGAATTATATAAATTCATATGAATGCATTGATATTTCTAAACAGTCATAGGGTGTAAGGATCATTTCCTTCACTTACCCACACCTCACCAAGCTTGGTAGGTTAACAGTCCCAATTGGTAACCAGTATCACATGCAAACTATCTCAACATAACTCAAACATAGTTGAAGAGATCTTACCAAATCCCCTTTCCACATTCATGCAATTTGGAACCAATAATCATTACCTGCATGGTTACCATTAGCATCGCCTGATGTTACCTGATCAGTTGGCCTCTTACCAAGGCTGCTCGGTCCTTTTGCCAACTTTATGATCATAGATTTGTTGCACCATCCTTTCTGCATAAGGTTGCTGGCTTCATGCAACAACATCCCCAACATGTTTAGCCATGCTCTTTGTTATCTTTGGTCCTACAACCAATACCAACATCAATAGTGACTATCAACCACAATATTCTCTATTAACGGTTCATTGCATATGCAGACTTCATTCTTTTACCAATATGCAATATCTCATTCATGCACAAGCATTTCCATATGCACTATGCAATGTTTGTTAAGATGTCATCTAGTGCATATACATCTATGTAATCCCTTACATTTTTAACATTTTTATGCCATATGACAATTTCATAATTATAAGTATGATAACAAACAGGGGTTTAAGGAATTATTCCCTTTTCGATCCCTCCTCGTATCATGGAATTTCTCTTCCATATCATGCATTTATAGAATTTGCCCATATTGACAACAAAATTTGTTTGTCAAAACCGCCGCTGGCACTCTTCTGCACTAAATATCTATGATACATGCAGACCTCATCTGAACTCTGTTCATGTATCATGGTTCCCTGCTGGACAAGCTTTCCAATGCCTGTCTTCATGCTCCATTCCGACATCAGGTGCGGAAACTGCATCCCTTCAAAAATGACAAGTTTTCACTCCAGTTTTTGCACATTTTACACAGTTGCATTTTGGTCCCGAATGCCAACTTCAGCCACCTGTGGAAGAAAATCTATGAGGAATCACAAAAACTTATCTATCGGGCGAAGTTAGTCCATATAACAAGGAACACTCTGCAATTCACGGATTTCAATTCCGATTCACCATTCATCTTCTATGAATTTCTGGGTTTTGCTACTTCTCATTTTTCACATTTTCCCAAAATTCCAAATTTTGGGCCAAAAACGGCTATCTCCCAAACGGTGCATTTCTGGAAAATCTTCGTCTAACGGAAGCTGTCCGTCTTAATGAGAATATGAAATGTCTAGTTCACTAAAATTTCTGATTCCCACATCTAGGGTCACTTTTACTGCCCACAAGCTTTTCAAAATCCCGAAAAAGTGGCCCGGAACAGTGCTTTTTGGCCTTCTTGATCACCCCGGCACCATATCCTTTGGAGTTGGGTTCCAAGATTCGAAACTTAACATTGTGCCTGCTTCATGACTGCCTCGTATCAATTTCAGCTTAAACCGGCCTTCTGTCAAGCCTCGGGACTCTGTCCTTCAAAAGTCACTATTATCCATTTTCTGTCAAATCGGAGTGTATTGGGCTACGGGTCTTCACTAGTCTTTTCATGGCCCTCGTCAATGGCCTCCGAGCCCCACAGGAATCATCGCATTCTGAGTCCGGATGCTCCTGCTAGCAAAAAATCAAGTTTTAGCCACTTTACTCTTTTTTTTTTTTTTTTTTTCCGCGTCCGGGCGTGCGGGCCGGTTCTCCGAACGCTTCCGCAATGCGGAGCAGTTCGTCGAACGCTTCCGCAATTGCGGAGCAGTTCGGCGAACGCTTCCGCAATGGCGGAGCGATTTGCTGAATTCTCCCGCAACTACGGAGCCATTCGGCGAATGCTCCCGCAACTGCGGAGCCATTCGGCGAAGGCTTCCGTTGCGGAGCCATTCGGCGAATGCTCCCGCAATTGCGGAGCCATTCGGCGAAGGCTTCCGCCGTTTCGGAAGACTTTCGGAACCGTTCGCGGAATCCTTCCGCTGTTTCGGAAGACTTTCCCGAACTCTTCCGCAGTTGCGGAACCGTTCGCGGAATCCTTCCGCTGTTTCGGAAGACTTTCCCGAACTCTTCCGCAGTTGCGGAACCGTTCGCGGAATCCTTCCGTTGTTTCGGAAGACTTTCCCGAACTCTTCCGCAGTTGCGGAACCGTTCGCGGAATCCTTCCGCTGTTTCGGAAGACTTTCCCGAACTCTTCCGCAGTTGCGGAACCGTTCGCGGAATCCTTCCGCTGTTTCGGAAGACTTTCCCAAACTCTTCCGAAACAAACTTTAAACAAAATTTTCGAAAACACTTTAGAAAATTTTTCTTCTTTTTCGGAGCATTTCGCCAAATTTTTCCGCGTTGCGGGACAACTCGCGGAATCCTTCCGCAAATTTCGGAAGAGAATTCCTTCCGAAAATTTCGGAAGGAAATTCCTTCCGCGTTGCGGAAAACTTCGCGGAATGCTTCCGCAGTTTCGGGGCAATTCACCGAATGCTTCCGCAGTTGCGGACGACATTCGGGAATTCTCCCCGAAACAGTCTTAAACGAATTTTTCAAACAGACTTAGGAAAATTCAAAATCTTTCATTCATTTATCATTCGACAATCCAACCAATGTATTCACCATTAATCTCCAAACAACCAACAATCATGGGCAAGGAAACTCATGAGTATAAGGCGTAATTGCAAGCTTTCCTAACAACTGACTGTTCATGCTGTTATCCAGGAAATTAACAAACATAACTTATTTCCAGCCATGCTAATCAACAACAACAAAACAACAAAACAGCTTAAGATGGCAGAGATTGCCCATGCTCCTTTCTCTGTTTCGTAGAATGCCATCAATGCAACTAATGCAAGCAGCTTGCAAAAATCCCCAAACAGTCATGCGATCTTGAGGTTTCTTTAATGCATTTTTGTTCCAATTATAAAATGCATGTACACACACACAATGACTTATATTTCTGTGAAGGGCCCAACAGCCGTAGTGTTGAACCTAGAGCTCTGATACCACTCTGTAACGTCCCCTTCTCCTTAGAACAACAGGGAAGGAGACATTAACAACATACCGGGCTTTTGGTAAGCTTAGCCCCAATATTTTTGCACATAAATAACTAACATTTAAAACTTCTATATGCCGATTCGAATCAATATAAACACAGCGGAATTAAACAATACATCTGCACACAGTTTCATCATGCATTCAACATATAAACAGCAGTCATTACTTTAAATAATTGCAGAGCAGAGAATTAACATCATTCAATTGCAAGAATACTTATCTCGATTTGTAATGACCCAAACAACTGGCTACGTGAGAGCAACGTTCCACCCAACCATAGATCTCTGTCCAGCCTGTATTCTTTCAGCTGAGAGATCACCCCCGAGCTGGGCTGTGTATCCACTAAGGAGGAACTAGATGGTTCACTCACAGTCAGGGTTTCACTCAAACAACCATGCTAAGCCAACACACGGTTGGGTTTCTCAAGCATGTAATAGGAGATGGAGGAGGATGCTAGTCCCCTAAGCTCAATCCCAGAGCCACATACTCTTCAAGCTAGACTCAGCAATCCCATCCTCTGCTCATACATCCACAACTGGATTTCTCACAACTCTGTCACAAACAACCCAAATCCGTCACTGATTTTCTGGGCCATTAAAACTGGGTTTTCCCATGGCTTTTTGGGTAGCTATTGCTCCCAAATTTGCCCCAAGGTTCCTACCAATGGATCCCCCATTGGATTTCTCTGTCCAATACCAAATCAGGACGTTTTTGGCTTCCCAAAACGTGGGTTCTCTCACAGTCGCGATTTTCCATTTTCTCCCTGTTGGGAGCTCATTTTTGGGTGGGAAAAGATGTCCCATACTTCCACAATGGAATGGGGATAAGGATGGAGAAAACCCCCAAGGTGTAGAGTGACTTGTGGGACAAGTCAAAAGAGCCCATACCTTCCCATACGAATTTCAGGGCTGCCCATACTCCATCAAAGTCATGGGCTGAAATCTCAACCACTTCCTTACAATTGGCATTAATGTCACCTAAGGAAGTCAAATGGGTTCTCATAAAGACATATGGAAACCTATGGGTCACTCCCATAGCCCCCTCACCACTCCCTAGTGGATACACGTGGCCCCTTCTCATTCGTTGCCTCCGTAGCCAGCTTTGGACATTTTATATTGCTTGATGTTTATTTACATCCTATTACAATTTCCATGGCTTAAGAGCACATGGTATCAAAATATCAAATACTTGCCCTTTAAATAAAATTCGGCTTTCACTAGCGGGGCCTTGGCCTTGAGCTCCACGCTAGGAAAACATACATCACATGTACACTTATTTACATTAAAGACTCATATATCCTAAGGGTCGAATTGGGGGTATTACAGATGGGTGCTAGATCAATGATTAAAAATGATAGCACATTTAAAAATTGAATGAAGCTTAATAATGGCCCACCGAGCTGTTGAGTGGAAACCATCGTTCTATGTGCCACCCACCCATTGGTAATGGCTCCAAAATTTTCATCCCCCATACTAAATTCCACTGAGCCACTACTGCCTTCCTGCTACAAACTTCCCTACTGACAACTGAAATCCACGTGGTTTCCTACCAGGGTGACCCATTGATATCCTCTCCTCCCGGTGGCTACCAAGGTAGGTAAGATCCACGCGTACCGAACCATAACTGACACATGGAACCCATGCCCAAATGATGTTCGGTGACATCACACATTTCCTCCCCAATAATTGCATGCCACCTGGAAAATTAAAAATTTGGTTGTTGAAGGAGAGAATCCACTTGAATGATGCTCATTTGACTCCAAGAAATAAAAAACACTATGCCACCTCTGGACCAAAGGTCCCAGTACACAACACCTACTTTCCAACTCAACCTTCGACCCACATGGCAATTCTTTTTACCATCCTTGTTATTCTATTTTCTCACTTAGTAAAATTAAAGTTACAATGGAATATTCATCCGATTTGAGGCCCCCAAAAGCTAAAGGTAATAGAAACTCCAATGATGATCACTTAATTGATCATGAAGTTGACATCTTTGACACCATAATCTCTTTCCTAGACCTGCACATCTAGTAGCCAAGGTAGAAACCAATTATGCTTTCGGCTAGGATTCCTATCACGTATGGGAGACTAGCCTCACCGAGGAATCTTTCCCACAAGCTATCCCCTTCCCTGAATTTACCAATTATTCTGCTTAGATGTGAGCTATGTTCTCCTCCAATGGTTCTAGAGTCCCATGCATTGTCTCCAAGGATTCCTTGGTTAAAATTCTATTCCTTCCAGAACACTCAACTATGCAACCCCTAGATGACGATGCCATTCCCATTTCATTACAGGCCTTGAATGTTTCAAAAAATAACCACCTTTTGGCCAAACATCTAAAGGAGGGAATTCTAGTCTTGACTGGACCACCCCCATACAAATATGCCATGTTCTTAGAAATTTCAAAAGGGACCTGAATCAAATATGTATTGTGATGGGGTATGAGCATGATGAATAAGTGGACGATACTATCCTAGGTTTACTAGCTACCATGACCCCAATAGCGAGGGTTATTCCTAGTAGGTTTGACATATGCTAGTTTTTAGCTAATAGCATCCAGGCATATCTCGAGGATTTCTAGACCATGTGATGTCTTAGGTATCCATCGCACCTATTCTATATGTTCCTGTGCCAAAAATCAACATACTTCAAGGAGTTGGGTCTGAACATAAGGGACTAGGAAGGGAGACAATTACCAACCTATAGGTGGAAAAACACAATTCTTAAACAACTAAGGAATCATGGATTTCGGTCCTTCACAGATAAAATCATGAGAATTGTCTAATACATTCTACACTATGAGGAAGCACCAAGTATTTTTACCCTCTACAAGAGTTGTTACAGCTAAGCCCTGACACTAGAACAAGAGATTGGTTCATCTATGGGAACCACACAGTTATCATAATATATGGATTTGAGGAGGAACCATATTTATTGCCAACATTTTTGATCCCCAAAGTCTTTTCCATGGAATACATGATACACCGATTCTTAGCTGATCACTTGCATTTTGTTAAGAAAAATCACCCTATCACATTCAATTTATCTAAGGAGATAGGTCCCTTCCTAGTAAAAACCATAAGTGCTTTGGCACATGTGTAAGAAATGCTAAAAGAACTAAACTTGGATAAGGGAGAAAGTTGGGATTATAAACCTCATCAAGTGATCTTCAAGAAGAGAATACAAAATAAAAACTCATCCTACAATCACAAAATACACCTAGAATGGGAGACAATGGCCAATTTGTTGATATGGGAGCAGGTAAGGGACACCTTAGAGGCTGATACAAGCAAGAATGCACCAAGGATACATGAGGGAAAAACATGAAATCATCCTATAATAGTTTCCACTCCACCTAAGCCATAAGTAGGGGCCAAAAGGGTAGCTTCTAATGTCCACACAGATATGGACATTGATGAACCTCAAATAGAACTAATGAGCAAGAGGGAAAAGACAGGGGAGGGGGAAGATTCTGAACATACTCTGGTAGAGATCACGCAAGGATAAGGTTCGACCAATGAATCAAAAGTAGTTGAAGGACTGTAAGAAACAACTAAAAATATGCCACCAATCACTATAACGCACTTCCCTACAATAGTACTGGGCACTAAAGAGCCACAACAAAGCTCTTATTCTATAGGGTTAGTCAAAGGGAAACTAACCTTGTATTCGCATTACGTGGACATCAGAAAGAAAAATTTAGGAGTGATGAGGGAGCATATGGGACTAGTAGATTCATTAGAGAACAAGTTGCTCATAGCAGTAGATCATAAAGAGGACACATTTAAGATTGCATTCTTAGAGCCCAATTTACCTTAAGCCAAAAGCTACAATGATTACTAGGCTACCAAATACAACGTCAACTTTGGCCAATTTTGTCCCCTGGATAGAGTATATTTTTACAGGTAGTCTAATGATCTACTTTGTAAGGATGTCCTACAATATTCAACCAGTGTGAAGAAGATGTGCTTGGCTCTTCATAATATTTAGAATCAACTGAAAGCAGAGAAGGTGGCCACTAGGGCCAAGTAGCTAATCATCGAGGAATTAGAGAGAAAAATTGTCACTTTGGGGGTCGATCCAGATGACTCCACCCTATCACATTCATTGTTGTAGAAAAAGGACAATGATATTGTTGTGATTGAAGAACCTCCATCTCCCTGTCATCAATCATGTACAAACACTTGATCTTGTAGCATTAGAAGAATAAAAAGACAAGATTCACCAAAACATGATATATTTCAAACCTGAGATGGAACACTATAAAGACCAAGTGGATCGATTTGAGCTAAAGATATCAAGATTGAATCTAAAAACTACATCCATGTCATCCTAAGCGAGCTCTCAATTAGTTGAAGGAATAGAAGAGACCCAAGCAAACCCATCAGTTGAGCACATGGAGGTGGACACCCTGGAGGAAAGATTAAATAAGGATATCCACAAAGTTGAAGAGATGGAATCTGAAATTAAATAAAAGGATGATGTTATTAACCACTTGGAGTAGGAAAATGATGACGCAGTAGCAGGTGGGGTTAATGAATCAAAAGTTGATGGGAAAGGGGTCCCTTAGGGGAGCTAAAAAGGTGCTCTAGGATAAGATAAGCTAGGAAGTCCTGCGACACTGGGATCACTTTGAGTTGATCCACGATGAGTTGGAACTGACCTATAATGCCTCACCAATAACAAAAATAACAAAGACTAAGTTGGAGTCTAAGCCAGGCATTGCAGGAAATGCGGTCAAGTTTCTAAACAACAGAACCAAACTACAATCATAAGAGTTGGGGGAAACCAATAGGACATACCTAATTAAAGAGGCCAACAAAGTGATTACAAGAAGGATCTTGGTAAACATAGCTCAAAACAAAATAAGTATCAAATATTAGAAATTTCCTTTTTTAATAGGTCATTCAAAGATTCCATAGCCAAAGGACTACCCGACGCTTGGGATGGAATTGGAGATTTATACAAGAAGGAATATTATCAAGAGTTCTTAAAAGAAAAGAGGAATGAAGAGAGGAAATTTGAAGATTTGCATGACGCCCTTAAGGGAGCTGCTGTGGTCGACTAGTTGACCAAAGAATTTGAGTTGTGGATTATCTTGAAACTCACTTTCAAAATATTTCCATGCATTTCTTATGAAAACTTCACTAATGCTGATCTGGTCATGGATGCAATGAAGCTGTACAAATACTCCATGGGTAAATATTGGAAAAAAATATCCAAATATCATAAGTTGGTATTTCCACACTTAGGAAAACCTACTCCATCTGGGCAGACATCGGGGTAGGGGTCCACACAGCAAGGCTCAACCTAGTGGAGGTGAAAGCTAAAGTGGTAGTTATAAAGTTGGACTCAACTGAATTTCAAAACAAACTCGGAAAAGGAAGTTTTGTGAAGGCAAAGAGAAAACATAGTAGTTTCAAGAAAGGTAGGGAGCAGTAACAAGAAAGATACATAATATATAATGTGAATTTGGATATCAATTCAAGGATCTTGTAATTTGGGAGTGGGTCTACAAGATCATTTTGATGCTTTGGACTAAAAAATGTATCCAGGAAAGAAGGCTTTGAGATTCAAATCTATATATATGCCAGCCTTTAAATTTCTCTATGTGATGGTATGAATGTGTATGTGTGTGAAATAATATTCTAGGGAACTATATTTCATGTGAATGACCTCTTATCTGTCATGAATGTTTATGCATTTAATTGCAAATGAAGGTTTATTTATTGTTTCACATATGAATGTTATGGTTTCCAATGTCCTACTCTTAACCAAGGTTTTATTTACACAGGTTGTAACTGCTAAAATATGTAATGTTCAGTATGTTTATGCAACTATGAATGTGTAATAATTGTGTAAATCACCTCACGTAGTTCATTTTTTTCCACTAATCCTTCAACCACCATACATTTTAATCAATTACTGAATATACACATTGAAATGCCTCAGGAGAAAATTCCTAGTAATAATTCCGTCCAAGGTCTGTTGTGTCTACAAAATTTACAAATAATTTCACCTATGTCATAAGATTAAGCTCTAAATATTTAATTGATTCAATCATTCTGTGGAACAATCCAATTCATCCTTAGAACATCTCGGTGGATAACATGAAAAATGGTGCCATTGCTGAGGAGTGGAGAAATCAAAATTATTTTTTCCTGGGCATTAAAATGTTCAAGATTTGATTCTTAATAGTGAATGGGAGACATACAAAATTTTGAGTAGTTCACTTGGTGACTCCATTGATTTCGACCTGGAAACTGACAGACGACACATGCGATCCAAGCCTATGCCTGAGAAAATCTGGGTTCTTGTTAATCCTAAAAGCTTGGTGACACTGCAAAATAATCAGGTGAAAGCATCTCCATCAGGCTCATGTATTCCTAAAAAATTCTACATCTCCTGTAGATCTACAATTTCAAGATTCAACTTATAGGTTTGAAAATTCTAAAGGTAAATTTCTAGTCACATAATACATAAATCCTCCTCAATTTGACTTGCAAAATTATCCTCTCATCTTACCTAAGGGATATCCACCTAGATTTAATGCTATTCTTAGGATCCATCACATTCCCATCTCTCTTAAATCCAAGAACATCATCCTACAACATTTAATGGCAGGAGCTAGAGGAGGGCCTAATCCACCACCGATCAACCCTTAGGTGGACACTAGGTAAGGTCCACTGAGCCTACCTAACAACCTGCATGATCTATGGGAAAATTACTTGAAATTGCTCCCAAAATCCGATGGTGAAAGATTCATCTCAGCTGAAGAACACATTGCTATGTTTCAAGATTTCACAGACAACTTGTTTATCGAACATGATGACATATACATGAGACTCTTCATACAAAGCATGGAGAGAGATGTAAGGAAATGTTTTAGAGCATTACCAACAACATCCATCAACTCTTGGCCAGCACTAGAGGCCACTTTTAAGAGACAATGGTGGGAAATGAGAGATCACTTATACTATTTAATAGATTTTTCCTCTTTGAAAAAGAGAAATGCATAAAAAATGGTTAACTTTAACAAAATTTTCAATATATTGTACAACACAACCCCCCTTGACATCAAGCCTTCCCAAGCAGTAGCAAAGGTTACCTTTGCAGGATCTTTTCAATAAGAATTTGTGAATATGTTGAGAGAAAGAAGGTCTACAAAATTGCTCATCATGCAAGATGATGTAGTAAACATTTAGGGAAACATGACTGCATCTCAAAAATTGAAATTCAGTCCTGGGGTAAATGAAAGAAATAGAAAAATACAAATGATGAGGCTGGGCCCTGAAGCCAAAGTAAAGATTGATAAGAGTTTAAAATTGAGGAAATGTCAAAGATAATTAAGAGCCTCTCAAACAAGGTAACTATAATGGAATTGTAGGGGAGTAATGCAAACATAGCACCTCAAGGAGGAACTCCAAGATATACAAATCCAAATCAATATCGGATTCCATTTAACCCTCAGATCATGCATTAAATAAATGAAGATAAACCTATCTAGACTCCTATCAGAGAAAATAATCACAAGAATAATAATTTTGCTTATATGTCTTGTCAGGAAGAATATTAAGAAGAGAAGGAATAGATGAATTGGTTGCAAGATGAATATAAAACAATTCACATAAATCAGGAAGATTATGAGAGCTCCTTACACCCCAATGTATGGGAATATGAACATAAACAACTAGAGAGTGAATATGAAATGTGGTCATCCTAGTACATGCTTATATTTGCTGACACCTTGCAGAAAAAAAATGCAAAGAAAATATGACCTTAGGCCAAGAGCCCCAACTGCAAATCAAGAGAGCCAAGTTCCTGCTAAAATATCCCCTGCAAACCAGCCAAAGAATAAAATTCCTAAAGATTCTGTCATAGCCAAGAACCCTGACCTGCTAAAGGACAAAACCCGTGAACCTGTCACCCTTTCTGCAGCAAAATAGAATGAGAACCCTCAACCTAAAAGGTTGGAGAAGGAACAAAGAGAGGAATATAAGTCTACCGTCCCTTTCAATATTGAGCATGCACTAGGGAAAATTAAAATCCTTGTTCCCTTGATTGAGTTGGATAAAAACTCTGCATACTAGAAGCAAATTGAGAAATTAATAGGTGGAACTTTGTCATCTATCCAACCAGATACCTTGAACATCTATGACGAGTATCCCATAGTCCAATTTGGTCCCCACGTTGATGAAATATATGAATCCACTACACCTTTCTATGTAACCTTGAGTATACATGATAAGCTCATGCATAATTACATGCTAGATTCTGGAGCATCTCATAACTTGATGCTCAAGGTTATAATGGAACAATTGGGGGTTGGAGATAACCAGGACCTACCATGATCTATATATATTTGACTCAAGAGAATTTAAGTGTGTGGGAATGATAAGAAATCTGGCGGTCACATTACCCCACCTCCCTGTGAAGAGCTTCATGATCGATATGGTAGTGGCATATGTCCCTGTTATTTATGGAATAATTTTGTTAAGAAGCTAGGAGGAACTCTGCAAATGGATATGAAATTTTCCACAATACCTGTATTTTCAGGAGAGAGTAGAAGGTTGTATAGAGAAGCTAAGTTTGCATATGTGATAAGTGACCAAACCTGTCACGTCCCCTCCCATCCTACCAGCTAGGTGGAGAGGATCGTGAGGGTAAACCGGGCATCCAGCCCCATACATTATAAAGAAACATTCAGATTTAATTGAAGATATACATATGACAATGCATAACAGACGTGATGCTGAACTAGGCGTCTAGCCCCATGAAACTTTTAACCATAAGCATTCACAGAATATAACAGAGACATATGGACATGTGTGATTTTAAGAAAATCACAGCGGAAGTAAATTCGTTTAACCCATCCACATACATTCATAATATTCATCAAATGGTAATTGCAAGAATATATAGGAGAATACTTATCTTATGCGAAAGTAGTCCCACGTAACTGACTATGCAACTGCAACGTTCCACCCAACCGTAGGCCGGTGTGCTCCTCAATCTCTCAGCACCACTGCCACCCCCGAGCTGGGCATGATCTCTACAAGGAACCAGGGAACACCAGACTCACACATAGCCAAGCACACACCAATATGAGCCAAGCCAATCTGCAATTGGGTTTATCAGGCTGCTAGGAGATGGAAAGGAAGAGTTGCTAAGCTAGTGAGCTCCAGCACAGAGCCAGGGATAACCTTGCAAGATCTATCTAGCTTGGCACCCACAATACCTACACACCCAGCACAAGGAAGTATTCTCTTCACTGCTATACAGTCCCTCAAGCCATACCTTCCCTATCTAGTGCTCTTAGGGTATGCATAGAAGAGTAACCAAAGCCCTCTTGATCTTCTTGAGAGGTTGTCTCCCCCACTAGGTTTATCAAGCCACTCCTGTCCACTACCACTCCCCAAACTTCAGCTCACAGGTTCGAACCAAAAACGAGGATGCACATGGTAGCATAACACAATTATGGGCATAATGAAAATTGTTTGTGCAGTGACAGGCATGAAAATGATCCCCTAGGCTTCAGAAAAAACGTGGGAAGGTTAAAAATGAGCAATGGAGGTTTGGAGAAAACCCCAGGTAGCAGAAAACGTTTTTAGGAAAAACGCCCATGGCAAATCGGGGACAAAATGAACTCCCTACAGTCCCAAATCGCAGCCCCTCCTTCCCAGCGACTATCCAAAACCAAAAACGGGTTTTTGGGCAAGGAGAACCCTGCGTTTTTGCTCAAAAACGTGACTGTAACTCCCAACCTTCTCTATCTGCGTGAATGAGTGAAGACTCCCCTTCCCCATGTCTTTGGGCACCATTTCGTGGGTGTTTTCTTGCCCAACAAGCAAAAACACGAATTTCCAGGTTGATGGCTTGCCCATGCACGAAATTGGCTGCCATACTTCTTCATTTCCAAGGCAATAACTGCCCCAACCAATCTTTGGAAGAATTAAATGATTGGGTGCATGAGACAAAATGGGTAGTTGGTGGTTTATGGGTTTCCCCATTGACACATGGATTAATACCATTGGCTCAAGGGTTTGAATAAATTTCCCTCCCTATTCCTTGTAGAATCATGCCCCATCTCTTTGTTGCATTGCATAGCTAGTTGTGGGTATTTTTCATTAAAATTCATATTTACACGATGTCTCATATACATTGTGCCCATCACGCACAAGAACCATAGGCATCTATTTTTAATTGCCGATACATGAAATGCTAAATCAATGGTGGGGCCTTGGCCTTGAGCTCCTCACCATGATTAAATTACAATATTTACATCATTTACAAAGGGGGTCAAAATGGGGACGTGACATACCCCTCCCCTTACATTAGCACTGTCCTCAGTGCTCATCAAAATTGAACAAAAATGGATATGCCATCCTCATGGCATCCTCTAGCTCCCATGTAGCCTCATCGGGACCGTAGTGCTTCCATTGCACCTTTACCTGTCCGATGGCTCGGTTCCGGAGCAATGTTACTTTCTTGTCTAGGATGCGTAATGGATCGGTTTGGAATTCTCCCTTGGGTTCCACCTGGATCACATCCCAATTAATCACATGGTTAAGATCATGTACATATTTCTTAAGCAAAGAGACATGAAAAACATTATGAGCTTTAGTGCTAGCAGGCAAGGCAAGTCTATATGCAACTGGCCCTATTATTTCAAGCACTTCAAATGGCCCACAATATCTAGGTGATAGCTTGGCACAGCTCCCAAGCTTCAAGGAACTCTTCCTTGATCTTACTCTAAGATACACATGATCCCCAACATTGAATTCCCTATGCATTCTTTGTTTATCTGCATAGCTTTTGTGTCTATCCTGGGCTGCTTTTAAATTTTGCCAGATCTTTGCAACCTCTTGTTCCATTTCCTTAAGCAATTCTGGCCCAAGTACAATTCTGTTCACTGGATTGTCCCAAGTCACTGGTGTCCTACACCTTCTTCCGTACAAAGCCTCATATGGACTCATTCCCAATGATTCTTGCTGCCCATTATTATATGCAAATTCTACCAGGTGTAGATAATCCTCCCACTTGGATGGCTTGTCCATTACATACATGCGGAGCATGTCTTCAAGCACCTGATTTACTCTTTCTGTTTGCCCGTCTGTTTGAGGATGGTACGCGGTGCTAAAGTTCAACTGTGTACCCAAATCTGCAAAGAGACCTTTCCAAAAATTGGAAGTGAACTTGGTATCCCTGTCAGAAATTATTGCCTTAGGCAACCCATGTAATCTGAAAATTTCCTTCATGAAAATATCTGCAATGGCATCAGCTTTATGTGTGGACTTAACCGGTATAAAATGCGCTGCCTTTGTTAACTTGTCCACCACAACCATGATGGAATCGTGTTGTCTCTTAGTCATTGGCAATCCTGTAATAAAATCCATGGAAATTATTTCCCATTTCCATTCTGGTATTGGCACTGGGTGCAATAAACCTGTTGGGTGTTGGTGTTCAACCTTCACCTGCTGACATTCCATGCACTTAGAAATGTATTCATCGATGTCCTTCTTCATTCCTGGCCAGAAATAGTATTTTCTTGCTGTAGCAATTGTTTTCTGATATCCTGGGTGACCAGAGTATGGAGCTTTATGGATCTCATCCATAACCATTCTCCTTAAATCTGCCGCATTTGGAATATAGACTCTATTCTGGTAAGTAAGAAGTCCACCTTCTTCCAAGTGATAGCCTTCATTCTTCTTGCCAAGGTCTTGCTGCTGTAATTTGTCCTTTATCTGCTCATACACTTCATCCTCAACCATATGGTTAACAATCTGCTGCTTCAAATCTGGTTGGCAAGTACTAAGCACTGCCACATACATTTCATGTACCTTCCTGCTGAGTGCATCATCCACCTTGTTTTCCTTCCCTTTTATGTGTTTGATTTCAAAATCGAATTCACACAAAAATTCCAACCATCTAGCTTGCCTAGCATTTAACATTGGCTGATCAAACAAGTATTTCAGTCCACAATGGTCCGTCCTTAACTCAAATTTTCTTCCCATTAAGTAGTGCCTCCACATCTTTAAAGCATGTACTATGGCTGCAAGCTCTATATCATGAGTAGCGTAGTTCTTCTCATGCTCCTTCAACTTTCTTGACTCATAGCATATCACGTGGTTGTCTTGCATAAGAACTCCTCCAAGTCCTTGATTGCATGCATCGGTACACACCACAAAGTCTTTTTCTGGGTCTGCAATTTTCAAAATTGGTGCACTTGTAAGAAGATTCTTCAACCGTTGAAAACTTTCCTCACATCTTGGTGACCATTCAAACTTTATTCCCTTCTTTTGCAAAGAAGTGATCGGGTTTGCAACCTTGGAGAATCCTTCGATAAACCTCCTGTAGTAGCCAGCAAGGCCCATAAAAGATCTCACATCAGTCACATTCCTTGGAGTTGGCCAATTCATAATGGCTTCAATCTTCTCAGGGTCTACAGATATACCTTCGCTGGAGATGATGTGACCCAAATAATGAATTCTATCTTTATAAAAGTCACATTTGCTCAATTTTGCATACAACTTATGCTCCCTTAGTAATTGCATTGTCATTCTCAAATGTTCTTCATGTTCTTCTTCATTCTTAGAATAGATGAGAATGTCGTCTAGGAATACAAGAACAAACTTGTCCAAATACTTGCTAAAAACATTATTCATGAGACACATGAATGTAGCTGGTGCATTTGTGAGACCGAATGGTACCACTACAAACTCATAGTGTCCATACCTCATTCTAAAGGCTGTCTTAGGAATATCTTCTTCTTTGATTCTTACCTGATGGTAACCAGACCTCAAGTCAATCTTTGAAAATACCTTTGCTCCTCTCATTTGATCAAAAAGGTCATCAATTCGGGGCAATGGGTATTTGTTCTTCACAGTGACTTTGTTCAACTGCCTGTAGTCGATACATAACCTGAGTGTTCCATCTTTCTTTTTCACAAATAGAACGGGCGCTCCCCACGGGGATACACTTGGCCTAATATATTTCTTTTCCAGCAACTCTTGTAATTGCATTTTCAATTCGAGCAATTCTGGTGTACTCATCCTGTAGGGTGTCTTATACACTGGTGCCGCTCCTGGAACGAGTTCAATTGTAAAGTCAATGTCTCTCTTTGGAGGGAGTCTTGGAATCTCATCCGAAAAAACATCCCTGAATTCTTGCAATACACTATAGTCCTCCAATTTAAGAGTTTCACTCTCTGCTGCCTCTAAAATGTGGGCTGCATACAGTCGACATCCCTTCCTATAGAACTTCTTTAGTTGCATGGCTGAAACCTGTCTAACAGAAGTCACCTTTGGAATGCCTTTTACAACCCTCGGGTTTCCTTCTTCGTCCATGCATTCAAATGTCTTATTGTAGCAGTCAAGTTTAACCCTGTGTGCTTCTAACCAATCCATTCCAATGAGAATATCGTAGGAACCAAGTGGCAAAATATTCAGATCTGCATAAGTGAATAGCCCATCCATCTCTAATGGACATTTCTCTACTATTTCACTAACTTTTCTCTTGGTTCCAGTGGCTAGTTGAACTAACCATGATTTACTATGCTTTAATTTCTTGAAAGCACAAATCTCAACAATTCTAGGAGTGACATAACTGTGAGTGGATCCAGGGTCAATCAAAATAGAAACAGATTGCTTAACAATCTTACCTTCAACTTCAACCACAATTGATTGATGATCTGCCTGGCGGTCTTCTACTGCTGCATAGAGTCTAGGGATTGCTCTCGCCACTTGTCCCACAGTTCCAGCTCCTTGGATGTTGTGAACTTGATTTGCATTCCCATTCCGATGTGGACAGTTCCTAAGCATGTGGTCTCCTCCACAACCCCAACATTGAAGTGGTTCTCTTGGTTCCTTTGGATCTCTTGGCTTGTCTCCCATCATCCTAGTTGGCTTAGTCACAACCTGTGATGGTTTCCTTTGTTGATTCCTGAATTGAGGAGGCTTGAACCCCTTCTTCCTTTGATCAAACTTTTCATTTTTCCTATCTTTCCATGCCTTATGGAACTCTGGTTTGCTTCTGTTTTGATCAAAGCAATACTTGGCCTTTCTTATGGCCTCCTCTAGAGTTCGAGGTTCATCAAACTCAATTCTATCTTTATACGACTGGGGCAGTCCACTTAGGAAAAGCTGAATTTTCACGTTATCATCTCGAATATACCTAACATACCTTAGCAGCTCCAAGAACTTGTTTGCATATTCTTCCATGGTCGATTGTCCCAATCTCAGCTCATGGAACTCTTTGATCTTATCATCATAGTACCTGTCAGAGAGGTACTTTTGCTTGAAGTATTTCTTGAACTGCTTCCAAACGATCTTCCTTTCGTTGATCTTCCTCACTTGCCTGGTGTGTTCCCACCATATAGATGCTCTTCCATTCAAGTTGAAGATGGCTACCCTTGCCTTCATATTTCCCGAGTAGTCTTGGACTTGGAAATATTTTCTCATCCCAAGAAGCCAAGCTTCAGCTTCTTGACCAGATTTTACCTCTCTGTCAAATGTAGGAGGTTTTGCCTTCTTAAATTCCCCATGTGAATTGTTCTTATAGTGATTCTTCCTCTTTCTCCTGTGAGATGAAGAACTTGAACCCTCATTGGATTCTTCAGAGTCAGATGATTCATTAGAAGATATTTCTGGAGTATATGTGCTGTCTGTGGAAACTCTTCTTGGGCTACTGGCCCTCTTACGGGAATTCCTTCTAGAGCTACTCCCACCCCTTTCTGGATTTGATATCTGATGCCCAGAGTTTATTTTCCTTTGGATGTCTATCAGACTCTGTAGCATAGCTACATTCAACTGATTTTGTTCTTCCTGAGCTTTAATCATCCTTTCATTATCTTCCCTACAGCTTTGTAACTCCACCCTCAGGCTTCTCATGGTGGCTGCAACATCTGGAGGGGTCTCTTGATTTCTTCTCCCATTAGATTCTGTTTCAGCATTCTCAACCTGTATGTTCTCCCCCATGGCATCTGTCTCAGGTTCATAGGGATCCTGTGCATCATTCATGATGTTCATTTTCCTGGCCCAACCAAGATTCAAAACTTTCCAACTGTATTATCTAGAGTGCTACCCTGCTGTAACTATGACTCTCTGAAATGTGTTCATCAGCACAATTGTTAGCTGCATTATATTCTCAAAATTCACAATTACTTCATGCACGTGGAAAGAATGTTATACTGACAATTCGTCAAATCACAACAACGAAATATGAGGGGAAAAAGAAAAAGGGGGTCAAGGGGGCGGTTCACGGTATGCTCCCGCAACTGCGGGGCGGTTCACGGTATGCTCCCGCAACTGCGGGGTGGTTGACTGAAGCCCTCCGCAATTGCGGGGCGTTTGGCTGAACCCTTCCGCAATTGCGGGGCGGTTCGGCAACGGCTTCCACGCGACGCGGTTCGGCGACGGATTCCGCAATTGCGGAGCAGTTCGCCGAATGCTTCCGCAATTGTGGAGCAGTTCGCCGAACGCTTCCGCAATGGTGGGGCGAATCGCCGAACGCTCGCGCAATTGCGGAGCCATTCGACTAAGGCTTCCGCAGCTTCGGAGCCGTTCGTGGAATGCTTCCGGGGGTTTCGGGCAATTTTTGCGAAATGCTTTTGCGGAAAGACTTGCGGAATGCTTCCGCAATTTCGGAACGATTCGCCGAAGTCTTCCGCAATTGCGGAATGATTCGGCGAAGTCTTCCGCAACTTCGGAACGACTCGCCGAACTCTTCCGCGTTGCGAGACGATTCGTGGAATCCTTCCGAAATTTCGGAAGAGAATTCCTTCCGCAATTTCGGAAGAGATTTCCTTCCGAAAATTCCTTTTCACGCCGACACTTAGAAAATTTTTCACTTAAAAAATTTTCTCCGCTGTTTCGGAGCGGTTCGCGGAATCCTTCCGAAATTTCAGAAGAGAATTCCTTCCGCAATTTCGGAAGAGAAATCCTTCCGCAATTTCGGAAGAGAATTCCTTCCGAAAAACTTCCCCTTCGCAAATTTTCGGAAAAATTTTCGGAACGCTTCCGAAATTTCGGAATGATTCACCGAATGCTTCCGCAGTTACGGAAGGCATTCGGGAATTCTTTCTGAAACAGTCTTAAACCAACAATTTTCAAAAAACGGACTTAAACCAAAATTTTTCAAAAACAGACTTAGGAAAATTCAAAATCTTCCCTTGTAATTGCTATCAGTTTTGGCCCATGGCTGCAACGCAGCTCTAATACCATTCTGTCACGTCCCCTCCCATCCTACCAGCTAGGTGGAGAGGATCGTGAGGGTAAACCGGGCATCCAACCCCATACATTATAAAGAAACATTCAGATTTAATTGAAGATATACATATGACAGTGCATAACAGACGTGATGCTGAACTGGGCGTCTAGCCCCATGAAACTTTTAACCATAAGCATTCACAGAATATAACAGAGACATATGGACATGTGTGATTTTAAGAAAATCACAGCGGAAGTAAATTCGTTTAACCCATCCACATACATTCATAATATTCATCAAATGGTAATTGCAAGAATATATAGGAGAATACTTATCTTATGCGAAAGTGGTCCCACGTAACTGGCTATGCAACTGCAACGTTCCACCCAACCGTAGGCCAGTGTGCTCCTCAATCTCTCAGCACCACTGCCACCCCCGAGCTGGGCATGATCTCTACAAGGAACCAGGGAACAACAGACTCACACATAGCCAAGCACACACCAATATGAGCCAAGCCAATCTGCAATTGGGTTTATCAGGCTGCTAGGAGATGGAAAGGAAGAGTTGCTAAGCTAGTGAGCTCCAGCACAGAGCCAGGGATAACCTTGCAAGATATATCTAGCTTGGCACCCACAATACCTACACACCCAGCACAAGGAAGTATTCTCTTCACTGCTATACAGTCCCTCAAGCCATACCTTCCCTATCTAGTGCTCTTAGGGTATGCATAGAAGAGTAACCAAAGCCCTCTTGATCTTCTTGAGAGGTTGTCTCCCCCACTAGGTTTATCAAGCCACTCCTGTCCACTACCACTCCCCAAACTTCAGCTCACAGGTTCGAACCAAAAACGAGGATGCACATGGCAGCATAACACAATTATGGGCATAATGAAAATCGTTTGTGCAGTGACAGGCATGAAAATGATCCCCTAGGCTTCAGAAAAAACGTGGGAAGGTTAAAAATGAGCAATGGAGGTTTGGAGAAAACCCCAGGTAGCAGAAAACGTTTTTAGGAAAAACGCCCATGGCAAATTGGGGACAAAATGAACTCCCTACAGTCCCAAATCGCAGCCCCTCCTTCCCAGCTACTATCCAAAACCAAAAACGGGTTTTTGGGCAAGGAGAACCCTGCATTTTTGCTAAAAAACGTGACTGTAACTCCCAACCTTCTCTATCTGCGTGAATGAGTGAAGACTCCCCTTCCCCATGGCTTTGGGCACCATTTCGTGGGTGTTTTCTTGCCCAACAAGCAAAAACATGAATTTCCAGGTTGATGGCTTGCCCATGCACGAAATTGGCTGCCATACTTCTTCATTTCCAAGGCAATAACTGCCCCAACCAATCTTTGGAAGAATTAAATGATTGGGTGCATGAGACAAAATGAGTAGTTGGTGGTTTATGGGTTTCCCCATTGACACATGGATTAATACCATTGGCTCAAGGGTTTGAATAAATTTCCCTCCTTATTCCTTGTAGAATCATGCCCCATCTCTTTGTTGCATTGCATAGCTAGTTGTGGGTATTTTTCATTAAAATTCATATTTACACGATGTCTCATATACATTGTGCCCATCACGCACAAGAACCATAGGCATCTATTTTTAATTGCCAATACATGAAATGCTAAATCAATGGTGGGGCCTTGGCCTTGAGCTCCTCACCATGATTAAATTACAATATTTACATCATTTACAAAGGGGGTCAAAATGGGGACGTGACAAAACCAACCCCAAGAAGTTTCCTGTGTATGCTATAGAAGAAGAAATGGAACATTGTGTCCTATCAATTAGTGATGAGTATGAATCTTGCACATAAATAAAACCCACGGGTTAGTGGAAGTTATTTTTCGATGGGGATTCAACAAAAGATGAAGCATGAGTAGTAATTCTCCTAATACCTCCAAAGGGTGAACAAATTTCTCTGTCATTCAAGCTTGAATTTAAAGCCACAAATAATGTAGCATAGGATGAAGCATTGATTATGGGTCTCGAAGCTGCTAGGAAAATGGTGATTACAAATATTTTTATGTTTGGAGATTCAAAATTGGTGGTGCAACAAGTAAAAAACAAATATTAGACCAAGCATCCTACAATAAGGGGCTATATAAATCAAGTGTGGGACATAATAGACAACTATTTCCATGATTTTAATATCATTGTTGTCCCCAGAGAATTAAATCAACAAGATGACCCCCTCGCTCTAGCAACAAGTAATTTTAGACCTCCTAAAAAATTACAGCTCAGCTATTAGGTGGAGATGACACACAAAACCTCAATTCCCTATAATCTAAAGCATTTCTAGATATTTGCAGATGACTAGAAGATCAAAGGTTCATGGAAATGTTTGGGAAATTTTTTCGTTCCCGCATGGACCAAGATACAAATGAGGAGGAGACAAGGTAAGAATATGAACAACTAACCCTAAAATTTCCCAACCACATTGCAAATCACAAGATCCTACAGCTAGAAAATAATTGCACCAAGAGTAGCAAGGTGCTTACAACCCGATACGAGGGAGATGTTGTAACGTGTAACATTGTGTAACGTTGTGGAACATGACATTCCCATTAAAAAATGCAAATAGTGTTGACTTAATTTTTTTTTTTTTATATATATTGATTTGATCCTAAACCTACTTATATCAAGAACCAAGAGCCATCAAATATCTTGCGGTGTAAATTGTTTCTTAATGTGTAAAAAAATTAAGATAAAAATAATTTACACCTCAAGAAAAATTGGATTCCTCTCGGTGCTTGATAGATCCGGGTTTAAGATGGATCTATGATAGTTTTATACCAAAGGGGTTGGTACCTCTAAAACTATTATTTGACCAAAATGATATTCCTGTTAAGCCTACTATTGACACAAAGTCTGAATATGTAGAGTATTTAAACATAGGTACTTAGCAGAACCCAAAATACATCATGGTGTCAAAATTCCTGACTACAGATCTAAAAGAAAAGTACCTTATGTTGTTCAGAGACTAGGTAGGTGTATTTTTCAGGAGGTATGAGGACCTTACGAAATATGACACTACTATCATACAACATAGGATACCCCTAAAGATATGAGTTAAGCCTTTCAAACATAAGCTAAGACAGGACAACCCCATTCTACTACATATAATAGAAAAAGAAGTAAGGAAGATATTGGATCCCAAGATCATAATCGCATTGATGTATTGAGAATGTGTTGGTTGTGGAGCTAGATCTTCCAGTCTCATAGATGATATTTTCTCAGCCGTGTACCCCAGCTTTATATGATATGCAAAAGGACTATACACTCATTCCCCAACCTTAGGATGTTTGTTTTCGCTAACAGTTTACAGGCCCATGGTTTTGGGTAACCCATGGTTTTTTCCCATTGTATTTCCCCTTTATAAGAAAGACATTGTAATATGGATAGGGTTGATGTATTAGGTATTATGCATTGTAAAGATATATGAGATTGTGAAGAGATATTGTGAGACAGTGAAGAGGAAGTGTAGCGGATGTGTTGCAGGTTGTATCCCTTCATTTGCTAGATGGTATAATAATAAGGACTAGCAATTTCAGTGTGGACGTAGCCCATATTGGGTGAACCACGATATATTGGTGTCTCTCCTGTAATGTGTATGTGATTATATTTTCATTTATGTTTATTGTTATTGCTCTGCGATCCTATTTTTCTAACAATTGGTATCAGAGCCAAAGGTCTATTTGGCAGATAAACCTGCAGGAAACTAGGGTTCCTGGTTCGAGTGGGAGCAATGGCAGAAGAATGAAAGTTTAAGGTCGAGAAATTTAATGGCCAAAACTACCAGTTATGGAAGATGAAAATGGAGGACTATTTGTACCAGAAGGATCTATTCCTACCATTGGGAGGAAGAGCAAAGCAGCCGACGACTATGAAGGACGAAGAATGGGAGGTTATTGAAAGAAAGGCACTGGGAACAATACGACTGTCCCTGGCTTCGTCAGTGGCTTTCAATATCTCAAAATAAAAGACAAAAGAGGGTTTGATGAGCGCATTGGGTAAGCTATATGAAAAACCGTCGGCCTCCAACAAGGTATTTCTAATGAAGCGTTTATTTAATATGAAGATGTCTGAAGGTGGATCTGTTGCTGATCATTTAAATGAATTTAATACAGTTACAAATAAACTAAGTTCTGTAAGTGTGAACTTTGATGATGAGGTTAGGGCTCTTCTAATCTTGTGTTCATTACCAGAAAGCTGGAATAGCTTGGTCATGGCTGTAAGTAACTCTGTCTCTGGTTCAAACACCTTGAAATTTGATGATGTTATTGGTGTTATTCTTAGCGAGTAAATGCGAAGAAAAAGCACATGTGAGACATCAGGTAATGCGTTGACCATGGAGAGCAGGGGAAGACAAAGGGAGAAAGGAAAGAGCCAAGGTAATCGTGGCAAGTCTAAAACAGGCAGACCCAATTCTAGACTGGGAAAGATAGAGTGCTAGAACTGTGGAAAGAAAGGACATCTGAAGAAAGACTGCAGACCTCTAAAGAAGAAAGGAGATAGACAACAGGAAATTACCCAGGAAGCAAATGTAGCAGGTGATGTGTTACAAGATGCTTTGATTCTTGCATTAGATAATACTAGTGATTATTGGGTAGTAGATTCAGGGGCTTCATGTCATGCTACACTCCATAGGAAATATTTTCATGATTATGTTCCAGGTGATTTTGGACATGTCTTATTGTGTGATGATGAGCCATGTAAAATTGCTGGAATGGGTAAGGTATGGATAAAATTTAAGAATGGAACTGAATGGCTGGTAAAAGATGTTAGGCATATTCCTTCCATGAAAAGAAATCTAATCTCAACAAGGCATTTGTGAGATGGCGACTGTCTATCTACGTTTGGAGAAATGTGGTGGAATATCACTAAAGGATCAATGGTGATAGCAAAATGAGTCAGGGTAGGTACGTTGTATTTATGTCCTCATAATATTGACCATTCTATCTCTTTAGCTTCCACAAGAACATATACAACATTGTGGCGTCATAGGCTTGGCCACATGAGTGAGAAGGGGATGCAGATTCTCCACTCAAGGAAGTTGCTAACATATTTGAAGCAAGTAAGTTTGGAATTCTGTGAGAATTGTGTTTATGGAAAACAGAAGAGAGTCAAATTTCTCAGGGTTGGGAAACAGAACAAGAATGAAAAGTTAGAGCTTATGCATATAGATGTATGGAGACCGGCTCAGGTACAATCTCTTGGTGGCTCTCATTATTATGTTACATTTATTAATGATGCAACTAGAAAAACTTGGGTTTATTGCATTAGACATAAATAATATGTGTTTTCTACTTTTAAGAAGTGGAAATCTTTGGTTGAGAATGAGACACGAAAAAGGTTGAAGTGTCTCATATCTGATAATGGAGGTGAGTACTGTGGCAAGGAGTTTGATAGTTACTGTTCATACCATGGGATTCGTAGAGAGAAGACAGTCCCAGGTACACCACAAGAAATGGTGTGTCAGAAAGAATGAATAGAACGATCATGGAGCATGCAAGGTGTATGAGATTGCATGCAGGGTTTCCCTTACAGTTTTGGGCAGACGATGTAAATACTGCCGTTTATTTAATAAACTGAGGGCCTTCAAGTGCTTTGGATGGTGGTATTCCAGAGGAGGCATGGACAGGTAAAAAGGTAAACTACTCATTTCTGAGAACGTTTGGTTGTGAAGCATTTTTCCATATTGATAAAGAAAATAGAACAAAGCTTGAAGCTAAATCCAAGAAATGTACCTTTATTGGATATGGGGTTGATGATTTTGGTTATCGCTTATGGGATAATGAATAACAAAATCATTAGGAGTAGAGATGTGATATTCAATGAAAAGGTCATGTATAAAGATCAGTTGCAGGGAAAGAAACAAGAAAAAGAAAACACAGAGTACACAATACTTGATGAAATTGAAGAAAATGAAGTTCCAAAGGTGCCAAAAAATCAAGAACAGCAGCAAGTACCTGCAAATCCTGCAAGTGTAAGAAGATATACCAGGTTAAGTAGACTTCCTAAATGATACTCTCCTTCAATGTATTATTTATTGATGATTGATAGTGGTGAACAAGAATGTTATGAAGAAGCAATGCAGGTGGAAACTAGAAAGAAGTGGGAGCAAGGCATGAATGAGGAGATGGACTCATTGGTAGGAAAACAAACTTGGGATTTGGTTCAGTTTCCTACTGGTAGAAGAGCATTGTAGAACAAATGTATTTACAGGTTGAAGGAAGAAGAAGGAGGTAAGAAGCGGTACAAGGCTAGACTTGTTGTAAAGGGGTTTGCACATAAGAAAGGTATAGATTTTGATGAAATATTTTCTCCCGTTGTTAAGATGAATTCAATTAGGAGTATCTTAAGTCTAGTGGCAGTAGAAGATTTGCATCTTGAACAGTTAGATGTAAACACAACATTTCTCCATGGGGATTTGGAGGAAGAGATATATATGTAGCAGCCACAATGGTATGAGGTCAAAGGGAAAGAAAATTTGGTATGCAGGTTGAAGAAGAGCTTGTATGGCTTGAAGCAAGCTCTAAGGCAATGGCATTTAAAATTTGATAGGTTTATGATAGAACAAGGTTATAGTAGATGTCATTCTGACCACTGTGTTTATTTCAAGAGGATAGATAATGGAAGTTATATTATCTTGTTATTGTATGTGGATGACATGCTTGTTGCAGAGTCTAACATGCAGAAAATAAATGTGCTTAAAAGGAAGTTAGCAAATTCATTTGCGATGAAGGATTTGGGTGCTGCAAAGAAAATCCTTGGTATGAGAATAACAAGAGACAGGAAAAATCGCAAATTGACATTGTCTCAGGGTGAGTACATACAAAAGGTGTTGGAGAGGTTAAGAATGCAGAATGAAAAACCAGTTAGTACACCTTTGTCCAACCATTTAAATCTAAGTAAGGAAATGTGTCCCAAGACACAGGAAGAGACAGATTACATGTCCAATATTCCCTATTCATCAGCAGTTGGCAGCTTGATGTATGCCATGGTGTGCACAAGACTAGATATTGCACATGTAGTGGGAGTTGTGAGCAGATATATGAATAATCCAGGTAAAGAACATTGGAAGGTAGTACAGTGGATTCTCAGGTATTTGAGAGGTACTACCACTCATGAATTATGTTTTGGAGGCTCAAACACTGTTCTATAGGGATATGTTGATGCAGATATGGTAGGTGATAAGGATAGAAGGAGGAGCACCATAGGGTATGTGTTTACTGTAGGTGGAACAACAGTAAGTTGGATTTCAAAACTGCAAAGGGTTGTTGCACTTTCAACAATGGAAGCAAAGTATGTTGCTGTTACAGAGGCTAGTAAAGAGATGATTTGGTTGTAGAGGTTTATGGAGGAATTGGGTAAGAAGCATAAGGATAACAGGTTGTATAGTGACAGCTAAAGTGCCATTCATCTTGCAAAGAACTTAGCATTCCATTCCAAGACTAAACATATACAGCTCAAGTACCATTTCATACGCTCTGTTATGGAAGATGAACTATTGAAGCTGGAAAATATACATACTAGCCAGAATCCTGCAGACATGTTCACAAAGGTAGTGACTAGAGAGAAACTGAGTTCTTGCTTGGTTTCAGTTGGCCTTCTAGCGTGAAGGTGAAGATGAGAAATTTTCCAAGTCCAAGATCCAACAAGTACAACAGTGGTGGAGTTGTTGTGATCAGTCTCCAAGTGGGAGATTGTTGGTTGTGGATCCAGATCTTCCAGTCTCATAGATGATATTGTCTCAGCAGTGTACCCCATCTTTATATGATATGCAAAAGGACTGTACACTTGTTCGCCAACCTTGGGATGTTTTTTTTCGCCAACAGTTTACGGGCCCATGGTTTTGGGTAACCCGTGGTTTTTTCCCATTGTATTTCCCCTTTATAAGAAAGACATTGTAATACGGCTAGGGTTGATGTATTATGTATTATGTATTGTAAAGATCTATGAGATCGTGAAGAGAGACTGTGAGACAATGAAGAGGAAGTGCACCGGATGTCCTACATGTTGTATCCCTTCATTTCCTGGATGGTATAATAATAAGGACTAGCAATTTCAGTGTGGACGTAGCCCATCTTGGGTGAAGCACGATATATTGGTGTCTCTCTTGTAATGTGCATGTGTGATTATATTTTCATTTTTGTTTATTGTTATTGCTCTCCAATCCTGTTTTTCTAACAGAATGGGTAGCCAATTTGGTACCTATTAGAAAGAAGATTGGGGAGATCAGGTTGTGTGTGGATTTTATAAATCTGAACAAATGCTCCTTAAAAGATAACTATCCCCTCCCCAAGATGGACCATATTTTGTAGAAAGTGGTAGGGGCTAGCATGATCTCCATGATGAATGGTTTTTCAGTGTAAAATATGGTACCCATGCACAAAGATGGCATGGAGAAGACAACCTTCACAATACCTCTGGCCACATTTATGTATGACAAGATTCCATTTAGGTAGATGAATGCAGGGTCCAACTTTCAAAGGGAAATATAAATAGCCTTTGTAGGTGAAAAGGACAAGTTCATTTTCATCTATTTGGATGACATGACTATTTTCTCTAAATCCAATGATGACCATTTGGAGAACCTTAAGAAAACCTTCAACAAATGTAGAAAATTTGGTATGTTCTTAAACTTGAAGAAGTCTCATCTGTAGGCTATTGGGACACATTGTCTCTAAAGAAAGGGTTATGACCCAAAAATATTGGAAGCTATATAGCCGATCGAACTTCCCATAAAGAACATTTTATTGTCATTTTGTGGTAAAATAAAATTTCTAAGAAGGTTCATCCCAAAAATTGCAGATATTGTGAAGAACATTACCAACATGTTGAGAAAGGAGAGTGCGGTTAAATGGAAAAAAATCCAAATATTACTTTAAGCTAATAAATAAATCTTTGGGAAAATTCCAAATCCTATTTAGTCTCGATTATACTAATCCTTTCCTCGTATTTTCTTTTGCTTCACTAAATACTATCGTAATTTCTCTATTGTAGAAGAATGAAGATGGACAGGAGAAACCCATAGCATTTTTCAGCAAAGCTTTAAGGGATGCATAATTAAAATACAGGTCAATGGAAAAACATGATTATGCCATACTCAAAGAATTTAAGGCATTTAGGGGTTATATTCTAGACTCTCATTTATTCCTTATGTACCTCATAACATTGTTAAGGAGATCCTCAATCAACCTAAGAACGATGGGAGAAGAGGAAAATGGATTTCCAAGGTCTAGGAGTATGATTTGGAAATCAAACCTACCAAGTTGATAAAGGGCCAAGGGTTGGACAAACTACTAGCAGAGTCTAGTTGTGAAGCACTGGACTTGAATTTAGTGGCTTAGATGACAGAAGAAGAAGGAAAAAAGGTTGATAATCCTCAGGAAATCCACATGAAGGTTAGTCCTAAGTTTTCAATTTCCACTTGGTAAAGAGACATATTATTTTACCTGCAACATTTGCAATGCCCAAATTTTTTTGAAAAATTCAAGGCCAGGTCCTTGAAGCTAAAAGCTTTTAAGTATTTTATTCTAGATGAATATCTATATTGGAAGGACCCTATTGGAATATTGTTGAATTTTGTATTAGAAGAGTAAACTGAAGGGATGATCATAGAATACCACAAAGAGATCAGTGGGGTGCATCATGCATGAAGAGCCACAACTTACGAAATAATGAGAGAAAATTATTACAGTCCCATGTTGTTCTATGATGTAAGTACCATAGTCAAGGCATGCATAGAGTGCCAGCTGTTTATAGGTAAATTGAAGCTAGTGCCCTTGCCGCTCCAACTTATCAAACTGGAAGCACCTTTCCAACAGTGGGGGTTAGATTTCATTTGTGAGATACACCCTCACTCTGGTGGCCAACACAAGTGGACATTGACAACAACATATTGCTTTAAAAAATGAGTGGACGCCATACCAATTAGAAAAGAAAATGATTCAGTAGTCATCAAATTTTTAGAGGAGAACATCTTGTCCAAGATTTGGTGTCAGAATATCATAAGAGATAATGCACAAGAATTCAAATATGGTAAAATGATGAAATTATACCAGTATTATAACATACAATTCAGACACTTTACCCCATATTACCCACAAGGAAATGGGCTGGTAGAATCCTTGAATTAGATCTTGATTAGGATAATCAAATATGTTGTCACACAACAAGAAGGCATGAGATGCTCACCTGATATTTTCATTATGGGATTATAAGTTAAGAATGAATAGGTCCATAGGAAATTCACCATTCATACTGGTATATGGTAAAGCATCCATTTTCCCCATCCAATTAGGAATGTCAGTTAGGAATTTACTTTAAGAGGACATGGAACAAAGAAAATACACATTGCAGATAAAACAAAGGTTCACCAATAGAGAACGAAGGATATAATTGAGAAAAAGGATTTAGAAAGGAACTTTCAGCCAGAATAATTGGTGCTAAAGTGGGATGCTATAAGAGAGGACAAAGGGAAGCATGGCAAGTTTGATAACCTTTGGTTAGGTCCATTTTAGATATCAACTGTCCAAGATAACAACACGTATCTCCTTGACCAAATGGATGGTGAAATTTTGTGGGTAGCCATGAATGGAAGGCTCCTCAAGTGCTTCCTGCAATACTATAATCATGAGAGGAGCACACAACTTTGTAAACTAGTAGTTTATAAATACTGTCTATTTTGTCTTTCCAAGCAATTTCAATTTTTGTCAATTTTTATTGTTCTATAAATATTCTATTTTGTTTTCAAATAATGGAATGTTTCTTGAAAGTTGATAGAAAATCACAATAAAAAAGGCAAACTCCATAACCCACCACGAAAGGCACTAGTCTATTATTCTTAGCATTTCCATAAGGGAAAGTTCGTGCCCACTAGAGCCAATGTTAGCATCAATAAGGGCCTCATATCCTAGGACCTAAAGAAGATATCAAGGGGAGATAAATACATATAGGAGAGGCGATAAAGGGTGTTTAAATGGAAAGGGGGAAAATATCAACTCCCAAGCGCTATAAGGCATGATCAAGAGCTTCCAATGAGAGCTCTCGAGTGCCAGGCACCATGCAGATGAGCGTCCCACACTGGACCAGTGTGCCGAAGGGTAAGCAAGAGAAAATCCAAGGGACTAAAGGGTGGTGATAAGGAACCAAGGTATAGGGAACTAAACCTTCCATCGAACATATATGTTTCTAGGTGCTTGATCGTAGATAGAAAATGATAGCGCATTAACAAAATGAAAAAAATATTAATGAAGTCCTACTGAGCCACTGGGAAAAAACCACCATTCTATGTGGTGCCTACCCATTTGTGATGGATTCAAAATTTTCCTCCCCCATAGCTCCTTCCATCGAGCCACTACCACCTTCTTGCTACCACCTTCCCCATTGACAACTGAAATCCATGTGGTTTCCTACCAGGGTGACACATGCGCATCAAAAGGACCCATTGATATATCTTCCTCTTGATGTATCCCAGGGAAGGTGCGATCCATGTTTACCAAACCATAACTAACAATAGGATCCTACTCTTAGATGACATCAGGTGAAATCACATCATTTCCCCCCCCAATAATTGCATGACACCTAAAAAATTCAAAATTTGGCTATTAAAGGATAGAATCTACCCAAATGATGTTCATTTGACTCCAAAAAAGAAACAAACATTGCACCACCTTCGCATCAAAGGTCCCAATACAAAACACCTACTTGCTAGCTCAGCATTTGGACCCCTTGGTAATTATTTTTACCATCATTATTACTGTATTTTCCCACTTAGTAAAATTAAAGTTACTGTGGAATCTTCATTCGAGGTGAGGACCCCAAAGGATAAAGGCATGTGCAAACTCATCGATGATCACTTAATTGATCATAAATTCAAAATCTTCGACACCGCTACCTCTTGCACATACTAGTACATGTGCACATGTTTCCCACGGAAAATCGTTGCTATTGCAACACTTGTGCATTGCTATAGTGACAAACATGATCCCTTTTTTTTGTTGCTGTAGCAACACTTTACAAGGTTCCTCGCTATAACGCCATGAAAGGTATGAAACATGGCGTGTGTGGGTTATGTTTAAAAAATAAAACAGTGTCGCTATAGCGACCTTCAACCGTTGCTATAGCAACAGTGTCTCGTCGCTATAGCGACGGAAAACATTTTCTTTTTTGTTACACGACAACACTTATTCGTCTCTATAGCCACGACATTTTTGTCGCTATAGCGACGATCAACATTTTCTTTTTTGTTACACGACAACACTTATTCGTCGCTATAGCCACGGCATGTTTGTCGCTATAGCGACGGTCGCTTGGAGCACCAAGCGATGGATTTGTTATACAAGCGACGAACAGTCTGCCGCTTGTATAGCAATTTCGTTGTTTGGCGCTCCAAGCGACCATCGCTATAGCGATGGCTAGTTTACTATAGCGACGAACATGCCCTCGCTATAGTGACGATAAATCATTATCGGATGACCAAGTATTAGCTTCTAACCATTTCTATAAGGACGCGTTTTATTTTTTATTTTAAAAAAAAGTAAATGGTGGGAGGGCGTTAGAATACATTTGGATCATTAGGAGTAGGGTTGTAATTTCACTAGAATATTACGTCTCATACTATTTTTTTTGATGTTTTGATGTTTACCATTTCCCTTCATTGAACGTTTTACTTAAATATATACATGTCAATAATAACATTTTAATGTTGTAATTTGGAAGTATAAAATGAACTAAATATGGATCAAGGACATCCAACCACATGTATTCATATTTCTATTTGCAAATATACTCGAGAAATAGTAGCATAACATGCAACTTATGTTCAGGGAATTTAAACAAACTCATGTATTGTCTAGCCAACAAGAGAATTGAAAATCAACCAAATTAAATGACTACAAGAATACAAGAATATTTGATGAAGGAGAAGATGAGAATATTGTATTGAAAGCAATGAAAATATGTGCTTAGAGTTGGAAGTTACTATTCATCTGCTAAGTATTGGAGATATCTTTGGTAAATGCGTTCCATATCAAGCAACACCTTTGGCTGGTTAATTAGAGAGACGTGAAGGTCATCACAAGCAACCATTACAGGGAAGTGCATTTGGTGACGGTTGCTCAGCCCCTCACTCTAGCATGAATCCAAACGTGGCTGTAACATTTCAAAGTGAGCACAACCTTCATTAATCACCCACCTCCAAAAAAAAAATAGCTACTCTCTTCCCAAAAAGGATTCTCAGATAAGATAAATGGCATCCCAAAGGAAAAAGGCAATGCTGTTGATCCAAATCCTTGATAGTGGAAACAAGACTTCCAAAGGGTTTCCAAGTGGAAGTGGGAAATTTGCTAGCTTCTTTGATAACTATCAAAGGTGGAGGTCATGCAGAAGCAACTAAAACAAGGACCTGAGTTGACTCCTCCACTGTGTGCTTAGGAACATGAACGCTGAAGTGAGAGTCTGCTTCATCTAAATTCTCTTACCCTCTGTTTATTTCCATCAGCTATCAATCAACATAATTTGATGAAGTACTTCAGAAATATCCTTTGATTAGATGACAGCCGACTGATCCTAGGGTAAAGTGTTAGCTCTGGCTAGAAGGCCCTCTGTTTGATATTATTCAGAATGTCTAAAGATCTAGTAACCTATTCCATGTCTACAGGTTGAAGGGAATATTTCAAAGAATACAATTGGCCTCCGAATATAACTATTTTGTCACTTTTTAATTGGTATAAAAGATAGATTTTTAACTGCAAACTAAAACAAATCAGGTAAAAACATAAAAAATATTCTATTTGTTTTCACTATAGTTGCAGTTACAAGATTATTCTCAACTTGAATGTATTTGTAAGCCACTGCAAAAGATACTCAAATGCTTTAATTTAATATCATTTAAATTAAATAATTGACTGACCTCCCTGTCGATCCAAACGTTTTGGTGTAGTGTGTCAAAGCTCGAGTACTGTCCTTTGAGGGCACAACCATTCAAATGCATAAGCTATATGAGTTTACATCCTCACCTGCAGTAACCTGCAACATATCATGCCATTCCCTTAATGCATGGTCATGATCAACACAATAAGTATGGTACCCATTGCTAAGAGGCTCATGTGAATTCACTCACCCACCCATTTCCATTTGAGAATTTAACCACATTTCTTATAAAGATAATTATCTCGGCCTTCCACTAGCTCATGAATATTCCAATCAATATGACTCGGTTTTGATAGATATCTACTATTCATGATGTAATCCTCGATCAACTCAACTTTTAATAGAAAATATAAATAATAATAGAAAATGTAACTAAATCCTACTCAACCAAGTTCATTCAAAAGTAAGGCATGCATCCATTGATGGTTTATATAGTTTAGTTGTAAATAGCTTAAGGTTGCATATTTCATACCCAGATTAGAGATAAGGGAAATTCTACAATATGGAACATGCATCCTCATAGTGGATCATGGAAGGATATGGGTATTTCATGTAGCTTAGAAGTGTTGCATTTTAACTTAGAAGCATTAAGAGCTTGTTTCAGACATTATACATTATACACTATAAACTTATAAAGGCATTACATATTTATAACAACAAAGTAGCCTCAACAATACTAGAATCTAGGACAGTCCAAAGAAGACATGGGGTATCTAATGCATAAATAATTCATAAATACAACCATATATATAGTGCATTCTATTACTAACAATAAAAACAACCAAGAATTGTAAAATTGTATACTTTGTACTATTCATTTTAAAAGAGAGAAGTGGCAATCCTTGAGAAATTGTGTATGACTGATGAAACATGGACAAAACTATGTATAAGACAAAGTACGAGCCAATACATGTAATAAATTTTCATAGTTCAGTGAATAAAGGTACACGAATTTTACCTCATACAATCTTCACCAAAACCTGAAGAGTGGCCCTAGTGTTGTTTAAAACAGTTGGCAATTTAGAAAAACCTTGCAGAGTAAAAAAAATTACCTTTTCACAATTCAATGGATGAGTACAACAAAAAAAACACGAGTAAATCCACTTAGAAAATTACTTGTGGTTTTTCTCAATGATATTTTTTTCTTATTCTTTTATTTTCTTGTACAAACTACGAAGGTATCAATATGAAGGACAACATAAAACAAATCATTTTAGCTAGTTTTGGACCATGGCTTTGACATAATTAGTAGGATCTTGTAGACTTACCTGTCATGTAAATATGTTGACAAAGACTTCTCATTGAAAAGACTATGATCTGCCAATATAACTACATTGATGTCATAGCCTCGCAGACATAAAATCTCATATGTTGAAATCCTTCCAAAAATACCACCAAGCTTGCCATCCCCAACAAGGATGGATGATAACCTAAATGGCCCGCACTAGTAATAAGATAAGATAAGATAAGATAATTTTATTAATGTCCAACGAATGACCACAGAAGTATCAAAGAAAATAAATAGAAATAAAAATATTGGCAATTATAAAAAATAACACTTGTTGACTTAGGTGACTAATAACATGAATAAGTCTCCTATTCCTATCAGATATGTCCTCCAGAGCTTCAACAAGGGAATTAAGTTGATATTAATGTTTCTAAAATAGTGCTCGATTATATTCATAAAATCACACACAATCAACAATCAGGGTTAGCTCAAGCACTCATGAGCCAGACATGAGATCTCTCCCCCCAAGAGGTCACGGGTTCAACTCTCTTGATCCTCGCAAGGTTAGGCTTCATAATCAGGGCCAATAGTTTACCTTGTTTACCATCCATGAATCATGGGGAAGTAATCAGAGGGTTTTCCGCTAAGTTGTTCCTTGATTAAAAAAAACATCACACACAATCAACTATTTTAACTTTAGTAGGATATCCATGTCTGCACCTAACCCGATGCTCCTAGCCCGCTGCCATCATGAACTGGTCTTCCCAAACCCTATCCCATAAAGGTTGCACAGAGAAAAAAAATGTTGCCAAACAAAACAAATATGCAAGAATGATTAACATACAATATTAAAGAGAGGTAACAAGGGTCATCCAACCAACTTATTACCCCCTATTTTGCATGGGTGTCCACTGGTAATTTTCATCACATTTCTCAGTGGGGTTGACATGTTGATGATCCTTTGGATGCTATCCCATGGACGATTCCTAAGATTTGATGCCTTTTTTTCTTGTTGGTTGATGAGGTTTTGGATGGTATGTTGATGTTTCATGATGGTGTTGATCTCTTGGCACTAGCTCACATTTTGCAGCTGGTTTTTCATGGTTATTCTAGGGCAAATTGAGCAAAATAAGACCTTGCTTTCAAACCTTTGGCTCTCCAATGCGCTAGCTTATATGATCGCATATGATATATTGTTGGAAAGGTATTTCCGAAGCCTTTCAATTGGTGCACAACGCTCATCTAGATTCATAGTAATTTGGGAGTGTTGGAGTCAACTTTTTGGGTCATTTTTGCTGGTTTTTGGGCCGTTTTTCAGCAATTTCATATTTGTGTTCAAGAGGGTCAATCTCACTCATCCTAAATCTACTTAGGAAGTGCCATATATGGTTGAAAATATATTTCCAAGAACTTTCGAAAGGTGGAGATTTCTCAGCAAGATTCCCATGGGTTAGAGAGCCATGGGGTCATCTTTTTCAGGCCATTTTTTCATCTTTTTGGAGTTATTTCCAGCACATGGGTTGGCCTTATTAGCACATACTTGGACCATGGGCACAAGATAAGAAGAGGTGGTTACATATTGGACCTTTCCTTGTCATTATTGATGTGATGTATCACACATGTGGCCCATTTGAGGAGTTTTTGATGGAGCGCTCTAGGGTTTTTGACCCATGTTGGAACCTAGGATCATATGGCATGTGGTATTGGTGGAGCACTTTTGGTTTTGGAGTGGCTTTCTTGGAGAGTGGCCACCCTTTTTAGGTTTCCACATTATTTGACACCACAATTCAAGAGAGTGTTGAGTTTTTATAGCTATCTAAGGGGTCAAACCTAGATCTAACCTCTTTTCATCATTGCTTGACCTAGATCTAGTGTTGCGCACCCTCTCTCTTACGCCTTATGCTTATCTTTGGAATTGACCACCTCATATCATGGTGTTTGTTAGAGTTGGTTAGACTTTAGAGGAATATTTTTATTTGTTTACTATTCCTTAGGATAGATCTAGGGTTTTGGTAGATCTATTATTATTTTATTGTAAAGGAAGTTGAGCTCCTCTCCTATATAAGAGAACCTCTTCCTCATTTGATTTTGTACTCATGGTTGGATTTTGAGAGATCTCTCCCTTTTGGACGCTAATAGACATATCTTTCATGGTGCAAATCATATTGTAAGGTTTATTTTTCCATTGTAATTGTGGTTTTCCTTGTTCTCATCTTTTAATGTTGCAAGTGATTTGACTTGTAACTAGGGCCATGGAAAGGAAAAATTGTCTCATTAGAAGGGTTGTGAGATAAAATATCCTCCAAATATTTGTTTATTTATGCATATGATTTGTATCGTTATAGAATCTTGTCATCTTTAAGAGTATTTGCTTACTAATACTTCATTGCATAAATCACACCCTAAGTACAATGTTTTGAGTTGCCTCTTTATAGGATATTGTAGTGATTTCTATTTATCACTTTGTAGCATGTTCATGTTTATTTTTGGATTGTGAAAGCAACCCTAATTGCCCTAACCATTGATGAACTAACCAATTTGTTGGACTATCTTCCCTTGACTCTGTTTTCCCTAGATATTGGCACTATTCTTCATGATCATTCCATCACACCCTACAAAAAAATTCTTTTGCTAAGCATCCTCTTCACCTTGTTCTTCAATCAAGACCTTAGCAATCCTATAATTAGGGAATCCCCCCTTGGTTGGAGAAGAGCCAACATAGGGTAGGGAGGTAGTTACTGAGGTGATAATGGTAACACCTTTAGGTTGCAATTGGACTAACCTTGTTCTTCGGGGGTTTAAATCAGACATGCTAGTTCAAGCTATAACATTTTAGCGTCATTGTCGGGGATAAATCCCTTTTCCAATTTTTTTTGAAGATCATGCTTTATAACATTGTGAGAGTGTAATGTTATATATTTCTCTTCTCACATTGCGACTCCATGAAAGGACAAAGCCCTTGTCGCTTTGAAGGTTTTGAATATTAGTTGTTTGTAAGGTGAAGCAACAAACATTTTGAAGGCATTGAAGATTCACTATGGCAACTCCACACATTTTAGTATGAGGTACTTTTGCATTGACCAAGTATGGTGGCTAATGATCCATACGTCTATACTCAATTTGAATTTTTCAAATATCCTTGGATATCCCCATGAGCATGATGGATCATTTTTGAAAAATTTAGAGTATGGCTTGAAATTTAGTGTATATAATCAATCAACAGTAGAACATGTTGCATCCTTCCTAAAAGTAGTGTCCAGAATTTGATTTAGGTCTTGATTATGAGGATGAATTGATAGTAAAAAAATTGTAGCTACCCTTTATGGTGATGCCATGCATTGGTTGGACGGTTTGGTCAAAGGAGAGATATCATCTTTTGTAGATTTGGTTGAGGCATTTTGCAGGAAATGGATGTCCTATTTTGAACATATCAAGCAAATCTTTGAGAACTTTGTTGTTGAAGAAATTCCTCAAGCACATGAGCCACCTCATGTTTCCATTAAAGATCAATCCCTTAAAGAGTTCCATGATGAAGACATTGATGCTCCTACTTGTTCTCCTTACGATGTTGAGGGTTTGGTGAGATTTCCTTCCTCTCTTATTATTGAAGACAAAAACTTTGAATATGAAAGGTATGAAGATCTCTTTGCTACTAATGAAGTTAATGGAAGCCATGGATGTGATTTTATTAAATGAAATTTTCACTATTTTTATCATAGTATGGGTGAATATCATTGGATATTTGTTGGAAATCCCATCTATGATTCATCTGATAATGGAAATGTAATTTGTGAAGACGTTAGAGAGCCTATTTTCATAAGATCTTCCATGATCATTTTTGTCCATTTCCATTAACTTATTATGATGATTCAGGGCTGCATGAGGAGCTTATTTTTTATGATTTGGGCTAGCCTAGTACTTCCTCTTCTAGGTCACCTTTTGAGGAAAAAAATGTATCAATGGTCTCCCATCGCCTCTGAAGGGAACTGAGGGGTTTGGTGATGTGACAGAGTGGTATCAGAGTTCAAGTTGAACCACTGGGGCTACTTGGGCCAAAATGTGAATGGATTTACAAGCAGAAAAGCGTCTATGGTGCGGTTTTGATAATTATTTATTGTTATTGTTGTTTCCCAATGAATTAATTCCAGATTTGTATGGGTGTTTTATGTTTTTATGCATTCGTATGATGATTGATAAATGCCTCTGTGATGCACAACTATTGCAGCAGTAGTAGTTTGAATCGTACAACAAGGAAGCGTACATGAAAGCGGGAAAATGGTGACCATTAATGATACCCAGGATCCATATGAGCAGGAGGACGACGCAATGCGAGATAATGTGCAAGAATCACATATTGAAGCCCAGTACGATGGTAGAAGGGAGCAAATAAATCCCCCAAATTTGGTTGAGACCATGGTGATATTCAATGAGAGATCGATGAAGGCTCAGGAAGAGCAACACCAGCTCAATGCTGCCATCTTGCAAAGTCTCACTGATATGCATCAGAGGATAAATATTGGGTCTAACCCAAGCAATGTGGGCAGAGAAAGAAGAGATGCAGGTAGCCACTCTAGAGGCCGTTCTAGGAAAATGACTCCAAGCCCTATAAGGGGTTCTATGAGCAGAAAGCAAAAAAAACCCTCTCCAATATCTATGTCCAGTAGGTCATGTGATTCTAGAGATTCTCAAAGGATCCCTAGGAATACTCCCAACAGAAGTGAGAGAAGAAATATATTCAGAGGTATCCCACATGGAGAATTTAGGAAGGCTAGGACTCCCAGCTTTGATGGAGAAAGAAAGGCAGGTCAAGAGATAGAGGCGTGGCTGTTCTTGGAATGAAGAAGTATTTCAGAATGCATGATTATTCAGAGAATGAGAAGGCTAGAGTTTCCATTTACAATCTAAGTGGCAGAGCTTCAATTTGGTGGGAGCATCTAATGCAACTGAAGAGGATCAGTGAAAGAAGGATCAACTGGGAGCGATTTAAAAGGTACTTCAAGGATAAATACCTATCAGCTAGGTATTATGATAACAAGAGAAAAGAGTTCAATGACCTCTGATTGGGATAGAATTCTATGGAAGAGCATGTTCACAAGTTTTTGGAGTTGTTGAGGTATGTATATTACATCAAGGATGAAAGAGTAAAGATCCAATGTTTGCTTGGTATTCTACCTCAGAATTACAGAGATAGGATTGAGTTTGTCAATTCACCAAACCTTGATGAAGCCATAAGGATGGCAGTGCATTGCTATGAGTAGAATAAAGGAAAAACATAGGTTCAACCAGCATGGAAAGGAAAGCCCATATGGAGGTTTGAACAGAATAAAAATGGATTCAAACCACCATTAAAAAATCAGCCCATAAATTTTCCACAGGGCTAGCAAGCAAGAGGTGGATTCAAGCCAGCTATGGCAGCAAATAGAGCACCAAAAGGGCCAATTCAATGTTGGGGATGTGGAGGAAACCATGTGCTTAGAGAATGCCCACATTAGAGGGAGAATCCAAGAAGTTTGCATAACCTAGAAGAAGCAACTACAGTGGAAGATATGGCAAGAGAAACACCTCGAATTTATGCAGCATTGGATGATCACCAAGTAGACCATCAATCAACATTGGTGGACGTTGAAGGCAATATTTCTAAGCAATCTATTTCTGTTTTGATTGATCCAGGATATACTCATAGTTATGTGTCTCCTAAGGTGGCTGGAGGTTCTTCTCTTAGTAAAGTAAAGCATAGTAAGTCTTAGCTAGTTCAATTAGCCACAAGAACCAAGAGAAAGGTGAGTGAAGTAGTGATGGAGTGCCCCATAGAATTGAATGGACTCCTCACAAATGCCAATTTAAATGTCCTACCATTAGGATCTTATGATGCCCTAATAGGTATGGATTGGTTGGAAATACATAGAGCCAAGTTAGACTGCTATGAGAAATTACTTGAATGTATTGATGAAGAGGGAAGGCCAAGGTTGGTAAGAGGAATTCCCAAGCAAGTTTTAGTAAGGCATATTTCAGCCTTACAGTTGAGAAAGTTTTATAAGAAGGGTTTCCAATTATATGCAGTGCATACATCGTATTCATCGGAGGATAAGGGACCAAGAATAGAAGACTTTCAATTGTTGCAAGAATTCCAAGTTGTATATCCAGATGAAGTGCCAGGGTTGCCACCAAAGAGAGATATTGATTTTTCCATCAATCTTGTTCCAAGGGCAGCACCAATTTCCAAAGATCCTTATAGAATGAGCACACCAGAATTGGTAGAGTTGAAGATGCAGCTGAAAGAATTAATGGACAAGGAATATGTCAGGCCAAGTGTATCTCCTTAGGGATCACCTGTATTATTTGTTAAGAAAGAGGATGGGACTTTGAGGCTGTGTATTGATTACATGCAACTCAATAAAGTGACAATCAAGAACAAGTATCCATTGCCAAGAATTTATGACTTGTTTGATCAAATGAAGGAAGATAGAGTGTTTTCAAAGATCAACCTAAGGTCTGGATACCATCAAGTGAGTATTAAGGAAGAATACATTCACAAGACAACTTTCAGGACTAGATATGGCCATTATGAGTTCATCGTGGTGCCATTTGGTCTTGCCAATGCACCTGCCACATTCATGTGTCTCATGAATAGTGTCTTCATCAAGTATTTGGATAAATTTGTGATTGTGTTCTTGGATGACATTCTTGGTTACTCAAAGAATGAAGAGGAGCATAATGAACATCTAAGAATGGTTTTTCAAGTCCTTAGAGAACACCAACTGTATGCAAAGCTGAGCAAGTGTGATTTCTATCAGCAAAAGGTACAGTATTTGGGTCATGTCATCTCAGAAGAAGGAATTGCAGTTGATATAGAGTGTTAGTTTTTCATCATTTAATTCAATAGATCTAGGATCTTAACTGAAAGAACAACATGTACAACATATCAAGCACAAGAGACAAGAGACAAGAGACAAGAGACACAAAACATTTCACTGGGGAAAACCAAGAAGGTGAAAAACCCCGCAACTTCCTCAGAGATAGAATAAGCACCAATACAAAGATAACCAAGATGAATCCCCAAAAGATAAATGTCTGCAACAGCTACTCCTCCTCCACTTGTGTGCAATCCTCCTCTCTCTCACTAATGCGAAGTGAGTGAATGAGAGAATGTGTAAAATGAGAGAGACAGACTTTCTATTTATACACTACTTCACTTATCTTTTAACTCTAACTAGGTCGGTCCCAACTTAACCACTTAACATAATGTTGACTAGGCCGACCCCACTAGGGTGGTATAATAACCCTTTAACCCACATGACTCATACAGGTCCGACCCCATCAAGGTGGTCTAATAACCCATCAAGTATAAGTTACGACACTTACAATATAACTTGCGACACTTGCAAGTACAACTAATGAAACTTCCAATCGAAGGAATAATAAATCTCCGTTGGGGATACAATAAAGTACAAATAAAATATACAAGTGAATATATTTTGAATTTACAAATACATCAACAATCCCTCTTAACTAGGAAGGTATTCTCTTGACACAAGCCATCAATACATATAGACACAAGTCTTTAATACTGGAGTTGGATCACCGTCACTGGATCACTAGAGAATCATCGTCACTACTGATGTACTCTTCATCTCGATCACTGGTGTTATCTCTCAATTCTTCTCGTCATAGGAAGTTCTACAGAGCCAACCCTTTTTCATGCTGGTTGTAGGCCTAGCCTCCTGTAGGTCTTCAACCTCTCTGGCCATCCTGTGGAATCCTCAGGATTAATTACGTGCGTCAACAAAACCTCAAAAGAGCATCCCAGGACTTTTACGAGTCCACTGCTCAACCTATCGTATCTCCCAGGATCTTTTACATGCAACTGCACAATATGTCCATGGCCACGGAGTATCATCCTGATACTCATGATCATACTTATCATATCATCTCATTGTCCACGGAGCACAGCCCAGATGCACATCATACAACACTTAAACCACCGACATGGGAGAACACATCTACCACCATTTGGGGAAGGCTCCAGCCCTTACTTTTTCACCATGGGAGAACACATCTACCACCATGTGAAAAATGGCTTCAGCCCTTACATCTACACCATGGGAGAACACATCTACACCATGTGAGAATGGCTCTAACCCTTACATCTACACCATGTGAGAATGGATCCAGCCCTTACTTCTGCACCATGGGAGAACACATCTACACCATGTGAGAATGGCTCCATCCCTTACATCTGCACCATGGGAGAACACATCTACACCATGTGAGAATGGCTCAGCAATTACATCATGACCATGGAAGAACACATCTACACCGTGTCGGAAAAGCTCGGCAATTACATCATGACAATGGGAGAACACATCTACAACCATGTCGGAAAAGCCCATGTGCATATGCGTCTTCCGGACTCATCACACATGATCCAACTGATCATGCAATGCATCCACCTAATGCATATCATCACAAATGATCATCCTGATGATCATCATAGCATCGTCCTGATGCATATCATCTAGATCATCGTCCTGATGCTCAGCACATAGTGATTACATCCACAGCCATGGGAAGGATCCTCCTGCCACCATTCTTGGAATGGCTATTGCAAATGTGTCCCATCGCTTCTTCCTCGAAGTATCTTCTATCTGAAGAACACCAAGCCTCTCTTTGAAGTACTCAAAATTCACTCTAGCTAGTGGTTTAGTCAACACATCTGCAATCTGCTCATCCGTCGCAACATACAGGAGCTTCACTACTCCTCTCTGCACCAGATCCATGATATAGTGATATTTGATCTCAATGTGCTTCGACCTGTCATGGAACACCGGGTTCTCAGACAACTTCACACAACTCTAGTTGTCACAGAAGATACAGGTAGCATCCAACGAGAGATCAAATAACTTCGACAGTAGCTTCCTCAGCCATACTGCCTCACAACTAGCCAAACAAGCTACGACATACTCTTTTTCGATTGTACTCAGTGCTACGCAGGATTGCTTGTTGCTAAACCATGAAATCACACTTGATCCCATACTGAAGCAGCACCCTGAAGTGCTCTTCCTATCTGCAACATTTCCTGCCCAATATGAATCAACATAACCCTCCAGGTTAAACTTTTGATTTGCATCATACTTGAGCCCATAATCAATTGTACCCTTCAGGTACCTCAGAATATGCTTTATAGCAATCAGGTGAACATGTCTAGGATCTGTCAGAAATTGGCTCAATGTGTTCACCGCAAAGAAAATATTTGGTCTCATGTTCGTTAGGTACATCAAGGACCCAATCATCTAATGATACACTGTGACATCAACTGATTCTGATGAAGCATCATGCAATAGCTTAAGGTTTGATGCCATAGGTGTGGCCATGGCCTTGCAGTCCATAATCCCGAACTGCTTCAGGATCTCTACTGCATACTTCTCTTGTCCAAGGAAGATTCCATCTGCACTCTGCGATACCTCCATACCTAGAAAGTAATGCATCATTCCCAAGTCCTTCATCTCGAACTCGGAAGCAAGCTTCCTCTTTGTGTCGGCAATCAATCTATCCTCATCTGTTACGAACAGGTCATCCACATACAATAGGAGTATCACTGGATTTCCTTCCTCAACCTTGTAGTAAAGGTTGGAATCCGCTTTACTCTTGGTAAATCCCAAACTGGATAGGAAGCTGTCTATTTTGTCATACCATGTCCTAGGTAGTTGCTTCAATCCATACAAGGATTTCTTCAATCTGCACACATATGACTCCCTGTCATTTGTCTCAAAATCGAGTGGCTGCTCCACATACACTTCCTCTTCGACTACACCATTCAAGAAAGTTGTCTTGACATACATCTGGTATATATTCCACTTCGTTACTGCAGCTAGGGAAATTAATGTTCTAATGGAAGTGTATCAGGCTATAGGTGCAAAAGTCTCTTCATAATCTATCCCTTTTTTCTAGGAGAATCCATGAGCGAAAAACTTTGTATTTCTCTATGCTGCCATCTGCAGCATTCTTGATCTTGTAGATCCACTTGGAAGTCACAATAGACTTCCCTTCTGGTCTTGGGACCACATCCCAAACATAATTCTTCATAATCGAATGGTATTCCTTGATCATGTCATCCTTCCATTACTGCATCCAGGATCCTGGGAACTTCAGATTCTTCAATAGCTTTAATAGATAGTTTTCTTGAACTTCGTTGCCGGAACAAATGTTGTAGTTGAGTCTTCGTCGCTTGTTCTTCGAAACAAGTCTCTCTTGTAGGTGATGGTACACGATCTTTCCTACAAGACAAGTTCAATTGATTAGAAACAGCTCATAGACTTTAGAACAAATTCTTGCACATAAAGACATATGTCATACAGTCATGCAATTATCTTAGCTAGTGCTTCAATACAACATTTATCCATATCCCGTAACTTTCTAGATTCCTTCCATCTCTACCAGAACATTGTTTAAGAGTGTGCACAACTCCCAACATGTCAGCAAAGAGGTTTCATTCTAGATAAGTAGCAATGAAATGTTGTACAGTACCATAGGCCACTTACCCATTACTATATTAGTAGTATTTTGTTCATTAATGCAACTTTTCTAAAATGCATAATATACATCCTAAATCTAGGAACATAAGTATGTACATGAATGAACAACATTATTTAAGTAATCATATATACAAGAAATGACAATTCAAATACTTATCTTTGTTTTCTTTTTGGGCGAACTCCCTCTCAATCTTTGCTTCCTTGCAGGAACTACTGGAGTGTTCTCCGTCTTGATCTTTGCTTCCTTGCAGGGACTATTGGAGTTTTCTCCCTCTTGATATTTGCTTCCTTGATTATCTGTCTTTGAACTTATATCCATCCTGGACTACTATGCATGCTTAAGTGTGCACTAGTGTCATCATCGTGTCATCCTCAAGATCTCATACATAATCATACATGTATTAGTATACTCTTAATAATATCAAAACATTATGATTCTAAATAATCTTAAACATGTATGGTCATGGTCATTTCATACATAGGTAATTTATCACAAGTGTTAGTATTCAAGGTTTCAGGGAGTACTTCTTTTACTCATGCATATTCTTATTTGACCATAGGACTCTTCTAGTTTTCCATATCATCAATCAAAGTAAGAAGTATAATATGCATAAACCCATGATTACTCAAACCTATAACTTCATGAATGATCATTATTAATCATACAAAAGTATACTTATATGAGATCCTAACACAAAGTAGGATTCTAACTCGATATTGTTGGCGGGAAAAACTACCCTATAGTAAGGAAACAGATACTATCAACTGAAAGGGGATGATAGGTAAGTGTATTAACTGTGTTACAGAGATGTTCATGAAAGGAAATAGGTTATAGGTCCTGAGAACATACCTTTCGAATGACGTTCGATCCTAGCTCTTATTCGATCTTGCGCTCGGTCCTCAAGTCAACCTCCCGTTCAATAAACCTGCAATACAAGTACCTTTCTCAGCGTATCTTGGATAATATATAATGATGAAAAAGACAAAGCAATTTAAACATCCAATATTAACCAAAACAGATCCAAACAAGTATATCACTTCAATGAACACTTAATTTGGGACAATAAAGACGCTTCAACCTTTTATTGTCAAATGCAAATTGATGTTACAAAGTATACCTGACTTTGTGACATGCTCCTGCAACTTGATCCTGGGGTCCTGCTCTTCTCTGGCTTGGATATCTTCCAGCATAAACTCCTCCAATGCAAGCTTCTCTTTAAAAGTCTCTTAATAACATTCATGTCTCTAACCCCTCTCTTTATTCTTCCTTGTATTTATAGGACAAGGGAAGCAGTTCAGGTCGAGAGATGGTTATGGAGGAAGTTGGGGAAGTTGGGAAACCAACTGCAACTAATCCTCTTCGTGAAATTAATTATTTTTTAATCATCTTTTGAGATGTACGCTACTATTGCTCAGTGAAGTAGCGCTCAGGGCGCTACTATAGTGCTTGTAAACTAGCGCTCATCACTTTTTGAATGTTGAGTGCTACTCTGCTGAAGAGGAGTAGCGCTCATGAGGTTTGAGGACTACTATTACACACTGGAGTAGGGTACAAGCGCTAGTCTATTGAAGTAGAGTAGCGCTCATGTCTCAAAATGACATTTTTAGGGTTTTTCCAGTCTTGTCAGGAGGTGGAGTAAGTCAAAGTCTCATCTAGGGTCAACATGCTCCTCCATCCAAGTTGTCCTTTTGTGTGATCAATAGCTCAAGGTGATCACGGACGGAGAGGTGCAGGTTTGACCTATAATAGATGCCCCCTAATGTGTGAGGTCAGAAGGAAATGATGGCCAAAATACATTATAATCCAAAGCCAGAGGAGGAGCAAGGAACCGCAGAAACGAGTCACAAGAACACCTGAAACAAAGATCAAGGTCAGCGAGCAATTACATTTTTGACATCATATAGATGTGCAGTGTGATATAACATGATCTCCGATACATAACAACGAGATGTATATATAGCATGGCCACTTGGAATACAAGCGTGGATCCATGTCAAACTGAGAGATCATAGCCATAACAACAAACTGGATCTATGTCTCATGGAGAGCCGAATATAAGTGAGGCTTAGTCTTGCGCAAATTGGGTGATAATAGAATGAGGTAATGTCATCGAAAATCCCAAGGTCTTCATCCAAAACAACTCTAGGTACAAACCCTAACCATGTGAATAGATGAGCTGACAGTCGAACATGGGGGGTATCGTTTGATTACCGGTCATTGATGTATACCGTTAACAAACGCGAGGACTTCCATCGATAATGATAATGGGGCCCAAGGTACCAAGTACAATCCGCCAAGTGTGAATAGATGGACTTGGAGTCGAACACCTAGGGATACTGTCGAAGAAGAGACATTGATGTATTCTCAACATTCAACAGCGAGGAAAATTGCCACTGGTGACTGCAATTTCCAAGGTACTAACCGAAACTCTAAACTTCATTCCCAGAGTAAAATGAGTTGATGTCGATGGGAAGCAGTTCGTTGGAAGGGAGGCCTTAAGGCATCCTCCATCATCCAACTCGAGGAACACTCAACTGGTATGAGCTGATGTGGAGTAATACGTAACAAGACTGAAACTAGGATGGCCGACACATGAGGTCAAGGTAAACTCCAATAATGGCCGACATGGGGTATATCTTTGAACAGTGAGCATGACACAAAGTGACTCAGGTAGTTTCCGACATAATGGGGTAAATGATAAGCCTGAAATGTAAGAGAAATTATCAGACCCTCCATATGGTTAGAAGAATAACCAACCGGGGGAGTAAACAACTCGGAGATCAGGTTCACCCTGAGGTCAAAAACTAAACCCAACCGACAAGATAGACTCAAGTAGGTGTTGTGTTCAAGGATAGAACTGACTGAACTGCCTTTGACATTGAAGATATGAGACATCTTTCCCATCCCTTATTCTTTTTAGATAAAAGAATATCTTTATTGTTGTTTTAATGAGTCCAAGAAATAATGAAAAACTCAATAGATCCAACCATGTAAAAAGTTTAACAAGCCCATGGGAGGAAGACTCAGGACCTTCTTCATTGTTTATAGAGTTTGAAGAAGAGATAGAATATTACTCTATATTACTGATCTCTGGATTTTAATATCGAGCCGAGATCTGTTCTTGCTCGCCGGTGTTTTCAATTTTAAGGAGTCTGAAAAACTTAAACAATAACTCCATATATCTGCTCGTGGATTTTAATATCGAGCCCAAGCAGATTAATGCTCGCCGGTGTTTTCCTATTTATAGAGTCTGAAAAACTTAAACAATCCTCTTTTCACCTATCCGTGGATTTTATATCGAGCCCGGATTGGTCTGTGCTCGGCGTTGTTTTCTTGTTTATAGAGTTGAAAAAATTAAATAGTCCTCTACTTACCCTCTCGTGGATTTCACATCGAGCCCGAGTAGGTGAATGCTCACTTGGTATTTTCATGTTTAGAGAGCCTGAAAACCCTAAAGAAAGGCTCTGACAAGGTCCTTTTTCGTGTAGTTAGTCTCCTCCCCCCAAAAAGTATAAAACAAAGGGAGAAGAACTCTTCTAGCACATACAAAAGTATACCTAGAGTATACCTTTTCCGTAATTAATCCACCTAGGCCCGGAAAAGGGATAATTCTATACCTGAGTGGATGAGCCTTCGATTACTTTAACGAGCTCGAAGAGGAAAAGCTTGCTTGGCAATCTTGTTTAGGTTTAAATAGTCCAAACAAGAGCTTAAAATGACTTAAAGGTCAGCTTCTGGGATCATAGCTTCATACTTTGTGAAAACTAGGTCTTCAACAAAATATTAGTAAATGCAACAAAAAATCTCGAATGATACATGAATTTGAACTATTAACTAGTTGACAAGGTCTAACATCGAGAATTTTAAACTTAGGAGATCGATCCTACAAAAATTTAAGGAAAAATGTGAGCTGGATAAGTGAACATTAGTATTACACCATATGTATGTTTCAATTGATTAATTAGGTGATTTTGATAAAATTTTGAAACTATAGAGAACTAAACAATGGTGGGTAAAACTTAAAATCCAATTCATATATATAATTTCATTTTAAAAATTCAATTTCTAATTTGTTTTTGTAGGGCAAAGATTTGGGGAAAACTTGGCATTTTCAAATATCCGTGGCGATCAAATCAAGCATCCAAACACCGTTCTTCTTCCACCAAGTGAGTTAGAATCTTCCCTACTTGCATTTTTATGGTTTAGTTTTTATTTTTTGAGCCAAAAATCGCTTTCCAGGCAATGCTCACAACTTTTACTGCATGGGCGCTACTGTGTAACAAGAGCAGTAGCGTGTAAAGGAGATGAGCACTACTATGCTCACACAGAGTAGCGCCCATACGTTACTGTGTAGTATACACAGTAGCGCTCAAGACTGGAAACTTAAAAGCAAGCGCCGAGACTGAAAAAATGTCACTTTTTGTGCAGGATGGTTCTTCAATGGAGGGAGAGAGAACATGAGGACATGGATAGGCTGGCCATGCAAGACCCAACCACTCTCCATGCTCTCCAAAGATGTGGTTTATTGAAGTTTTACTGAATCGTAAACATGAGGGCCCTAAACAAATTATTTCGAAGACTTATTCAATACTGGGATGTGGATACCAATACTTTTGTCATCTGTGGGCAAACTTTGGAGCTTACAGCTGATGACATTTATTTCATTACTGGTCTCTCACGGAGGGGAGATGTAATAAATCTGAAAGGGTCTTCTCGTGTGGGCATAAGGTCTGTGCATGAGTACTTGAATGCATATTGTGTGGCTGGAGCTGAGAAATCAGGAAGCCAAATCTTGATTTCTACCATTGAAGGTCTCCCCTTGAAGGTGATAGTGAGTATGATTAACCGAGTGGTAGGTAGTGCCTCACTACACCTAGATTCCAGGAACTCTATGCATGTTGGTGTACAATGCTTACACGGTCATGTATATGATTGGTGTACTAGTTTACTGGAGAGCATGAAAGCTCAATTGACAGGTTGTAAATTCGACACAATGAAGAATTTTGGGTACAGTAGCATTTTGTGTACTTTCTTCTTTGAGAGGATGCCTGTTATTAGTTTGGGGATGCCTCTACCTCAGGTTAACCCTTGTGAGCCTACACTAGGCCGTTGGGGTGACATATTCCTCCGCTAGGGTGGTGGGGGAAGTCACTACTGTTATCATACTAATGATTTCTGGGGGTGGTGGGAGAGGCAAGTGCCCGCTTTCGAGCAGTTTCCATATGTTGGATTGGATTTCCGTCATGATCCAGAACTGGTGCTTCCTCCAGGTGGAGCCTGGGGAGATATTGGTATGTTTAATTTTGAGAATTATTTAATTTTTTAAAACTTTTCAAGTATTTGATTTTTATAAATGAATTTTGAAGTGCTAAACAAGTGCATATGCATATCTTGGGCCTGTTTGTCCCGAGGGACATCCTACCATCTTTGTGAGGCCAGCTGATATTATTGCAACAGATGCTATGTTGGGGACCATAAAGAGAAAAGTGAGTCGGTTGACTCATGAAGTTCCTGCATGCCATATGGATCAGATACCTATTGATATGTAGGAATATGTAGTTGGGGTGCCCCCAGCATGGCTTAGGGTGCTCCGGAAGATAGCTAGGCTAGTCATATGTTATCGCAATGCAGTAGATGATGATGAGGTCCCTCCTTCTCCATAAGAGAGGGATACATTCTATGTATATTTTTGAGGCTATTATGCCCAGTTTTGTACTTTTATGACATGACTCGATAGACTTGTGATCCAAAACTCATATTTTTTTGATACAGTATCGGCTATATACAGTATCGGTTATTTACATATGTATGTGTTTGAATTTTATGTGTGCAATGTTGTTTATGAAAGTGTATGATACAAATGCCAGTCTAACACATAGTTTGCTAATGAATCAGCTAATGTGTTTAAATTTCTTGGAATGTGTTCATATATAATAGAATCAAACTGTCTTTCCAATAGTCTAACTCATAGAAACTGACGTAGCAATCCAGGATCTCTAATCTGGTAGACACCTGTTAATTGAAATACAATTAGTTGTGAGTCAAGTCTTACCTCCAAATGTGAAATGCCATGACTGAGAGCATCTCAGAGAAGTTCTATAACTGCACTGTATTCAGCCACATTATTCGTGGTAGGACCCAAACAACCCCCCCCCCCGAAGAGACAAGTTGGCCAGCGGGTGAGTAAATGACCCAAGCTGCTGTAGCCAACTGACAGGTGTGGCGACTAGCGCCATCAGCAAATCCTAAGAAATGTTCGGTTGACATCTGGTACACGAAACTTAAAACACACATAAGATTAACTCACAAGCATAACGAAAAACTAGCTTTACAAAAATATACAACTATGTTACAAGAAAAAGTGCATCAGCCTAAGCGTACTACTTCTTCAGGTAGAGCCCATTTCTAGGCTCGGCCAACTTATTACCTTCGTAATCTATTAGTTCATAGGCACTTTTCTTCAGTACTTTGGAAATTATATAAGGTTCGAGCCACCAAGATTTGAATTTGCCGGGTCCTAGGGGTTCTTTGTCTTGATCCCAAAGTAGGACCAAGTCTCCTTCAAGGAAAACCCTAGGTATGATGGATTTGTCATACTGTCCTTTTACTCATTTTTTGTGGGCCTCGTTTGTTGTGAGCGCGTCGCGGCGCTGTTCATCTAGATGTTCTAAGTGTAACAAACGTTCTTCTAGTATTGAAGTATCTGGTAATAACTGAACTGCTAGTTTTAGAGAAGGAATCTCGCATTCAATCGGTACGACTGCTTCTATCCCATGCACAAGTTGGAAGGGAGAGAATCCAGTAGCAGTCTTAACATTAGCTCGGTAAGCCCAAAGAGCCGGGTAGAGCATGATGTGCCAGTTATTTCGACTGGCATTAACAGTTCTTTGCAGTATAAACTTTAAAGTTTTGTTCACTGCTTCGACTTGTCCATTCGCCTATGGATAGTATGAAGACGAATGTTCTTGTCGAAAACCAAGCATTTTATACAACTCGGTCATCATGCTATTCTGGAAATGACTGCCATGATCAGTCACTATCTCTTTAGGTATGCTGAACCGTGCAATAATCTGATTAAACACGAAATAAGCGGCAGTTTCTCCATCTGCCTTGATAGTAGGCATTGCCTCCGCCCACTTAGTAAAGTAGTCAACGGTAACGATGATGTAATGATGTCCTCCAGCCGAAACTGGATTGCAAGTCATGTAATCAACCCCCCATTTTGTGAAGGGACCTGCTGTAATCACAAGATGAAGAGGAGTTGGGTGTGCCCTCATTTTCTTAGTAAAAAACTAACACGGACGACAGCGTTTCACCGCTTCCACACAATCTTTAAAGATCGTGGGCCAAAAATATCCGGCACACAATATCTTCTGAGCTGTTTCCAACCCGGAAAGATGTCCCCCACAAGCTCCACTGTGGGCATCATTTAATACTGCTTCGGCTTCTTCTCGAGTTAAGCAATGTCGTAAAATGGAATCTACCCCACTTCGATATAAAGTATCTGAGATGATGAGGTAGTTATTTGCATGGCTTTTGAGCTTACGTCGCTCTTCTCGAGAAGAAGTAGTAGGACACCTCAAAGTCTGGAGATATACCGTACCATGGGTCAGAGGAAGCAATGAGGAAGATATGTTCATCTGGGAATGATGATTCTTCCTCAACATACCCTAGGACACTTGGAAACTCTGAGATTAACTCAACGAACACTAGTGATTTCTTCGACTTGGCCGATTGGAAGACCAAATCGAACTCCTGTAGGATTACAATCCATTTATTATATTTCCCACCGATGATTCGTCGGGTGAGAACGTACTGGAAAGGATTGACTTCTGCTATCACAGTAGTAGTTCATAAAAGTATATAGTGACGAAGCCTCTGTATCGCATAGACCACGGCAAGTGCTAACTTCTCAACGTGTGAATATTTAACCTCAGGGGCTATCAATGCGCAAGAAAGATAGTAGATAACATGCTCTTGGAGCGTATCGTCTTCCTGAACTAAAACTATACCAATTTTATTAAGAGGTGCTGCCAAATATAAAAGACAATCTTTTGCGTAGTCTGGCGGGCTCAACAAGGGTGCTGAAAGAAGTGCCTTTTTTAAGGCTTCAAAGGATTCTTGAGCAACCTCGTCCCACACAAAGTAGGAGTCTTGTTTGAGTAGCCTCATAAAACCTTTAGTAATTTTAGCATAGTTTATGATGAACCGTCGTAAGAAATTAGACATGCCTTGCAGACTTTGGATTTGTCGCAAGGTGCGAGGAGGAGGTAGATTTACAATCGCCTCTACTTTCAGCGGGTCGACCATTATGCCACGACTGGAGACAATGAATCCGAGTAGACATCCCGATTCGACACAGAACACACACTTATTAGGATTCAAACGAATATTATATTGTATACATCTTTTAAACACCTATCTAAGATGAGCTGGATGATCCTGTCTCTTTTGAGATCGCGCCGGGAGATCATCCAAGTAAGGTTCTACTATGTGTTTGATATCATGAAAAGCGAAATTCATCGCATGCTGGAAGGTAGCTCCAGCATTCTTCAAGCCAAATGGCATCTTCTGGTAAGCGAAGGTCCCCCATGGGAAAATGAAAGCTGTTTTATGCTGATCCTCGGGTTTGATTTGTATTTGATTGTATCCCAAAAATTTGTCCATGAAAGAGAACATCTCATGTCCCACACAAGCATCTATGATTTGATCAATAAACGGTGTAGGATAGTTATCTTTCAGAAAAGATTTGTTCAAGTCCCGGAAGTCAGTACAGACTCTAATGGTACCTTGCTTCTTATCAACCGGAATGGGTTTTGAAACCCATTCGGTCATGTCAATCGGATAGATGAAACTGGTTTTAAGCAACTTTTCAACCTCCGCCTTGATGGCGGCCGCTTTTCTAGGGTTCATAGGACGGAGCTTTTGTCTCATAGGTTTTTCGTTAGGGTATGTCGTGATGACATGCTCCACAATGGCTAGTTCTATACTTGGCATCTCCTCATATGACTAGGCAAAAACGTCGTGGAATTCTTTAAAAAGTTTTGTATACAGAGCGATCTCTTCTGGAGAACAGTCTGCACCAATAAAAATGTTTTCCACGACCCCGAGTTTGGTGGAAATGTTGATCGGAATTGTTCTTGATATGTTAGCCATATTTCCTTCAGCATAAACAACTCTCGAAGTAGAAGGAAAAGATGACAAATCAACCAATCCACCGAGTCTCACAGGGAATTCCCCTCTCTCAATCCTGTCTAGATCTGGAAGCATGTAGGACCTGTGATGCATATGTTCCCATGGTTGGTCCAGGCCCATCATGACTTCTAAGATGGATTCATCAGACGGAAAAACCGTGTCTAAACAATCTAATGAGTCAGTGGAATTCAGTGACCATGCCGGAGCATAGTCCATATCTGACTCAGGAGAGACTGGCGGAGTCATGATATGTTCCATTGCAGCATGTTGTGTTTCCATATAGGCCACTTCTGCAATGGATGGAGGCACAAAAGGTTCTGACATAGTGGGAAGGATCCAAGGATCAGTTCTTAAACCAACTGTGAATGTTTCGGTAGCAGTACCCACATCAGAACGCATAAAAAGAACAGGGGATGGGAGGTCGAAAGTTCCTATTAATGACCCGTACAACCCTGATCCTAAGCTCTCATTAAACGGGACGGTTTGATCAACTAAGGGAATTGTGGTCTCTGAAGAAGTTTGGTGGTTTCTCTGAGTGAAAGAAAGCTGATCGACTGTAACGACCTTACCTTCAAACGGGAACATAACAACTCGAAAAACTGCCGATGCAATAGCTCGCATGGCATATGTCCATCTCCTGCCTAATAACATATTGTAATCAAGCGGGGCGTCCAGAACTTCTAATTCTACAACAATTGTCTTACTGGACAATGTGACATCAAATGATGGCAAAACCCCATGTGGACGGAAAGTCTTGCCATCAAATGCAGTAAGTAGTGTGTTAGAAGGGGCTAACTCAAGGGAACCCAAATCTTTCCAATAGGAAATTGACATTACGCAGGTCGACTCGCCCTCATCTACGACAGCTCGTCTGATGGTCATTGGGCCATGGACGACTTCAATCTGAAGAGAAACATGGTAGGGCAACCGGTATTTGATATCAGCCATATCAAATCGCGCAGACATGTTAGAGGATTCCATACTTCCAATAGCTGCCAGAAGTGCATTCTGTTGTAAAGGACAACTTTGCAAGACTTCTAAGGTAGACATGGCACAAGGGGTATGGGCTAAATCTTCAACCACATTGTAGTTGGAGGTGGCCCGAGTGTTGAGATTGTGCGATGCCTGTTTCAAGACACCTTTCGGGATCTTGGGCATTGGGTCCACAGGTATGTGGAGTAAAGTGGAGGATTCTGGAATCTCTTTATCCTTTTTCTGTGCGTCCGGGGTATAATTCTCGGCTCTCGTTTGTAAGAGTGCATCCGAATTAACCATGTTAATAAAAGTTTGATCAACCATAGCATGTGTAGTGCCCCCAGTGTTGGAGGTGCCAGAAGCTAAGATCTGCTCCTTAGGGAATGGATCTTTCAGTACGGTAGGCTTCTTTTCTCGTAATAGCTTCTGGGCTTCTTCAAGCAGAGGGAATTGGTGAGTAAGGTGGTCCTGCTTGCAAAGTTTACAAGGGAACTTAACCTTATTTTTCTCTTTGTTACCCTCCTCGGCATTCTCTTTTTTGGGCTTCTGATGGTTCCCCTCTCCTTTCTTGCCGTTCTTTTTGTTATTGGGCTGCCGAGGGCCCTTTTGATTGTTCTGAACCTAGTTGACAGATTCAGAAGTAGAAGGAGAGGTTGTGACGGAAGAAACTTCTGCAGTCGATTGTTTGACAGATAAGGCATGAATCTGTTTGGTCAATGCTTCGAAAGCTGCAGAGTCAACTGAACCCACTATGCCGTCAACATGTGGTCCAGGTTAAGGTCTACTCAGATCGGTATTCGATCGCGGTGCATCAGGTATGATCTCATACAGTAACCCAGATTGTGCGTAAATGAGATCTAACTGTTGGGTCCGTATGATGGCTTCTTCCTCGTTAGACACTCCAGACGTAGCTACTTCCTTAGAAATGTAAGGAAGGAGTGATTTCAAATACCACTCAAGAAGGAATTCTGGAGGTATGTTGGCTTTAATGATCCTCTTTCATCTTTGCCACTCCTGAATGTGATCAGATAAATGAGTGGCTTTATTTTGCCTAAATGTAGACAAAAGGTTTGTTCCGGCATCATACCGAATAGGAAGCTGGAAGTGATTCAAAAAGACAGTCGTGAGATCCCCAAAATTAAAGAATGTAGCTGCAGGTAATTCAATGTACCATTTGGTTGCAGCAACGGTTAAAGTCCTTTGGAATAGTCTCAATCTAATGGATTCTTCATTTAATGAGTTCGAGGAGCACCATAAATGGAAAGTAGTGACATGGTTACCAGGGTCTTCACCTGTTTTTCCTTCGAACTTTGGAATGTCCGAAGGTAATTTGGTAGGAACTGGTGGCCATGTAGCGTTATGATACACTAGATCGTTGGTCAGTTTGGAAAGATCTGACAAATTTAAAGTTGCCATAAATGGTAAACGAGGCCGGTAAGACGCTACTTGGTAAGCTGGGGTTGAAAAAGGGGAACCACCCATAGCTTGACCCGTGAACTGCTAGTAGGGGTTGCCCCCAGCTGTCTGCTAGTAGGGGTTACCCCCAACCATCTGTTGGTAAGGGTTTCCCCCGGCCATCTGCTGATAGGGGTTTCCACCTACCATCTGTTGATAGGGGTTTCCCCTAGCTACTTGTTGGTAGGGGTTGCCCCCTGCCATCTGTTGTTGCACGAAAGTATTATTGAAATTTCCCCACCCATATGAAAGCGGGTTAGTGCTCTGTGGGTTTGTCCACTATGGCTGGGTGTTAGCCCCGCCATATTGCTGGTTAAAAATATTACCCCCTCCTCTTGAAAATAAGGAAAAAGGGACATTACCTGCAGGCATATTACATTGATTCAGGTTGGGACCTGCAAAGGTATTGAAACCAGTGGTAGCTGACGTAGACGGTGCGGTCATGGTACTCATGAAAGGCACAGTCACAGAAGCACTTGGCCCTACAGCAGGTGTGGAAATCCAAGTACTGGGTATATGATATAATGGTTGAAACGCAAGAGGTGGCACTAAATTGGGTGTACTGCTAGGTCCAACAGTAGGTGTAGAGGTAGATGCCATAGTTGTTGAACTCGGCATACCTAACGTACCAGTATTAAAACTGAAATACGGAGTGGACACAGAGGTTGTCTGTGCCGAACTCGGTGTAGCAGTAAAAGGAGGATTTACAGTGTTAGTGTTCATACCTATGGTGGGAGTTTGTGGAACTCCCTGTTCACCTCCTGGAGTAGACATCAAATGTCCAGGCAAGAAATTATATGCACTGTAATCGGGTTGCTGGAAACCAATGGGTAACAGAAGCGGATTTCTAGGATTGGTCAGAGGAGGATTAAAGGGAGTGCTGTACTCCGCAGAAGTAAGATCTTCAATCTCAACTGAACTAAAATGTCGCTGATCTGGAGTACTCGGTTGTGGTTCCTTAGGAACCTCTATTTCAGGGTTTTCTATTGCAGTTTGTTGTTCTTTAGGAAACTCAATTTCAAGTGGTAGTTCCTCAGGAAATCCTATTTCAGGATTTTCTGTTGTAAAAATTTCCTCAAGAAGTTCTATTTCAGGAATGGTTTCCGAAGAAACACTAGGATTTACCCGCTGTTGTCTAGCTGGCGGTAACGGTTCTGTTCCAAGTGGTGGAAGGTTTTGAATCCTTCTCGATCTACGAAGTTCTTGGTTCTCCGTGATTATATATATAAATAAAAACTAGAAAACCTAGTGGCCACTAAGACTAGGGGGAAAACAACACGCCAACTAAAAAGTCCTAAGTATGCAAACCAAGCAAACGAGATGCCTTCCGGAGAAGAGTCTGGGATGATGAGGGCCCAGAACAGATCAACAAAGGATGAAGAACAGTTAACCGGGGTCCACAATACAGTGACTAAGGGTGCAAGCGCTGGAACCACCCAACCGCCCTCCCAAAGACCTGCAAGGGATTTCCTCTCACGTCTGTCCTAGGTACAACAGATATACCCTCCGCTGTCACCTGTGTATGAACCTATGGTCAGATACTAAGGATACCACAATACCGAAAAATCCTGGGGGAACAGTCTCTGGTCGAATCAGAAGGCGTGGGTGTAGGATTTTGAGCATTAATTCACAATACTCTAGGATCTTCATTGAGAGAATTACATATACAGTATATCAATGCATAACAATCACAATAAGCATGACAAGCATCACAAGAATCAAAAGCATGAGAGACAAGAGACACAGAGTTTCTGTGGGGAAAACCCTAAGGTGAAAAACCCCACAACTTCCTCAGAGATAGAGAGAGAAATGGCTCAACCAAAGTACAACTAAAATACACTTGAGATAGTCTCCTAGAAGCAGATGATCCTCCTCCTCACTAGTGCGCCACTTTTTGAGTGAGAGAGATATGACTTTCCGAATGATATAAATAGAGATCTCCTGATCTCTATTTATACTAACCTGTTTTCCCAGTGACCTTATGGGGCCGACTTGTCTATCTAGATACATCCATAATATAATATATATTTCAGGGCCGACCCCACACATGGTGGTCTAATAACCCATCGGCAAGTACACACACTTGCGACACTTGTCAATCCACATGACGACACTTCCTTATAGAGGAATAACACATCTCTAATAAGGGTACAATAAATATATATGAAATACATAGATGAAATACATTACGACGTTACATATACATCAACACTCCCTATTAACTAGGAAGGTATTTCTCGACACAAATCTGCTAGACAAGTCTTCTTCTCGGGATCATCGTCATCGGTGCATCGTCATCATCATCGTCACTGTTGCTTCTATCTCAACCAATCTATGACTCTACTCGTCATAGGAAGATCTACAGAGCCAGTCCTTTTTCATACTGGATGTAGGCCCACCACCTGTAGGTCTTCGTCATCACTGGCCATACTATGGAAATCTCAAGACTTATTACGTGCGTCACAAAACCTTAAAAGAGTCTCTTGACTAGCAAGAACCGTAAAGAGCATCCAAGGCCTTTTTCATCCTGTCCAGATCTCCACGACTTATTACATGTGACCCCACCACAAAACCTTGAAAGAGAATCATAGGACTGATTATGAGCACAAGGCTCAACCTATCGGATCTCCCAGGGCACAAATTACATGTGGTCACCACAAAACCTCGAAAGAGCATCCCAGGACTGATTACGAGCACAAGGCTCAACCTATCGGATCTCCCAGGGCACAAATTACATGTGGTCATGGAAAAACCTCGAAAGATCATCCCAGGACTGATTACGAGCACACGGCTCAACCTATCGGATCTCCCAGGGCACAAATTACATGCCATAGGAAAAAATCTCGAAAGAGCATCTGCCAGATATCCCAGGGCACAAATTACATGCCATAGGCAAAACCTTGAAAGACTATCTACAGATCTCCCAGGGCACAAATTATATGTCCTCCCAAGCAAAACCTCAAAAGAGCATTTGCCAGATATCCCAGGGTACAAATTACATGCCGTAGGAAAACCTCGAAAGACTATTTGCAAATCTCCCAGGGCAGAAATTACATGCTTATCTGCACAACCTGTTCCATGGCCACAGAGTATCAACCTGATACTCACCATACATCATCCTGATGTACACATGATCATCTTGATCATCATCACTGCAACATCCTGCTGCATGTCATCTGGAGCAACATCGTGAAGCTCGTCATCCATGATCATCCTGATCATACAATGCATCTACCTGATGCATACCAAGTATCTACCTGATACATATAATCATACATGATCCACCTGATCACACAGTGTATCCACCTGATAAAAATATAAATACATGATACATATCAACATACATGATCTACCTGATCATATAATGCATCCACCTGATACATATACAGATACATGGTCCAAGCATCCAACATGATGCTTATAAAAAATACATACACATGATCCAACCGATCATATCCAGTATCCAGCATCATGCATACATACATATAAATGATCCAACTGATCATATCCAACATCCAACATGATGCGTACATACATATACATATAAATGATCCAACTGATCATATCCAGCAGAAACCAGAACATCATCCTGATGCTCATCATCCAGCGCTTACATCCACAGCCATGTGAAGGATCCTCCTTCCAACATGCTTGGAATGGCTTCAACAAATGTGTCCATCACTTCTTCCTCGAAGTGTCATCAATCCGAAGAATACCAAGCCTCTCTCTAAAGTACTCGAACTTCACACTGGCTAGTGGCTTCGTCAGCACATCTGCAATCTGCTCATCCGTCGCAACATACAGGAGCTTCACAACTCCTCTCTGCACCATATCCTTGATATAGTGATATTTGATCTCTATGTGTTTCGACCTGTCATGAAACACTGGGTTCTCGGACAGCTTCACACAACTCTGGTTATCACAGAAGATACCAGTATCATCCAACAGGAGATCAAATAATTCAGACAGTAGCTTCCATAGCCATACTGCCTCACAACTAGCTGAATAGGCTGCAACATACTCTGCCTTAGCTGTACTCAGTGCTACACAGGACTACTTCCTGCTAAACCAAGAGATCACACCTGATCCCATACTGAAGCAGCACCTAGATGTGCTCTTCCTATCTGCAGCACTGCCATCCCAATCTGAATCAACATAACCCTGCAGGTTAAACTTTTGATTTGCCTCATACTTGAGCCCATAATCCACTGTACCCTTTAGGTACCTCAGAACATGCTTTACAGCAACCAAGTGAACACTCCTCGAATCCATCAGGAACTGGCTCAATGTGTTCACCGCAAAGCAAATATCTGGTGTCATGTTCGTCAGGTACATCAAGGACCCAATCATCTGACGATACATAGGGACATCAACTGGCTCAGATGAAGCATCACATAGAAGCTTCATATTCGATGCCATAGGTGTGGCCATGGCCTTTCAATCCATCATCCCAAATCTCTTCAGGATATCTACTATGTACTTCCCTTAACCAAGGAATATCCCACCTGCACTCTGCCACACCTCCATACCTAGGAAATAATGCATCATTCCCAAATATTCATATCGAACTCGGCAGCAAGCTTCCTCTTTGTATCACACCAAGTTCTGGGAGCTTGCTACAAGCCATACAAGGCTTTCTTCAATCTGCACACATGTGAATCCCTGTCAAGTCTTGGGACTGCATCCCGAACATCATCTTCATGATCAACGAATCATGGCATTCCATTTTTTCATCCCAGATCCTTGGAACTTCAATATCTTCAATATCTTCAATAGATATCTTTGTTGTTGGAACAAATGTTGTAGTCCTTTTGTAGGTTAAGATATACGGTTTTTCCTACAAAACAAGTTAAATTGCATGATTAGAAACATCTCATAATTTTCAGAACAAATTCTTTACACATAGATAAATATGTCATGCAGTCATGCAGTTATCTTAGCTAATGCTTCAATACAACATTTATCCATGCTCCACAACTTTCTAGATGCTTTCCAGTCTCTACCAGAACATTGTTAAGAGCTTGCACTACTCCCAACATGTCAGCAAAGAGGTTTCATTCTAGATAAGTAGTATTGGAATGTTGTACAGTGCCATAGGCCACTTACCCATCACATGCATATTAGTAGTATACTGTTCATTAATGCAATCATTCTAATATGCACAATACATCTCCTAAGTCTAGGAACATAAGCATAATATTATTTAAACAAACAAAATAGGCAAGAAATGATAATTGAAATACTTATCTTTGTTTGTTTGTTGGGTGGACTCCCTCTAAGTCTCTGCTTCCTGGCAGGAGCTGCTAAAGTAGCTTCTTCTACACCTTTCTGTTGTGGAATGTAGGAAGATGGTCAACTCCCTCCAAAAATATGCATCTTTGCAGGAGCTGCTAGAGTGTGCTCCCTCTTGATCTTTGCTTCCTGGATTACCTGTCCTTGAACTTATATTTATCCTTGCTGACATCAATCTTCTTGAACCCTGGAAAGTATATTCTATAAGCCTTCGAGCTTTCACTGTAACCCACAAAGATACCCTTCTTTCCTGAAGGATCTGGTTTAGTCCTCTTTTCCTTTGGGACATGAGTGTATACTAGACAACCAAATATTCTGAGATGGCTGACTTCAGGTTTCTTACCAGAAAATACCTCTTCTGGTGTCTTGTTGTCCAATATCTTGTGGGGTGTTCTGTTCTGCACATATATAGCTGTTCTAGCTGCTTCTGCCCATAGATGCATATGTAGATCCTGGTCATGCAACATTGCCCTTGCTGCTTCCATGATTGTTCTGTTCTTCCTTTCTGCAACTCCATTCTGTTGAGGATTATAAGGAGCAGTCAACTCCCTCTTAATCCCTGAATCACTACAAATCTTCTTGAAGTCACTTGAGGTGAATTCTCCACCATTGTCGGATCTGAATGTTTTGATATTCTTGTCAGTTTGATTCTTCATCAAGGTTTTGAATTCCTTGAATTTATCAAACACCTCATCTTTGTTCTTCAAGAAGTATACCCAAGTCTTCCTGGAGAAGTCACCAATAAATGAGACATAGTAAACATACCCACTCAGAGAATTGGATGACATAGGACCACATACATTTGAGTGAATGATTTCCAGGATGTCTTTTGCCTTGATTTCACTGCTTGGGAAAGCCTTCTTAATGTTCTTACCTTTTGCACATCCTTTGCAAACACCTTCATGTTTGGTATTGATTTCAGGAAGACCCTCTACAACCTTGCTTGCAATTGGAAGTGCCCTATAGTGCATATGAGCAATTTTTCTATGCCAAAGTTCACTTGGCTCCATGGATTCATGTACCATGGCATGTTCAGGTTGTCCCTTCAATTTATACAAACCTCCCTCTTGCTCTCCAATCACTACTACATCATCTATGTTCTTTCCCTTTGGCCACATTAGGACTTGGCCATCCACAAATGCAACCCTCATACCTTTTGCATCCAATGCAGAGATGGAGAGTAAGTTCTTCTTGAGCCTAGGTACATAAAGGACTTATTTCATCTTCAAAGACTTTCCAGAATCTAGGTTGTAGGAGGCTTCACCACTTCCTTTGATTGGGTATTGATAATCATCCCCAAGTTTCACCTTATGGGGTGATTCATGTTTAGATAGATTCACAAAAGATTCCTTAAACCTAGTCATGTGTTTGGAAGCCCCACTTTCAATCAACCAATCATTACAACCATGGGAGATAGTACCTGTGAGAGCAGAAATTAGAACATATTCTTCTTCACTTGATGAGTCATCATCACTATCACTTTCTGCCCTAGCCTTCTTCTTTGGGGGTTCATTATCTTCGGCAGCATGAGCATGATATCTTCTTTTGTTATTCTTCTTCTTCTTATTGAAGTTGTTGTTGTTGTCTTTCTTCTTCTTGGGACAATCTGAAGCAAAGTGTCCCTTCTCATTGCAATTGAAGCATCTGGGATCTTTCTTATCTTTATGATAATGGTGGTGTGAGAATCTCTTGTTATGAGATGATTCCTTCTTGGACTTGCCTTTCCTGGCATGTGTTGTGAGAGCTTGATCTTCATTTCCCATCTTTTCTTCTCAGGCCACAAGCCTAGCTTCTTCTTGAAAGCATTATTCCCGCAATCTGTTGAAGGAGATCAACTTCTTCCTTGCACAAATTCCTTGAATAAAGGAATCCCATGACCTGGGTAGGCCATTTAGAGTGGTCATCACCACTTCACCATTCTCCACCATTTCATCCACTGCTTCTAGTTGTTCCTTGATCTGGGAGACCCTTGAAAAATAAGATTGAATGGTTTCTCCATTCTGAAGCTTTACTCCTTTCAATTGGTTCCGCAGGGTCATCTTCCGATTTATGTTCTTCCTTTCAAATAGCTTGGTCAAAGAGTCAAACATCTCCTTGGGTGTCTTTTGAGAAGACACATGGGGTATGAGATGGTCTTTGATAAAATCAACAATGATTCTCTTTGCCTTGACCAAGTTTTTCTTACGCAATACCTTAGCCTCTTCATCCTCTGGGATAGGGATGTCTTCTTTTACATATGAGTCCAACTCATTCTCTTCCAGGATTAACCCAATCCTATACTTCCAAGCTCGGAATTTATCAGCTACTTCAAGCTTATCCTCAAGCTTGGTGTGGTGAGACATCTTAAAGAGTACTTGAAATGGAAATAGAAAAGATTTAGGTCTTACCACTTGAAATGCTGAAAACTGGATCTGGTCCCGGATTAGGGTTTGTCAAAAAAACCCTAAAAATTAAAAATGTGAATTTCAAATTTCTGAAAGGATAGAAAGATGCGCCCTGATGAGCTGATCAGCTTGGTGTATTCAGAATTTGAGATCATCAAAGATTTACTCTTTAGATTTGCCTTTTTGTCCTCCCGGGTTCAGTAGGGAGAGCCCTGAATTAGGGTTTGAGTTTCCCGAAAATCTACCCACCCAAAAATCTCGATCCAAAGCTCTAGACTTCGATTTTTGCAAGGAGCTTCCAGCTATGTCTTTAGATTTCTGAAATTCCTATTTTTGTGGAAACCCTAATGTTTAGGGACAAATCTGAAAATGCTCAGAATTGAATTTTGATTGGATAGATAGATTCTCCTTGATGAGTAGAGTCAATCTACTATATTGCTTTTCCAAAATCTGTGGAGAGAAACCCAATAAACAAAAAACTCAAGTTTCCATCACTGCAAAATGTCTTCTTCTCAGGTTAGCTCTGATTCCATGTTAGATTTTGAGCATTAATTCACAATACTCTAGGATCTTCACTGAGAGAATAACATATACAGTATATCAATGCATAACAATCACAATAAGCATGAAAAGCATCACAAGAATCAAAAGCATGAGAGACAAGAGACACAAAGTTTCTGTGGGGAAAACCCTAAGGTGAAAAACCCGACAACTTCCTCAGAGATAGAGAGAGCAATGGCTCAACCAAAGTACAACCAAAATACACTTGAGATAGTCTCCTAGAAGCAGATGATCCTCCTCCTCACTAGTGCACCACTTTTTGAGTGAGAGAGATATGACTTTCCGAATGATATAAATAGAGATCTCCTGATCTCTATTTATTCTAACCTGTTTTCCCAGTGACCTTATGGGGCTGACTTGTCTATCTAGATACATCCATAATATAATATATATTTCAGGTCCGACCCCACACATGGTGGTATAATAACCCATCGGCAAGTACACACACTTGCGACACTTGTCAATCCACATGACGACACTTCCTTATAGAGGAATAACACATCTCTAATAAGGGTACAATAAATATATATGAAATACATAGATGAAATACATTCCGAAGTTACATATACATCAACAGTGGGCAGGGTAACTGAGCCCGAAACTCAAAAGAGTCCCCAAACGCGATGCAATCCTGGTATATGCTTGAAACAGAAAGTAGGAGGAGTATTCCCAACAATCTGATCTCACAAGACCTACTGCATAGACCCCAGGCAAGCTTTGAGTGAAATGGATTTACCTGTGATAGTCGAACTACGATTTTTGCGTCATGTGTGATCTTGAGTGGTTTAAGGTGATTTAAACTCAAGATCCTAACCAAGACTAGTTGGTGTAGTGTATCTCTAAAAAGAAAAATTGTTTCTATTTAATTTTATTAAAGATTTTTTAGGGCCGTTATTACTCAAAAGGTAGTGCGTTTGTGTGGTGTGGTTGCAACAGAAAAGCAAAAAGTGCATAAATTCTAACTTTCGACAACAAAACTTTTTTATTTTATTTTTTCATTTAAAATTCTTTCCAAACTGAAAAAACTGAGCAAATCTACTTAAATTTCTTTTTTGTTTTCTTTTGAAATTGTACACAAAATAATCTATGCTATCTTGTAACAAATATAAGCCTTATTAATCTTAAGCTACCAAATTTTTTGTTTTTTCTGTTATTATAAACGAAAAAGAACTATAAACATGGAAAGAAAATAAGACTTGTGTGCAATGTGTAAGTATGGCTAAAAATGGTTCCTAAGCTTACAGCTGTCAAGGCACTAGCTCAACAAAGACTTGTCCTACAGGTTTTTTGCAAAAGAAAAAGCTTTCATACTCGAAAACAAAGTGGGGAGAAAAATAAAGGAGAAAGATACTTAACACTGGGAATCCAACACAAGAGGACTGACCCAAAGCATCAAACCCTAACACGACCACTATGCCAAGCAAAAGGTAGGAAAGCAAGCTAACAACCACCCTACTAATACAAGGACTGAGAAATTAATAAGCCTAAAAGCACTTTAAACACACTTGAAACCATAGAAGACAAAAATTCAAAGAAGGTTGGAAATCAACAAGTTCGGAAGACACCCTAAAGGCTCCAAAACAGACCAAACCCTAAAACAAAGGATAAGATAGGTAAAGAGAAAAAAATATGTTGCTACAAACAGTGATTGCAAAAGCATACAGGTTTGTAAATCAACAACATACAGTCAGGGAAAGAATAAACGGAAGTGTTCACCAAAGAACAAACCCTAGTCTTCCAAAAGAGTTATAAATAGTCCAAACATTCCACAAGTAAGCAAGCGAGCTAAAGATGGTAAAAAGACTCAAAGAAAGGTTCTAAGACTTCAAGAAAAGTTATAAACCTCAAACACCAGTCAAGGAGATCTAAAAACAAAGTCATAAGACCACCAAAAAGGCAAAAAACTCAAACAGACCACTAACAGAAGGCTACAGGAAATATACCCTACTGTGCAGTAGGGAAACTAGCGCTCCTGAAGAGATGGGTGCTACTGTATGTATAGCAAAGTAGCGTATGGGCGCTACTGTATGTATAACAAAGTAGCACTCAGGTCTTAAAAAGTTAAAAAATGACTTTGAAAAGATGCAAAAAGACTGATTGAAGTAGAGAAAAACAAGCAGGGGGGTACCTACAGGGTCTCTCAGCACATAAAAGGAGTTGAAATGGTTCTGGGAAGACAAAAAAGAAAGGTTTCCTAGAGCAAAAACACAATTATCCCCAGCGGAGTCGCCAGTCTGTTGGCGGGAAAAACTACCCTATACTAAGGAAACAGATACTATCAATTGAAAGGGGATGACAGGTAAGTGTATTAACTGTGTTACAGAGATGTTCATGAAAGGAAATAGATTATAGGTCCCGAGAACATACCTTTCAAATGACGTTCGAACCTAGCTCTTATTCGATCTTGCGCTCGGTCCTCAAGTCAACCTCCCATTCAATAAACTTGCAATACAAGTACCTTTCTCGGCGTATCTTGGATAATATATAATGATGAAAAAGACAAAGCAATTTAAACATCCAATATTAACCAAAACAGATCCAAACAAGTATATCACTTCAATGAACACTTAATTTGGGACAAGAAAGACGCTTCAACCTTTTATTGTCAAATGCAAATTGATGTTACAAAGTATACCTGACTTTGTGACATGCTCTTGCAACTTGATCCTGGGGTCCTGCTGTTCTCTGGCTTGGATATCTTCCAACATACTCCAATGCAAGCTTCTCTTTAAAAGTCTCTTAATAACATTCATGTCTCTAACCCCTCTCTTTATTCTTCCTTGTATTTATAGGACAAGGGAAGCAGTTCAGGTCGAGAGATGGTTATGGAGGAAGTTGGGGAAGTTGGGAAACCAACTGCAACTAATCCTCTTCGTGAAATTAATTATTTTTTAATCATCTTTTGAGATGTACGCTACTATTGCTCAGTGAAGTAGCGCTCAGGGCGCTACTATAGTGCTTGTAAACTAGAGCTCATCAATTTTTGAATGTTGAGCGCGACTCTGCTGAAGAGGAGTAGCGCTCATGAGGTTTGAACGCTACTATTACACACTGGAGTAGGGTACAGGCGCTAGTCTATTGAAGTAGAGTAGCGCTCATGTCTCAAAATGACATTTTTAGGGTTTTTCCAGTCTTGTCAGGAGGTGGAGTAAGTCAAAGTCTCATCTAGGGTCAACATGCTCCTCCATCCAAGTTGTCCTTTTGTGTGATCAACAGCTCAAGGTGATCACGGACGGAGAGGTGCAGGTTTGAACTATAACAGATATAGGAAAACATACCTGGATTATCATGCTTGTCTAACATACCCAAACAATGTCTTCTTTTTCTCTTAGATACCTTGTGCTAGCAACTTGCATATCTCATAAGTTAATAATTGTAGAACCAAGTTATACATACCTCGTAAGTGGAGCTTCTATGTGATCCATGACTATGGATGAGTCTTTATCTTCATGTCACCATGGTCATATGTTCTTGATCTAGAACTTGATTTGTATTTCTTGATGTACCTTTCATGTTAGTGGACAACATCATCCTCATTCAACAACACAGTGTATTAGTACAATCATAAGTGTCACACCTCTAATCAATGAATGCATTCATACTTTTACTAGGGTGATGAGACAAGTCTAAAATTAATCAATATTGTATTAACCTCAATAATATGAAGACAAACATATCATAAACTTAATCATGAACAGTTTGCAAAACATACCTGTATCTCTTCAAGTCATACCTGTCGGGATTGCTTGTAGCCTTCTTATGTAAGGCCTTAGCCTCATCTCCCTCTGGAACTGGAACTTCTTCACTTATGCATGTGTCCAATTCATTCTCTTCTAGGATTAACCCAATCCACTTTGATTTGTTGAAACTAGATCTGGATTTGGATTAGGGTTCATCAGAGAAACCCTAAAAATTCAAACTTTGAATTTCAAACTTCTGATTGGATGAGGAGCATCCAGCCGTGGTATCATATTTCAAAAAATTTCAACTTTTGCAGAAGCCCTAATTTTCCACCTTACCGATCAAAATCCTGAATTAGGGTTTGATGATGCTCGGGGTTCTTCCCAACCAAAAAATTCGATCTTGGTCTCTAAATTTCGATTTTGATGAGGAGAATCTAGCCGTGGTCTCATATTTCAAAAATTCCAACTTTCTCTGAAACCCTAATTTCCCACAGCAGTGACGATCCAAAAGTGAAGGTGCTCAGAATCCAATTCTGTTTGGACATAAATATATGCCATATTGTTTCTGATGTATCTCCGAAATTTTGGATCCTCAGGGTCTAAAAATTGGGCTTGTGCTAGATTGACCTCTCAATATTTCCAACTCCATAGATCTGACCTCAAATGGATTCTTTGAGAGAGAGATATTCCAAGTGTCGCAACGTGACCTGTTTATGGGATGAAACAGTATAGAGAACTTGTATGGCATGCCACGTGTCACTGTTTCAACTTCGGCCTACGAAACCCAGACCTGTGAAATTACAGTCTGTTTCCTAACTGTCATGTTTTACGAAATTCCATTTGGAGCTTCCTATCCCGAGATATGACCTTTTTTCCTAGGTCACCTGTTTAGGACTGCATTCTGGAAGAGGCAGAAACCCTAATATTTATGGATCATATCTCACAAAGTACAACGAAAATGAGGCTTTCCTTTGGACACAAGGTACATGGACATTTCATATTCAAACTATAGAAGTTTCAGATCCTGAAACTTCGCCAAAACTAAGTTATAGCGAAAGTGCCACGATGACTGATTTTTACTATACCAATCCCTAGCTTCCAATTTGTCGCAAGTGCAACAAGTGTCATAAATGCCATACCATGCCTTCCTTCAGGCTAGCTCTAATACCATGTTAGTTTTTCATCATTTGATTCAATATATCTAGGATCTTAACTGAAAGAACAACATGTACAACATATCAAGCATAAGAGACAAGAGACAAGAGAGACAAAACACTTCACCGGGGAAAACCAAGAAGGTGAAAAACCCCACAACTTCCTCAGAGATAGAATAAGCACCAATAAAAGGATCACTAAGATAAATCCCCAAAAGATAAATGTCTACAACAGCTACTCCTCCTCCACTTGTGCGCACTCCTCCTCTCTTTCACTAATGCGAAGTGAGTGAATGAGAGAATGTGTAAAATGAGAGAGACACACTCTCTATTTATACACTACTTCACTTGTCTTTTAACTCTAACTAGGTCGGCCCCAACTTAACCACTTAACATCATGTTGACTGGGTCGACCCCACTAGGGAGGTCTAATAACCCTTTAACCCACATGACTCATATAGGGCCGACCCCATCAAGGTGGTCTAATAACCCACCAAGTATAAGTTACGACACTTACAATATAACTTGCGACACTTGCACGTACAACTGACGAAACTTCCAATCGGAGGAATAATACATCTCCGTTGGGGATACAATAAAGTACAAATACAATACACAAGTGAATATCTTCCAAAGTTACAAATACATCAACACAGATAAGATTGAATCCATAATGTATTGGCCTACTCCAAAGAATGATTTAGATGTTAGATATTTTATTGGCCTTGCAGGCTACTACAGAAGGTTCATTAAAGGATTCTCCAAAATAGCTCATCCAATCACTTCATTGCAGAGAAAGAATATCAAGTTTGTATGGTCTGAAAGACGTGAGAAAATATTTCAGCAGTTAAAATAATTACTTACCAGTGCTCATGTTTTAAATATTGCAGATCCAAAGAAAGATTTTGTAGTGTGCATAGAAGCTTGCATTGAAGGGCTAGGTGAAGTGCTCATGCAAGAAGGGTTTGCAATTTGCTATGAGTCAAGGAAGTTAAAGGAGCATGAGAAGTATTATGCCACATATGATTTAGAGCTAGCAGCCATAGCTCATGCTCTTAAGATATGGAGACACTATCTCTTGGGAAGAAGATTTGAGCTCAGGACATATCATATGAGCTTAAAATATTTGTTTGACCAGCCAAATCCGAATGCTAGGAAAAATAGATGGATGGAATTCCTTTGTGAATTTGATTTGGAAATTAAATATGTCAAAGGTAAGGAGAATAAGGTTGCAGATGCACTTAGCAGTATATTTCATGTTGCAGCAGTGAGTATGTGTAAATCAGATTTGAAGGCAAGGGTTCTTGAATCTCAAACCAGTGATGAAGATTACCTTCAAATCAAGGAGAAATTGTAGCAGGGAAATGTGGATGAAAAGTATGAAGGATATCAGATTGGTAAGGATTATGTTCTTATTTATCAGGGTACCAGACTGTACATCCCAAATTGTACAGAATTGAAGAAGCTTGTGATGGATTAGATACATCAAATGCCATATTCTGGACACCCAGGATATCAAAAGACTATAATAGGAGCAAGAAAGCAGTACTTTTGGCATGGGAATGAAGAAGGACATAGAAGGGTACATTGCTAAGTGTAAAAAATGTCAACAAGTCAAGGCAAAACATCAACACCCAGCAGGATTGTTGCAACCCTTTCCCATTCCAGAATGGTAGTGGGAAGTGATTTCTATGGATTTTATAACAGGTTTTCCAATGACAGTAAGGAAACATGATTCAATTATGGTAGTGGTGGACAAGCCATCAAAGGTAGCTCACTTCATTCTAGTCAAGTCCACTCATAAAACCAATGACATAACAAATATCTTCATGAAGGAGTTATTCAGATTGCATGGATTTCCCAAGGCAATAATTCCAGATCGTGATAGAAAGTTCACATCCAATTTTTGGAAGTGATTATTCCAGGAATTGGGGACTCAATTGAAGTTTAGTACAACATATCATCCTCAAACAGATGGTCATAATGAGAGAGTGAATCCTATTCTTGAATACATGATGAGGATGTATGTGATGGATAAGCCATCCAAGTGGGAAGACTACCTGCACTTGGTAGAATTTGCTTACAACAATGGAAATCATGCATCATTGGGAATGAGTCCTTTTGAGGTATTGTATGGAAAAGGATGCAAAACTATAGTGAATTGGGACAACCCAGTGAACATGGTAGTGCTTGGACCAGAGATGATCAAGGAAATGGAGCAAGATATTATTAAGATCGGGAATTATTTGAAGGCAACACAGGACAGGCATAAGATTTATGGAGATCTGAAAAGAGTGCATATGGAATTTCAGATTGGGGATCATGTTTACTTAAGAGTGAAACCAAGGAAAAGTTCCATGAAGTTGGGGGTTGTTCCAAGTTGGTGCTAAGATATTGTGGGCCCTTTGAAGTCCTTGATAGGATAGGGCTAGTTTCATATAGGATAACATTGCCTGCTAACATGAGAGCTCATAATTTTTTCCATGTTTCTTTGCTTAAGAAATATGTACATGATACTAATCACATAATTGATTGGAAGGTGATATAGGTGGAACCCGAGGGAGAATTCCAAGTGGATCCTATGCGCATCCTCGACAAGAAGGTCACTTTGCTTTGGAACAGAGCCATCAGACAGGTGAAGGTGCAATGGAAGCACCTTAGTCCCGAAGAGGCCACATGGGAGCTGGAGGATGCCATGAGAGAGGCATTCCCATTTTTGTTCAGTTTTGAGAACACCGAGGATGGTGTTATTTTAAGGGGGAGGGGGTTGTAATACCCCTATTTTGACCCTTAGGGTTTATTGTCTTCAATGTAAATATTGTATAACAACAAGGTGTGTTTTCCCTAGTGTGGAGCTCAAAGCCAAGGCCCCACTAGTGGATGCTTAGGCTTATTTCCATAGGCAAGTATTTGACATTTTGATAATCCATGTGCTGTTAAGACATGGGATGTTGTAAATGATGTAATTATTAATTATTGCAATAAAATACCAAGAAAATGGATAAGGAGGAAACCAATGAGAAGGGGCCATGTGTATCCACTAGGGATAAGTGAGGGGGTTGTGGGATTGGAACCCATGCTGCCACATGTCAATTTTTGAACCCATTTGACTCCCATGCTGACATTTAATTCTGCTGTAAGAGGGTGGTTTAGAAAACCAGTCCAGGAAGTCGATGAGTATGGAGCAACCCTGTAATCCGTATGGCAGGGTATGGCTCTATTTTACTTGTCACCTAAGCCACTCCACTGCCGGGGAATTCGATTATCCTAGTCCCTATCCCCTGGTTGACGAACAACCCAATTCATCACGCATTTTGCAGGGTCGAGCCATGAAGAAAACAATGGAAATCGTGATTTTGTGTATGCCTGAATTTGCAGAGCCAAGGATACAAATAAACCCTGTGTAGGAAGTGAAGATGGTTTGGAAAACCCTTGGATCAAACCCTGAGATGAATTACAGAGTATGAGAATCTCAATGAAGCCATGAGAACGCGTAGATATATTTGTAGAGGACCGAGTTGCGGGGCAGAGCTTAGGCCGCAACGCTGAAAAGATCCCAGATTGAATAACAGAGAAGAAGGTCAACATAGGGTTGTATCTGTTTGGTAAACCCAATGAAGGTTGTAATATCATGAAAGCAACAGTGTGGACCTTTCTATACCCACCCTGAAGAGCATTGGAGGGAAGGGGCCTTAAGGGACTGTGCAGCATATAAGAGGGCCTTCCTTTTGTTGGGTGAGGTAGGTAATGTGGGTACCATGCTTGCTGAGTGATCTGAGATTCCTGTAGCTCTGTGGGTGAGCTCATTGGCTTATCAAAATCCTCCATGTTCCCTTACATGCTTCATAAACCCAACCATAGGTTGGCTTAGCATTGGGATGGAACCTTGACCGTGAGAGAGCCTAGTTAGCCATCCTTAGTGGATACACAACCCAACTTGGGGTTGGTCTCTTAGCTAAAAGAGTATAGGATGGACAGAGACCTAAGGTTGGGTGGCAGTTTGCTCTCACTTAGCTAGTTGCTTGGCAACTTCATTCCAAAGATAAGTGCTTTCTGTGGTGTAAAATGATGTATTTTCCCTATGTTATGCTGTGCTTGTTATGCTCTAATTATATAATGAATGACTACATGAAATTGATCAATAGGGAGCTATGTATAAGCCTGATTATGAGGTTGAGTTCATGTTTTATTGCTTCATCCTTTGCTTGAGTTTATTATGTTGCTAACCTTCCAGGTTGTAGATGCATGGACTAGTTTCATTTCATAATATGTGTTTATTTATGCATTGCATTCACCTTTGAGAACGACTACTTGAATTCATATGGACTTGGGGAAAGAAGTGAATAACCCCCTACTATGTTTTATGACCCTCTGTGGGTCAAGTGAAGGGGGAAGCCATGGCAGAGGAAAACAAATCTCCTTATAGAAGGCTAATGATGCATTTGAGGAAGTGTATGAAAGACTTCAGTTGGAAAAATGACAAGGTTAGAGTATTCAGATGTGGTAGGGCACCACACCAGTGGATAGATATCTCCAAGAGATTTCCAACGGTACCGACCTTGTCCAATTTGGCCTAAGGATGGAGGAGATATCACCCTAAGAAGTTTGCAGGTGCAGAGGTCTGTGATTCTGACCTTTCTGCATCCGCAATGCGGATTGAGGATTGTGGAGGTTTGGGACTGAACTTTGGAATGGTGTGGTTATCCTTCTGACTATCCGGATCTCCAAGGAAGATTGCGTATTGCGTAGGTTGGGGACCGACCTTTGGAATGGCGTGGTTAGCCTTCCGACTTTCCAGATCCACAAGGAGGATTGCAAATTGCGGAAGTTGAAAGGGAAATTATTTCCACGGGGTTGGCGTGTTGGAATTCCTCCTTCCTACATCCACAAGGTGGATTGCATATTGCGGGAATAAAAAGGCAATTTTCATGAGGTTGGTGCATTGGAATTCTGCCTTCCCTTATCCGCAAGGCGGATTGCAGATTGCGAGAATCGGAAGGCAATTTCCATGGGGGTTGGCGCATTGGATTTACGACTTTCCGTATCTGCAAGGAGGATTGCGGAAGTCGGAAGGAGAATTTTCCCGAGATGACGAAATGAGGTTTCCACTTTCCGACATCCGCAACATGGGTTACGAATTGCGGAATTGCAGAGGAGTAAATCCTTCGGATTGGCGAATGGAGGATTCCAATTTCCGAGTTCCGCATGCGGATTGTGGAACAACGGAAGTCGGACGAGTAACTTCGAGGTCGTGAATTGAATTCTGGATTCCAACTTCCACATTGCGGGTTGCGGAAGTTAGGATCGCGATTTCATCAAAGATGTGAATTTGGAAATCTGATTCCTGAGCTCCACATGCGGATTGCGGATCAATGACCATTGCAGCTGTGTGTAAAAATCAAAGTTAATTATTGGAAAAAAAAATGTATGAGTGGTCTCCCATTGCCTTTGAAGGGCACTGAGGGGTTTGGGGACGTGACAAAGTAATTCTACAAGGGCCAAGGGAAAAGAATTGAGAATGATATAATGGGTATTGAGCTGCAAAGTAGTAGACCATTTATTTCTGATGATATGGGAGACAGTACATCACAGTTTGACATTCAAATAGACTTCAACGAAATTCATGTTGGTCTCTAGATTTATCTCTTCTCCGTTTAGAAAATAATGTCCAAAGGTGATATCATTTTTTGCTGCCAATCATAACCCATTCCAATGCCAAACTTACATAAAATACTCAACCAATACTTTATTACCACAATGTCCAAGTTGCTGGTCTCAAGTCTAACATAAAAATGATCTAGATATAAGCCAACGACCGTCAATGTAAAATATGAAAATTCCTGCATTGAACATACCTTAAAAGGAACAATTTCCTTCTTTGGGTTTGAATCAACGATCATCTTGTTGACTATAAAATTCATTCCAAAATCATCAATTAAAAGAAGGCCTCAAGTTGAATACCAGTTGTGCAGAGACATGATACGTAATAAGGACATCGTGATATTAACTATTACAAAGAAATTCAACATCAAAGAAAAAATTTAAATCGAAACTCTCAGCCTTAAAATATCCTCAAATTGATAACTAATAAGAGTATGTACTGAAAAGGAATACATACTACAAGGAAAATATTTGCTGCAATATGCATGAGAAACTTAGAAATTCAAACATGCAGTTGAAAATAAAAGTACCCACTACAACAACCTCAATTCTTGATGCATAATTTTAATAAAATAATTATATTTGGATGTTAGGTACATGGATCGTGAACAATAATAAGTAGAGGGATGGCATCTTGGGTGATTTATGTCATCTTGCCTCTCCAAGGAAGATCAGGCTACCAAAAGAAGTAGAAGCTTTAGCATTTGATCACACGTAATGGGTTTAGTGTATTGTTTTCACAAGAGCAATCCTAACAAAAAGACTTAGCTTCACACTGTACAATATAGTATATACATACCAACATGAAAGATGCCACAACTAGATATACTGATCTGTCGTAACTTACAATCAAAAGGATTAGCTAGATGACTTTGTAGAGAGGCTACATATGAGCAATATCATTTGATGATTAGGAGGTTGGTAAGCTGAGAGTCTTGGAATTCCTTTATTGGGACATTTAGAACTGAACAAACTCATGCCATATGCAATCTTCCAGATAGCATACATTGACAAAGCACCCTAAAGGATACAACTATGGTGTCTTTATGCGATTTTTTGGAATACAACTAGCTACGTCAAGCTTTGTTTATGTTGTATAAGTTTCAACCTTAAATGGTTGACAAGGTACCCACTAGTCAAAAGTTAAAACATTGTGTGTGTATGCGTGTATAAACTAGTATGGACCTGTATCAAATAATTGACACAATGTAATATAATAGTACTTAGTACATAAGTCAATATCTATCTATCTATCTATCTATCTATCTATCTATCTATCTATCTATCTATCTATCTATCTATATATATATATAAGGTTATTTGTGTATCATTGGAATGATCTTTATGCCTATGTAATCTACAAAAATGGAAGCATAATGTGTCTACTAATAGTTTTCTCCACAATGTATAACTTCACTAGTTGCACGATATATGCAAAATTAAACAATAATAAGCATCACAATTATTTGATTACATAGGACTATGCATAAATTATACTGATAAAAATAGAAAGTGCAACTGCACAAGTTATTAGAGAATCCAATACTTCGTTTTTAAGGAAGCTTGTAGATAATAATGGTGTGTCAGATTTGTTGTTCAAATAATATAGAAAATTCTCATGACCATCGCTCAAGTTTTAGGAACCGATGGCCTCGAGCTCATGTGAAGCCTCGCATAATGATTATGAATTTACAATCTAGAAAGTAATCGTACAACCAAGTAATGGTCCCCCCTATAAGGTCCCAATGCATGCACATAAAATCATGCAAGAAACAAAAGCTTTATCCTTAAAGTTGCATTCAACAATCTTGTTGTGGCTTGTATTGAATACTAGAGTCAAGGTCCCTTTTGTAAAAAGAACTCTTAAAAATCCTCGTCCTCTTGGGTTGGTCTCCCACATAAAGAAATTCATCTTTCGCAACTAGAGTGATGTGTGAATAGAAATAAAGGCTTAGCCATGCAATGATCCACTATTTCCATCTCATTGATGACCATTAAACCTTTTGGGTATAAGTGTGATTTCCCACTTCTTTTCATCTCAGCAATAAAACGTTGCAATGTACTTCACCTTGACTGTCAAGGTATATAGTAATAGGTTGGACATATAGGAATTCTAGTGCCTTTCATCTTTGAAGGTGTTTTTGATTCATTGACTATGTGAACACATTCATTACCCATCAGAGTTGCAAAATATGTTAAGAAATCCAAGCTTATTGAAACAACAAATTTTCTTTTGCAATAGTGTCCATCACTTCCTCAACAATGTGCAAGGAGGGTACAATAGGCATTGGGAGTACTAGGAATATGCATGAACAAGTTCGTAATGACTTGGGTTATGCCACCAATGACTTCCATGCCACTATAAAATATATCCTTCGCATTTGCTTGCAACTCCTTGTTAGACTTGTCATTGACATAAGATATTAAATCTGATAGAAGTCATCAAGGTCTTATACCACAAACCATCTAATTGCAAAGGAAGATGTCCATGTAGCACAATCGTTGAGGTATGATGTTCCCAAAAAGGATGTAAAAAATTCCCAATATGTTGAGGGCATGGGTTGCTCATTAGACTTTGTAAATTTTTATGTCATGGACAATATGTTTTCATACTTTTTATAAAGGATATCGATTAGGATAATGGCCATTTTTTTTTTTTTAGACCCATATGATTTTTATTTCTACTAGTGCTAGCGGTGGCCACATTTACAACTTGATTTTTTAATAAAATGAACAATTTACACTACACAAAGTAAGCATTACATTCCAAAAAAAATCCTAGTGTTGATAATAATGATAATAATAATAACAAACCTCAAGAAACTACCACATCCATACAAATCTCTCCTAGATGGTTACTAGTCTATAGTATAATCAATGGAGCGTAGAGCTAAGATTACTTTTCTATAGAATAATTATACACCGCTTTGATTTTTTTTATCTAGATATGGCCATATCAAGAAGCAAAGCTGAGTGATGTACATCCTAGCTCAAAATATTCTTAAAGTGATGTATATGTCCAAAAATGAACAAGCTTGTGATCATTTGCATAGTAGATGCGATGCATGGAATATGATTAAAACACATATTCAATAATACAATAGAGTATTGAAGCATTTACAAGAAGGTTGTGACACTTATCTGATTGTACATCCTAGCTCATGTATTGAGGCATAATGGGGCCACCTTTTTTTACTCTTATTCCAAGCAGCCCTGAGTGATGTCTTAGTTGGGGTTGGATGCCTTTTTTAACTTTGTCTTTCCCAGTTCAACTCCTTGACTCAGGATTTCAAATAGAAGAAACTGGAACTTATACTATAGTGGTGGTACTTCAACGAGTCTTTCTTCAATGGGATTTACGGTAACTTATAGGGATTCTACTAGTTCGGGTGTCGCTTCTTTATAGTGGTTTTAAATAGGAAGGGGTGCTTTCACTCGATAAAATCGATCTATCGCTCGAACTCAATCCCCTCTGAAGGAGATACTACCTTTTATGTAATTGAATGGAGGGACAAAACGAAATATTCCTACCCTTTATAGCCAACCCTGATTATGCTCGCTTTTGACTTGGAAGGGACGGCATGAACAACAATGCTTACACCCATCCAATTGGATCTGCTAAAACTCCAACTTTATTGGCACTGGGGAAATATTTGGGGTTGGCTGAAGGTTGACTCTATAAAATGCTACTATTGGTGCTAGTAATGCTTCTTCGACCAGATCAATGCATTAAAATTCATCAATGGATTCTCCTCAGCTTGTATGAGTTTTTAATATAAACCCGGGGGCACTTGCAAACAAAGTTTTTACTTTAGTATAATGTGTTTTAAGCCTGTCAATCCCACTTATAAAGTACTTCCAAGAGAAGTAACAGTTGAAATAGTATTAGGAGGCGAGTAGTTCATTGAGCAGGTCGACACACATACCCTACCTTGAACAACACATCAGTAATCACCAGACATACAGGTTGTAATAATCATTTGGTATGTAGGGGAATAATGTAGTTATAGTTGGAATGGTGAACATATTTACCAATATGGGAAGCATTACCTGAGGTATTGATAGTGTGATAGTGGAGAATACACATAGAAATTCAAGTCCACCTTCAGGTTACCATACAAAATTGGCAGGAAAACATTCACATAAGGAAGTGATGCCTCAAGTTCAACATTGCCTCACAATCTGAAGTCTTGTTCTTTCTTGGTGAACATGTTCTCGTCTCCATGGTCGATTCATAGGCAACTTCTTGGACATGCAATGATAACATTTGGAGAAAGAGATCCTAATAATATGTAACCAGTATGAATGAGCAGTAAAAATGGCAGTTCAAAAACTAATAGAAATGGTAGTTCAATGACTAAAGAAACCCTAGTTGCTTCCTCTTCAACGAAATCACCAGGGAAAACTATTCCAAGGAATCCCAGATGGTGCAACGAGCCACCACAATCCCTTGAACTTCGTCCATAGATCTATGATAGGATCTCTTTGAATACAAGATCCACCCAAAATCCATGACCTCCTTGGCTCCAGAGCGATTCCCAAAGCCGAGTGCATATGCCTTCAACAATGGTGAACTTTGCATAAATGGAGATTAAGGACGGCCTATGGAAAGATCCAGGTTCTTGGGCTAGCAATCAAGGAAATTAAAATTGATCTACGCACATAAAAACTCAGAAATACTGGGACTAGGAGACGCTCAGATCAATCTCCCAACAGTTTTAAGGCCTAGCGATTTGATGGCTCAAAAATAATGAAGAGCCATAAATTTAAAATAGGAAAGCCACACACTGAAAAAACTCAACAAATTTCAATCTTTGCAGAGTTATTGGCCTATCTGATGGTATCCACTGACCACTCACACTCTGTCCTGTGCCTCCTCTCCATCCACACAAAGAATCCCACAATAACCAGATATATAAGGATCATATTAAAAAGATATGAAATAAAAAAGAAAGAAGAAAAACCGTGAATGCATCCAATTTAGTTTGCTTGAGTATATGTTATTCACACAGAAAAATAGAAACGCCAACCCTAAATATAGTTTATATAGGGACCAACATAGGGAAAGGAGGCTTAAATTACTAAATTACAAGGGTTTAAAGCTTGAGAATGAAAAAATACAACATACAATCAGATTCATAAATATAGCAAAAGTTCCTGAAACAATACCAAAGATGAGATTACAACAAAAAAAACTGTTTGTTTCCCAGAAAAACAACATAATAACCTAATTCCAGGGTTTGGAAACAACCATTACTGGAATTCGAAGATTACAATGAATCTACAAAGAGATCCAGGATGAAAAATTCTTTGAGAATAGAAGAAAACTAGGACTCAAACTAACAAAATACATAGACCAGACCACATATTGACAGAAAGCTCAAAATAAAGCGAACTAAATCTGAAATGAAACAACCGCATATTTACATACCTTTAGCAATGCAGGGGGTTTGAAACCTTAGACATGCGCCTGTAACATAGTTGAAACACAACAAAACAAATCAAGCCTCACTAGTTTCGATTGAGATTCACCCTCTAGCCAAATTGACATAGCTGTAAAAATGAAAGCCCCCGTACGATGGATCGAAATGTTCACCTGTGGCTTGGATTTATCGTTCAACTTCTTTCTCGTTAGAGGTGGGGAAAATTTGGGGAAAATGGAAAGGAGTCGGGAAAAAATAACATCTATATATTTTCAATCTATTGCTTTTCCTATAGAGGCGGGAAAACTTGGGGAAAATTTGAAGGGACCCCCCTAAAAATAACATATATCTATTTTAATTAAAAATATAAATTATTAAATATAAATATAAATTTTATTTAAAAACTTAAATATAAATTCAAAGTAATCATTAAACATAAAAATCTTAGTATTGAACATTAAGACTTTAAATATTTATATTTTTAAAAAGTATTGAAAAAACTTTAGTATGAAAAGATAATTCAGGATACCTTTAATACAAATATAATGCTATAAGATTTAAATATTATAAAATCAATTGTTACAAATTTTTAAAATGAGATGAAGTGAACAAAAAATTGAGACACGAACAACAATGCACAAAAACAAAAGCATATGCATTAGGTTATAAAGTGAAGGAGAGTCAATCACAAAACATATCAACGAAAAAGCTTTTGCTATGACAAATATATGGAGGATAGCTCGTGGGGGGAAACTCAAGTGGTAAATATGAGAAGTTGTAATCGGTTGTCAATGAAAGGTCACATGTTCGAATCCCCCCAAACTTACCCGTGCGCCATGGTTTGGGCCATGTGGAATCTGGATGCACCTAGGGGTATAGTGGTAGCAAGATTGGATCCCTGGATCTCGTGTCACGCGAGTACCAGCCCAACTCCATTTTTCGATTCACCTAGTAATATATATATATATATATATATATATATATATATATAGAGAGAGAGAGAGAGAGAGAGAGAGAGAGAGAGAGAGAGAGAGAGAGAGAGAGAGAGGAGCTATAGGGAGGAGCTAGCCCGCCAATTATTTATATCAATAATGTAAATGTCAACAAATAGCTAAAGATTTGCATGCATTGACAAGGACCTAGGGTTTAATCTTGTGTTGCATCAACCTACTCCTAGTAATGGTAAGGGTTGAAGAAAATGTAGGTTCACTCTTAAAATATAGGGTCAAATAACTCGTAGTATAAGGAAGCACACTAGTAATGTGTTAATTATGAGTAAGTAGGTGTGGACTACTTAAACAACTCTTTCAACCAAATTGATCCTCCTAAAATCTCTTCATGTAGCATAATATGGAGCTCGGGTGGCGTGGTCGATGGAACAATGTAAGATAGTCCTAGCGTTATTCAATTGAGTAGTTGTGGGGTGCTTGAGACCCTTAGTGCATTGCGTTGAACTTGAAAATATGAACGTGAACAATACGATGAGCCAAACACAATGACACCAACTTCACAAGAGGACATGTGTGAGGAGAACCATGGCACATGGATGCATATGGAGAATTAATGGAGGTTGTGAAATTGGCAATTTTTAGCTAACATGGCACAAAAATACATGAGCTTGTCAAAACTTTAATAGATTGCGGAGAGGGTCAAATGACAATGGTTTTGTTAAAAAAGAATATAAACACGACTAGTATGACGAGCCAAACATAATGAAACCAACTTCACGACATGACAATGCCCAAAGGGAAAGACGAAAAATATCCAAGACTAAACTCAACTGACACACTATGAGGATGCACATGATGCAACTTGGTGGATCTATCGAAGGGATATAAATACAGAAACAAAAATGGTGAAATAAGATATATTAGACATGATAATTAAGCACATTGAACTGGATATTATATGAATCCATCTGCAGTGTTAAAATTTAGAAAGGGGTCTTTGAATCCATCTGCAGTGTTAAAATTTAGTAAATTGTACAATTCATTGTCAAAATTGTAATTTTCCATTGTCAGAGTGACACAACTAAAAATGACCAAATAAATGACTAATTCATATTCTTTATGTTATTGTTATGTGGTCATGTTTAGTTTAGTTACTTGTTATCTGGTCATATATTTTATCCCATGACCCAATTGGTCATTCCTCTAGTCATTTTTAGTTGGCTCACTCAAGTTTGGTCATTTATACCTTGAAAAAACTGTGGTGACTAAATTTTTTGGTCGCCTGGTCAGTTATCTCTCATTTTATACTATTGTTTAGAGTCTCTTCATATCTCAATAGTTGTTTCTTAAGCTGCTCATTTTCCTTCTTTCTTTTATTAACTCAACAAGAGCATAAATGAGTTCTCCTTCACAGTCTATTTCAACAGTCACTTCATCTTCACTTTCAAAAGATTCATCTACATCACTATCAACATCCTCACCTTCATTTTATGAGCCATTATTGCTTGTCCTTTTTAATAATGCTTCTATATTGGATGAGTCTTCTTCTTGATAATTTTGAAAGGTAGGCCTTGCTTCCATGGAGGTTTCTTCTGAGCAACAGTTTTGTAGATTGACCCAAATCTCTTTGGCTGAGGTACAGTGTCCTACTTTGGACTTCTCACCATCTGATAAGTTATTCAGGATTTCATTTCTTTCTATTGCATGGTACTTATGTAGTTTCCTTGCAGTTGCACCTTTCAGCCTATGTTTTGGAGGGGTGTATCCATTCTCAATTGTATTCCAAACATCATCCTCAAGGGTTCTCAGGTATGCCTCCATCCTTAGAATCCATGATAAATAGTCTAATCCATCAAACAAGGGAGCTCCAATTGAAGAGGGGGTTTGACTGTTCCTGTGTGCTATCGGGATCTTCCTTCCAGTGGTCAAATTGTTCCTTGAAGAAACTCACTCTGATACCAATTGTTGGAAATTTCACCAATACTGAGAGGGGGTGGGGGTGAATCAGTATTGAGCGCTTTTTACCATTTTTAACGTCAAGCACATCATGTAAACATTAATCATTAACAATGCACACCAAAACAAATATTCTTCAACTCGCACACCAAAACATCAAATCGATTTCTTCAACATATAGGCATTTTTTCTATTGCATGATGCTACATACATATGTATAAAATTTGGGTGTATATTCTCTATTGGAGTCACATTTATTCCACGAATCATTTCAACAGAGCCATCCTCTATTAACATTTAACTCCAACGATTAGCTACCTCCGTGTTTCCTCAAAATTATTTCAATGTTATCAAATGAAGACCTGAAATACATAAATTTTCTCCTTCGCCCCGAAGATTACTTCACTCCTATACAATTTCAAAGGAAAACAATCCCCAAACCTACCACACCTCAAGGTCAACAATCACTCTCTTATTTATACAAGACGAGCTCATAAAATGCGGTCCCAACTTGTAGAATTGGAGTCGGCTTGACCATTCAAGAAAGGTCTCACGCGGACCCAATGCATTCACCACTATGATGCTACATCGAACCTTAACAACCTTGTTACATTTTATGTGGGATCAATATTGCTTGAAAGAGGGTAGACTTATTTCAAAGATGGACCGATGTTCATATGTGGGCCGAAATTACCCCAAACTTTGTTGTAATAGCTTACACAACATGGGAATTTGATTAGACTTTGACTTGAGATTTAGGGGTTGATGATGAAGTGTGAAGTTATGAAATGAGGAGGATAACCATTCCATCATTACACTAAAGAAATCCCATATGCCCAACTTTTCTCTCAGGCATCGAAGGTAGGCGAACCAATAAGCATGATTATAAAGGCAGTGTGCCCATAAATTTTGGTAGAAGAACATTATCGAATCTCATTTCTTGTAGTTACATTTCGGTACTAGATCTTACCCTCGTTTCCCGTAGTTGAATTCAACAAACTCAGTTCCTATAGCGTTACATTCCTGTAGATAGCTCGATGTTCTATTGTCATGGCATTAATGTCATTATATTGTAACCACCTTTGACATCAATGAATTCCTTGTTGAACAACATCTTTAATCCGAAGTGTGTGGTAGAGTTTTCCCCTTTTGTTTTCCATGTTGGTTTGATGTAAACCTTATTAAGGGCTTCTTTTAGTAGGATTATTTGATGTTTCATAATGGAATTGGCCTCAAATCTGTCATAGGATGTTGCTATTTCTGCTAGATCTAGATCTTCTGTGTCCATCTCCTCTTCCTATGTATCTTCTTTTTCATGATCCTCTACTTCCATTTGGTCCTTTTTCTCATATGTTTTCGTCTTAGAGTTCAACTTGGTTTTCTTATTGTTTGGTGAATTGATTATGATTTATGGGTTCTCTTACTCTATATTTTCTTGATTTTTTCCTATAGTATTGCTCTCTACTTTTCATTTTCTGTTCTAGTAAGATATGGATCTAGAGCAACACAGGTTTTCCTTATTTCTATATTTTGCTTTTGGTTTATTCCCTCTTGCTTTCCATTGATCTCTTTTTCATGGAAACTTTGGTGAATCCTTCTACATCTTTTTGTGTGTCATACTTGGGTTTTCCCAACTCTTTGTTCAGGGGACAATCCCTAAATAGGTGACCATGTTCATGGCATTTACGGCATCTGAAAGGAATATGCTCATAATCTATAGGATGATTCCATTATGTTTCCCCATGACTTAAATAGATGGCTTCCAGAACATCTTGCACTATGTTCATGTAAACACATATTCTTCCATATTCTCTATATCTAGCTATCCTAGTGGCTTCATAGGCGTTGACAAAGTTTAACATATTGTTTCCTATTCCTTCTAAGGTTTCTTCCTCCCAATATTTAGCTGGAAAAGAATAAAGGTGGATCCAAACTAGTGCATAGGTTAGGTTTTCTCATTCTGGGCTAAAATTAGCTGTCAAAAAATGTAGGTATAATCATGTTGAGTTGAAGAAGTAAGTTCCATTCTCAAATACTCTATCTTTGTCTTCTAGATGGTTAAAATGATAGTAAAGAATCCCTTTGACCCTAGCTGAATATTGTAGTGTCCTTTGAGCTTCTATCTTGTATTGATCCACCAAATTAAGGCCTTCTTCAATGACCATATCCCCATGAATTTACCAATAACAGCGTGGACAATTAAGTGTTGAACATAAGCATTAATTTTGTTGGATGTAAGTTCATACTTGGGAATATGTTGCGATTTCGGTATGCACTAGCCTAGAGTTCTGCTACCTCCTTGTCTAGTCGTGTTAGAGTCTTTATTATGCTATGGTTCCTTCCTTGCCCCTCCCATTCCTGAAGCATATGATGGGGTTGCAAGTTGCGTAAGAATAGTGTGAGGGTTTGCTGAGCTAGATCCAATATTTGGGTGGTTGCTAACTACTATATTGAAGGAGGGGGTAAATCCCCGCCCTTTTGGGTTCTTCATTGTTATGGTCCAAGCATAATACAGTCCTAAATGTCCTTTCTATGCTGAAAATTATGCAGTATGTAAGCTTGATTTAGGGTTTTTATGTCCCAATTACATAGCTCATCTCATTTTTCTTCTATGCAATTCATTTATTGGCCAATGCCTCATGGAATAATTTTTTTGTTAAAATAACTCATGACATCAATTTTTCAATGTTATCCCAACTTTATTTATACGTATATGTCAAATAAGTGTCAAAGGTTCATACATAATGTCAAATATGTGTTAAATGTTTCACAATTATTTTTGTTATACATTAATGAACCTGAACCGATGTCTATGAGAGCATTATGGGTCTACCACATGGTAGGTGCCACATCAACAACAAATGAAGTGTACCATGCCATGTGACAGTGACACATAAGGAAACCATGTTGATTAGGAATGTTGAGTGTTCGATTTCAAATAAGTGACGTGTACTTGATGCTCACTTAGATCATATGCCAACACAAAATTTTACATTTATAATGTTGATTTTCACATCGAAATATGACCTCAAATATAGTATGGTAATTTCTGTAAATAATTAGAATTATTCACTCTCATTTTTATGTCTCTCGACATGGACATATAGTAATCGGTAGAAAGCATTAGTATGTCTCTACTCATATCAGTTTTTGCTAATACAAAAGTTTAAATTTAGTATGGATTTTATTTATTTTTACATTTATTTTAAAATTTGATTTTCTCACGCTATAAAGATTATGTAATCATTGATATTTGTGCCCGTAGAGGGGGTGAAATGCCTACGTCGACTCTTATGCATGCTAAACTGTAAAGGAATTTTTGTGTCAAACGTAAATATCCATATATTGTAAACCAAGCTTATTTAATGGATTAATATATTATGGTTGGATAAACATAAACACATTATGATCAACTATGTATTAAGAAATGGAGATGAAATGTTAAGATTACTATGGTCGTCATTATTATCATTATCTGCATTTAAAGTATAATTGTTGGTATTGATTTGTATTATTATTATATATACATAAATCTGTTGGTATTGATGGAGGAATACTTAGCATTTGTATATATCTATTGGTATCGATGGAGGAATACTTAGCATTGATTTGTGTGAAGTGTGATTAAGAAAACACTGATTTGGCAGTTTGGAATTGATATATAAATATTTAGTATTGATTTGCATGAAGAGATACTGACCAAAATTAACTTCATGGTATTCATTCGATTTTTTAATGAATAAAGGTGTATGAATTAGTTAAGAGATATAGCTCATTTAATGAGAAGACTATACGAACTAATATAGAACAAATTAGAAAATTAAAATTCAGATTTTCCCTAATATGGGTTTTCCTTGACTGATAGTTGGATCTTGCACTTGAGGCATTTGTGATTGTAATGAAACTTTATAAAATTATCACATAAGTACTAAATATAGAGTTTTAATTTAGACTTATTGGGCACAGAAATAACCCCTCAATGTCAAACAACTCTTGTGGAATCACAAAGTATGCAAAAGACATTCAATATTCTGGTAAGTTAAGTAATTGGAAAAACATTTATAACATAGCACTTGAGGGCTATTCATATGGAGCCATATGAAAAACTCCTAGTGATACTTTATATTTAATTTAGCTGAAAAGTCTAGAACCTTTCACATCTTCATAATATCCAACAAAGATGCACTTATCATTCTTGTATTATAATGCTTTCCTCTTTTAATTAGGAATGTGAGTTTAGGTTTCACTGCCAAGCACATGAAAGTGACATAAATATGGTTTAATGTTACACCATGCTTTTTCCATTACTTTACCTTTGTAAATCCTTTATAGGAGTGTGATTGACCATGTAATTTGCACAATTAATGGCTTCCACCCTAAAAAGAAGACGTAATCCCTTACCTTAGCTTGGATCATACAATTGGTAGTTTATTTTAAAGTGTGATTCTTTTTCTCAACAACACCATTTTGATGTAGTGTATCTGGAACAATATGTTTGTATTGGTTAGTTGACAAAGCTAATGGAGTGGTAGCCTATGAGGTGATGGGGTCAAAACTCACATGGTTTTTCTATTTTTCATGATATAATTGTTATCCTCACCTTAAGGTGTTGTTCAACTTGGGACCTGGCGTAATTTGGGGGAAATCTTTCTTGGCAAAGATTTTGAGTTCAATCTCATATTATTTTCATAATGAGATATTTAGGTTCATTACATGTGACGTCTTCCATATTAAATATTTGAATAATGATTTTCTAACATGCCTAAAACTTAAAAGATGACATTGTATGTATTTTTTAAGATGAAAATGGAGTTCAAGGTGTAGTTCAATGCTAAGTTAACCTAGGTGTTTCCATGTTGTGAAAAAATCCTTATAATAGATTTGATAAAACCCTATGAAGCTTCAATTCTTTTATATATTCAAATTCATTAATTCTCATATAAATAATCATGCATAACCTCACATGCCTTAGGAACTCATTTTATTAAGGATACTTGAAAATTTAATAATATATTTTGTTTGATGCTCAATTCTAGTTGAAAATAAAATTATATACATATATATTGTAAAGGTAAATAACAATATCCTAGATAATGTCAATTCCTGCTAGCTCACTCAGTTAAGGTGTGGGTCTTGTCAGCAAGGCAACCCGAGTTCAATTCCCCTTAGGGCTGACTTAGTTGGAAGGCAACACCCAAAAACCCAGTCAAGTTGAGGCTAGTGCGGTCCAAGGCTAGTGCGATCCCCAGGTGATTTTGATGGCTTAGATACCCCTAGGTCATCGACCGTGGTTTCTCAGACCATAGGCCACTCCCGCAAGTTAGGGATATTTGAGCAAACAAAAAAAACAATATCCTAGATAATGTTATTTGGGTTAGCTTGAGTAGTTGTGGGGTGGAGTGCTATCCTCTCCACCTAAGTTCTTTTCCATAAATTAGTTCAAGCATTGGTGTATTTCCCATTACTTTATGTATAGAGTTTTCTCATGTTTTTTTTTAATAATTTATATAGTTTCTTTATTTATGACAACATTTGCAATTGATTATGAATAGTGAATGTTCCTAGGGCTTCTGTAAGGAATAGATTATACTTGCATTTTCACTACAATTTCAATCTTCTTTTAGGATAGAGTGCCAAGATGTTCTTATTTTTTTTTTTTGGGTCCCTCTTCTTGAGCTTCAATTAACTCAATGACCTTTAAATTAGTATATCATTCTACATGATTCTAATGTGCATGCAAGTAAATTGGCTTTGTATTCTTCATATGATGGAAGCTAGTTAGTCAACTATTTAAGGGATTATTTTATGGTAGAGTTGTTAAACTATAAATAGTTTATATGTGCCGATGGAACACATGACTCTAGAAATAGGAAAAAAATGTTAGAAGTGTGCTCCATATTGAAAGATCAACAACGCCTTAGAAAAAGACTTCAAACTTCATATTCTCTTTTAGAAGCCTTTCCTCGACCACATGGTGTCTAAGCAAACTTCAAGTCCTTGAAGCTATCCAAAACAAGTTGTTGAAGAAATAGATTCCTTGACATGAAATGCTCTACAAGTTGAAGACCAAAATTGGCCATCAAAACAAATTTCTGAATGTATATAGAAAATTTGAGATGCCTTCAAAGTGGACAAATAGAAATTTTACTTGAATAAGAGAATTCCTTAAGGAAAATGTGAAACACTTGAATATAGAACTAGAAGAAACAAAAGGATGTTAGAAAAATTATTATGAACCAAATAACAAAGTAATTAGGCTAGTTACAAACCACTATGCAAAGGTTGTTAAATTTTCCTTCAAGCAGTATGGTTACACAACTTCACTTGAATTGTAAGGATCATGATGCATATAAGAGATCATCCTTTTTCATGTACATTTGGGGATGTTGATTTAACTATACCTTTGAATCACTAACCAAACATGAAAAGACATTGGAACACATTAACATAGGTTCAAAGACCATAATTTTGATTAAAAATCTTTTTTCTTTTGGGTTTTTTATTTGGTATAGCAATAGTTTCTAAGTTTCAAAAAAATCTAATAGCAATGGTCCACAATGATCTAGGGACATTGCCACCACATAGCTTTTGTTTCATAACTAAATCTTTAAATAAATAATATTCTATTTTCTTAACAACAAAAACAACAACAACTTTAACTAATTATTTATTAAATTCAAATAGTAATTAGCATCTTTTTATTAATAATGTAAAGATACAACAATATTAAAACTCAAATAAAACCTTTAATAATTATATAAACATTAAACACACAATAATATTAAAATACAATGATGTGATTACAACACCAACACCAATACAAATATCAACATTCACAACACAATCTTATGTTATTAGAATCGAGTTATCTATAATTAATTTTGAATAACAAGCGACATTTTTATTTATTAATAATATAAACATACAACACTATTAAAATTTAAATAGTCAAATTTTACTAGTGTGGGAGTGAGAAGAAATACATAAAAATCCAATCATACTAAGAATCAGTGTAACCCAAATCTATATAATCTAAAAAAAAAACATCTTTAATAATATATAAACATGTAGGTCCTCAAATTTTTGGTTGGGTTTTTAAAAATTCTACAAATGGATAAGTCGAAAACTTGCATGGCGAGTTGGCTCTGAGGAAAAGATTAAATTGGGTATTGACCCTATGGTAGGTATGGAAGATGATTATAGACTCTCTGAAGATATTCTAAAATACTTAAGTGAGATTGGTTACAAATCACTCTCACAAATTTAAAAACCTTCATGGATACACCACTCAAAATTCTTACTAGTAATTTGCTATTGATTTGGGTTTAAATGTGGCTTGGAATGCCAAATGGGAGAGGTACACCAATAATTTAAACAAGGAATGCATCGAACTTCTACTTGTAAATTATGAAATTGTTTAAGATATGAAAAAGTCACTGGACAGATTATTGCAAGAGCAGCTTATAATTCCATTCTTGCTAAAGAATCAGTCACAACCCCAAAATGGTGGTTCGAAAAAATATGGAAATAGAGGATTCCAAAGAAGTTAAAATGTTTCCTTTAGCTACTGTTGGAAAATTCTATCCTTACATGGAATAATCTAATGCATAGAGGATGGAAGGGAACAAATCGTTGTGCACTATGTTGGAAAGATGTCGAATCTATGGAACACATTTTCATTCATTGTAATTTCTCCAAGTCGATCTGGTATATTGTCTGTTCTGATTTAAAATTAAAAATGGCTTGGGGGACTATGACACTGGACAAAAACTTACATTGTTGGTATAAAGAGATGCTTGAACATTGCACTCTTCCAGTTTTTGTTTGTTGGATAATATGGCTCATAAGAAACAATGCTATCTTTGAGGAAAAGCGATCGTCACCTTATTCTGGTTTTGTTAGAATATTAAATATGTATAGGGAGTACATGCCAACTACAGATAGTGTTCAAAGGTGGAGACTAATGTTGGATGGTCCAGTAATACAGGGCACATGTGCTTTCTTTGATGGAGCGACATAAAATAGTTTGTGTGTTGTGGGAGTGAAATTCTATATCAACACAGAACATTATTTTTGTATGAAGTTGAATGCAGGACTTAGTACCAATACAAAAGCGGAATTACTCGCGCTATGGTGTCTACTCAAATTTGGGCTAGCTGTTGGCATTCCTTCTTTACAAGTCTTCAGTGACTCCTCTGTTATTGTCAACTAGGAAAATCAAAAGTTCAATTTACAGGTTTTGGAACTTCACCATTGGATATGGAGAACACAAGCTTATTTGGATTCTTTCGATCCTTTGGTTACCTCACACATCTTTAGAGAACTTAACGAAGATGCAGATCGCCTATCAAAGGAAGCCCTGCAGAACAGGGATGGTTTTCTTGCTTGGGAAGAATTTATTGAGGACAAGCTTGAAGACAAAGGTTCTACCTACTTTTTTTTTGATGTTTCTGTTATGTTGTGAAATTTTTTGGATAAGTTTTGTCTTAATTTTTAGAGTTGTATTATTTTTGAAGAGGTTGGCACTATTTGCTACCTGTATGTTTCTTTTTGTAACTTTTGTGATAGATGGTATAGAGGATTGACACAAGACACTGCATCATTCTCTTAGATGGTTTTTTTATTCTTTGATTCTCCTTTTTGAATAACAAGAATATGGGCTTTTTTTCTTCTTGAAAAAAAATATAATCATGTAACATTATTAAAATACAATGATGTCAAAGTTTAAGAAAGACACCCATACATATATCAACATTCACAACATAATCACTTATTATTAGAATTGAGTTTATTTACGAACAAAATTATTTATTGAATCAACATTCACAACATAATCACATTTTATTAGAATTGAGTTTATTTATGAACAAAATTATTTATTGAATGTATACCCACACCACATTTTTTGTCTGTTATCTTAAGTATATATATATATATATATATAAAACATGCTTTGATATTTTTACATTGAGTTTTATATTTAAATTTTAATATTTAAATTTGGTCGTGATTTTAAAAATAAATTTATATGATTAATATTTAAATATATAAATAATATATTAATTTAATATTTTAAATGTAATATAAATTTAATATATAAAACATGGTAATAATAATAAAAATAAAAGATTTTTACAAGATCTCGTTCAGATGTTTCATGTGCCGCATGACTGGTCATGTAAAAGCTTCGTGCCCTACCCTATGGGAACACTCTCGACTTTCTTCAGATTTCTCCACGCCCAGGGATGGCATACAAAATTCATCTTTCGAACAGCCTGGTAAGCTTTTAAATGATTCTTCTTTAAATTTCCCGGAATTGTCTAATGTTGAACTTGCTTTCATCGAATCTTCTGAAAATATATTATCGAGCCGTATATCTAAGGGTGAAGTTCAATTACGACATGATATGGTGACTGGGCTTCCTGTATCTAAGTTGTCAAATTTACCTTCTGGTACAAATGTGGGTCGCAAACTTTTTGATGAATTGGATTTTGAAGCAACGAATTCAGGGCATTTGTTGCCTTGTCCTGTTGAGGACACTTTGTCTATCCCTAATCCTGACAGACCACCATTAGATAACAATTCGGGGAAACCTCCTCCAGATTCCAGTGGGTTGATTCCTGTTACTTCTGAGGTTTCTCCAATTGCTATGCACAATATTGAGGGGCATATTTTGGGGGGGAATAAAAGTTCTGCATGTTCTGATGATGTAGCTAGGTCATTAGATATGGGTATTTTAGCTGATAGTGGATACCATATGTCGGCGTATGGTGATGAATTCCCTCCTCTTCCAACATATTCCAAGAATCCTGGCAGTGGGTCTGGTGCCAATCCTATTCAATCCCTACAATTTCAAAATGTTACCATAAGAAGAGGCAAAAAAAAAATTTGGATGCACATAGTCCTGATCCCTACACTCCTATTTCCCGGAGGTTGGAGAATGCTGTTAACATTGGTAAGAATGATTCCCTGGGGCTTAGAGCAGCGTCCCCCTCTAGGAGTGATTCTTAATGTCTATGCTGTCATTGAATGTTCGGGGATTGGGTAAGGTGACTCGGGCACAGGCCCTATCCAATCTAATCAAAGATACTGGCCCTACAATTCTGTTTCTTCAGGAAACCATGTGTGATGACAAATTTGCTATCCAAAAGCTCTGTAATATTCTTCCGGATTGGGAGGTTTCGGCCATTAGTTCCTATGGGCATTCGGGGGGTCTCGCAGTCGCCTGGGATTCTAATATTTTTGATCTTAAAGCCTTCTTTACCCCTTGGGGTGTTTTATTGAAAGGCTTTTTTCGAAGAGGCCAACATTCTATTTCCTTGCTCAATTGCTATGCACCCTACAGAGAGAGGCAGAACTTCTGGAATGCTTTAAGAGGATCTGGGCTTATGAATTTACATGATTTAATCATTGCAGGTGATTTAAATTTCACATATCAAGCTTCTGAAATTTGGGGCACATCAGCTAAGATGGATGATTTGGGAGAATTCTTCTCTCAACTTCTTATGGATACTGACTTTGTTGATGTTCTGCCGCATAAGTTATCCCCCACCTGGACCAATGGTAGATTTGGTCGAGAAGGTGTACACAAACGTCTTGATAGATTCCTCGTTAAGTCGGATTTGTTGGCATACTTTCAGAAGCACAGGACTTGGGTTCACAATGTTAAATTCTCAGACCATTGGCCCATTGTTCTACAATTGGAGGATTTTGAACATTCACAACTATCGCCTTTCAAATTCAACGCATCTTGGCTCGAGGATGATTCTTTCTGTCACATGGTCAGAAACTTCTGGTCGAGCTGTGAGATTTTTGATACAAATCCAGTTTTGAATTTCTGCTACAAATTAAAAAAATTAAAAGAGGTTGTAATTGGATGGATAAGGGACAAGAAGAAGGCGGATAAACTTGAAATTCATCTGCTAGAATTGCAACTTCAGGATGCTACTGCGGCAAATGTTAACAATTCTTTATCCTTGGAATCTTTTGAGATTATGAAAAAACTGGAGCTGAAAAAAGAAGAGCTACCGCTACAGGAAGAGAAGGCATGGCGCCTAAAGAGCCGAGCCATCTGGATTTCACATGGTGATAAAAACACTAAGTTTTTTCACTCATTTGCTTCTGCTAGGCGAAGGTCTAAACATATTTGGGAAATTCTAGATGATAATGGGATGCTGTGCTCTGGTATTGACAGTATTAAATCTAAAGCATATTCTTATTTTGACAATATTTATTCTGATCCTGGGGAGTGCTGCTTATCTGATCAGATTAATGTGGCATCATTATATACCCGTTTCTTTGACGAGCAAGAAGATGAGTACATTCAACGAGATGTCACGAAGGATGAAATTGAACAGACTCTCAAGATTTTCGCAAAAGATAAAGCCCCTGGGCCGGATGGATGGCCAGTGGAGCTGTATCTACACTTCTTTGAGATGATGGGTGATGAATTACTTGAGTTAGTTAACTTCTCTAGGATCAATGGATATATCCCAGGCGGTCTAAATTCCACTTTTGTGACCCTCATCCCAAAGAAAGACAAGCCTTCATCTTTTGGTGAATTTCGCCCGATTGCTCTATGTAACTTATTATATAAGCTTATCTCCAAAATAATTGCTGATAGACTGAAGTCTGCTCTCTCTTCCCACATATCAGATGAACAATTCGGTTTTTTAGAGGGTAGACAGATCCACGACGCAATTGGCATCACCCAGGAGTTAATGCACATCATCAAGATATACAAGAAGAAAGCCATGTTGCTTAAGATGGACTTAGTGAAAGCATATGACAGGGTTAATTGGGCATTTCTCAGAATGATACTCATCGGGATTGGGTTTCCCTCTTTAATGATCAAGTGGATTATGGCCTGTATTAAATCCATGAATATTTTTGTTCTTGTAAATGGTAGCCCAACTGATTTTTTCAGTTGCTCTAGGGGGCTAAGACAAGGTTGCCCCTTATCTCCTCTCCTGTTCATATTGATTATGGATGGCTTCAGCAGATTGGTAAAAAAGGCATTGCAGTGTGGACAAATTAAAGGTGTCAAAATTACAAAAGATTATATGTTCTCTCATATAATGTTTGCAGATGATGTTCTGGTTGGAGGTACTAATTCCGTGGAAGAATGGTCGATGTACAATCGCATCATTCAGACCTTCTGCAAGGCCTCAGGCATGCTAGTCAGCTCTGTAAAATCGAGTTTGTTTCAACACTCTCTATTGGATGAATAGATTAGGGACATCCGAACAGTCATGCCATATAATTGCTTCTCTATTGAACAGGGCTTTAAGTATCTTGGCTTCATCCTTAAGCCGAACAATTATCAGATTAAAGATTGGCACTGGCTCCTGAAAAAAATTGAGGCTCGCATAGCTCAGTGGTCTTATAGGCTCTTATCAATAGGTGGTAAGCTTATTTTGGTTTAGTCGGTGCTATCTAGCATCCCGACATATTGGTTTTCTTTATTGGAAGTTCTAGCCTACATCAACAAAACCATTAAAAGATATTTTTTCAAGTTTCTATGGAATGGGTCTCTCAACTGTGATAAAATCCCTATGGTTGTTGCTGACACTCTTGCTAGACCTTATAAATTTGGAGGATGGGGGATCAAAGAATTGGAATCTTTCAATATTGCCCTCAGGCTAAAGAGTTTTTGGAGGGGCATCTTCGGCAATACCCTCTGGTCTAGGCTCATTCATAAAAAATATATAAAGATGGATGTCAATGATTGGATTAGAAATCCAAAATTGGTGAGTTGGAATTTTTCACCTATTTGGAGGGGATTCATGAAAATCTTCCACTGGATTAAAAAGGATCTATTTTGGCAAGTTGGATCGGGTGCCCAGATTCGAGTTGGGATTGACCCGATTATTGGATTTGAGCATGATCACTCTCTTCCTCATATCATTCCTCAGTATCTACGAATCTTGGGCCTGTCTACATTAAACATGGTTCATCACCAAAGATTTGGGAATGCTGCAAATTTGAAGTGGTTCTCGGCTCATGAGCTTGGACTTTCTGGTCATCTTGCACGCCGTTGGGAAGACTACACAAACAACTTAAACTCTGCTGGTGTTCGATTGAACGATGCTGATGACAGACTGGTTTGGGGTGGAAACCCAGCATCTGGCAATGTCACGGCAAAATATGCATACAAGAGAATCCTTCAGGAAAAGTACATCTTCCCTCAGGACTGGTGGTATTTAAAGATTTGGCAGTGGAACATCCCCGTTAAATTAAAATGTTTCTCTTGGTTAATTTTACAAGACAAATTAAAGACATGGGATAATTTATGTAAGCGAGGTTGGATTGGCCCTAGCTGCTGTGCTCTTTGCAAAAATGAGACTGAATCTCGCCAGCATTTATTTGTACAGTGTTCCTTCTCACACAAAATCTGGGAAGTGATTTCATTTAAACTACAAATCACTCAGTGCTGGGCGATTGGGGATTTTAATTTATGTTTCTTAAATTGGTACAGACATTGCAAGAAGTATTTTTTTCTGCCTGTTTGCATTCCTTGGGCCATATGGCATTCCAGGAATAGTACTATCTTCCGCAATTCTCAGCCCGACTATATCCAATGTAGCTTGACTGCTCTTAAAATGCTCAACAATTGCAAGGTGGATATTTCAAAGCATAAAATTGACAGAGTTAGTACATTTAATTTCAAAGTGGACCGGCCTGTTCTGTTCTTTCATGGTGCATCACAAGCAGGTATATGTGCTATTGGAGGTGTGATTTATCTGAATGAAGCACATTATTTTACTGTCAAGCTCAACTGTGGAAAAGGATCTAATATGAAGGCGGAATTAATGGCGCTTTGGTGTGTTTTAAAGGTTGCCAATATCTTTGGGTTGACTAATTTAAAGGTCTATGGTGATTCTCGAGTCACCATCAAATGGGCGGAGGGCAAGTTTAAGATCAATGTTTTAAATCTGAGACATTGGGCCATCCGAACGCTTTTTGAAATCACCAAGCAACAGAATATGACATTTGAGCACATTTATCGTGAACATAATTCTCTGGCGGATAAGCTATCCAAACAAGCACTTGATGGCATTGAGGGTCATTTAATTTGGGAAGAATGGTGGGATTGCTGCAACCTGGATTGTGGCTCCATATATTTTTATGACTGATTTGATGCTGGTTTTTTTTACTCTTTTTGTGATTTCAGTTTCATATGGGCTCATATATGGATGTAATGTAATATATGCTCTGATAGATTTTGGAGGAATACTTATCGTATCCTGAGGGGTTATCTGACACATTATGATGCATCAGTTTTTTTGATATTATCTTCGGTTTATATCGAAGGATTCAGCTGATTATATCAGTGAACTCTCATTGTACTATTTGATTCAGACATGAATATCAATAGTAGCTTTTTTTCTTTGGAAAAAAAATAAAAATAAAACATAATATATGTTTAAATTAAAACATTTAAAAAATAATTATATATATATATATATGAACCTTTCAAAATTTAGATTCTTTATTATTCTATAAAATAACATTAATAGGAAACTTTACACGTGTGGGTTTTGTACTATTCACTCGTGTTTTGTATTAGTAGATCTTTATGTTTTAAACGTTAATTATAATGGAAAGATTCTATATGATTCTCATATAGACTTTATATCATAACTTTATTATATAAACACAATTTTACTTCCGTGTATTTTGGTACTATTGACTCATGTTTTGTGTGTGTGACCTTTATATTTTAAAATTTAATTATAATAAAAGACTCCCACAAAGCATTTATATTATATTCTAATGTATTGCTTCTTGCAAGAACATTTAATTCTAAAGTGTTATATTTCATAATCTATTTCATAGGGAGATCTTTAACAATTGCCAACTTGTCACTCAAACAAAATTTTCGAGTTGTCGTTGTCAACTTACAATCGTTATGATAATTGTCTTTTATCATTTTGAATATTAAAAAAACGTTCAATAATAATTAACAATTTATAAGAATTAATAGGTGCATGTATGTATTATTATTAAAGTTTGGGTGGTTAGAAATAACAATCATTACTCTTTTTGCTTAAGATTAATTTTTATTAAAAACATATTGAGTTCTTAAGTCAATATATTATATATTGACTTTAAATCTATGTTAAACATATCGTGATCATAGTCTCTTCCACTAACTAATAGTGTTTTTATTTGGGATAATCTTTGTTGGTGAGGTTTTTGTGGTTTGGGTAGATGTCAGTTATGTTATTCACAAGTGGAAACGGTGGATCATCTTTTTGTTAGATGTTCCTTTGTGAAGGTTTTATGGTCAATGATCTGTAGAGTAAGTGGTCGTCAGTTTCATTGGGGAACTCTTTAGTTGGAGGATGGGCTGCTGAGTTGGGGGCAGCTATATATGGACTGGAGAGCTCTTCCGTGTTTTATTTTTTGGGAGGTATGGTGTGCCTGTAACTCTGCTATATTTGAGGATATTTGGCCCAATGCCATGTTTTATGGATGTCAGGCGTTGTCAGATTTTATGGAATTTAATTCCCCCGGGCCTCCTCGTTTGGGCAGGGAGTGTGGCTGTCCTTCAATCGCCTCTTAGGTTCAGTGCATCTATCCCTGTGGCTACTTTGATGGGTTTCCCAACTGAATGGAACTATCAGTGGGATCGGTGTGGTTCTCTTCATCAGTTGCAACAGTTTTTTCAAGTGTTGGATGAATTCGGGGACGGGTACGAATTCTCGTAGTGAGCTTCTGGCTCTATGGTTGCTTCTCCAGTTTTCCAGATCCAAAGATATTTCTCGACTTCAGGTTTGGGGGGACTCGTAGGTTATCATCTCTAGGCAAAGGGCTCGGTCGCTCTCAATGTGCTCCAGCTCACTCGCTGGCTTTTGGAGACCCGTTCTTTGATTGAGAGTTTTGAGTTCATCTCCTTCAATCATCTGCTCTGGGTTCATAATTTACGTGCGGATGAACTATCCAAGCAGGCTCTTTCTTCTCCTGTGGACATTATTTTTTGGGAAGAATGGTTTTCGGATTAGTTGGTGGATGGTGGTTCTTTGGATCATCTTCAACTATATCTATTTGTGGCTTTCATTTATATGATGTTTTCATTCCCGAGTATTATATGTAGTATTTATTGGCGGTGATTATACTTATCTGCAGGTGATTAGCTCTCCTGGTGGCCAACAACTTGTTGGTTTTTTGTGGTGCTGTTCTTTGTTGCGAATTCAGCATTGGATATCATTGAGTTCCACATTGGTTATCACTATGTTATTTTGATTTTGTAATGTTCCCGCTATGTTTTTCTGATGGGTTTTGGCGTGTGACCTCTTTGGATTGGCTTTGTGCCATTTATTTTTTTCGTTTGGTGATTATGCTCTGTCTTGGTATTTTGTTGCTCCGAGGAAGTTGGTATTTTTTTCAATATTTGTGGATTAGGTTTGTTATGGACTTTTTTCTGTGAAGGCTGGTAGGAGCCTTTGGTCTTGTAATCTCTATAATGTTTACTCATATTAATAGTATGCTATTTTTTCGTTGTTGAAAAAAGTCTCTTCCACTAACTAAAAAAGCTCAACCACATTAAAAATTTACCTTTGATAATATTAATTAAAGATATAATTCAAATAAATTATTAATAAACCCAATTCATTATGCATCCAATTGACACCAACCCCAACCACTAATATTAATCACCTCTATCACATATATTATATTATTCATTAATAATAATAAATGCATTAAATAACCAAAACAACCTCTCTACTCTTTTTTTTGACATAAACGGCTAGTTTTTGTATTAAAAAAAGGTGACAGAGTCACCAACACGGTTACAACTCCAAAACTGTAAACTACCTATCAGTCTTCCAGTCAATAAGTACAGATGCCTGTATATTAACAAAAACAGGACTTTCAGGAAAATAACATACTAAAAAACAAAGGAGTCAGAGGATAGACAGAGAATAGCGCTGTTTTGCCCTTGAGGAGGGGTTGCCATTAGCTTGATTCTTGCCAATTTCTGGATTACCATCCGCCCGCAGCCTCGCTAAAGCGTCTTCCATCTTGTCCAGCCTGGTATTCATGCTTTCAATAGCAGTTGCTACCCTTGTCTCCAGAGTCTCCAGAGCTGCTGCAAACTCTGCTCGCGTACTACCTATCTCCTCGTCCATTCTGTCAAGCCGATGCCCACCCTGCACATCCATTTGCCGCATGAATTCCCCCTGTTGTCTTACCCGCTTGCGAAGAACCCTGATGTCGGCTTCCAATTCCAGGAGCGGGTCTGGGGAGGACGCAGCAGAGTCCCCAGAGGAGGCCATAATGTCAAGCGTGCTCCAATTGCTCCCCAGGGGATACAGAAAACGGGAATCGAAGAGCTCCGGATAACTATGCCACCTAGAAGCGACCACCTTCAGCGTGATATAACCTCTCAAATTCAAAGGTGGGCGATGTATAAAATTCTGAATAGTACTGGGGTCATTTCTATGGCTTAAATGGAGATTAAATGCCATCGAAATGGAGTAGGGTGGGGAACCTTTCAACCACCTGCTAGAATCATTATTCCCGATTCCTGTGCAAGTCCATAAATAACTTTTCTCATTACCGAAAGAGGGGGCCGCTTGATAATCATTACCCTGGTTATCCTTATCACAAATCGCAGGTCTTGGGAGCCCGAAGGCTTTGGTAATTAAAGAACTTAAGTCGCTTTGCCGGATTGAGAGTGACTTCACACGCCTGAGGGCTGATGAATGCGAGATTTCCTTAATTTGAGAGATCTCTCTGCTTAACTGCTCCAGGACCAAAGTACTATGGCTGGTACCGATCGTCATCCGCAAGGACGAAAGCAACATCATTCTGAGGATAGGTAAGCGGACGTTCTGATGCGAAATAGGAGGAATGACAAGGTATGAAGTAGGCTTCACGTGAGGAGGATCCACGCAGCATGCGGAGAGGGTTCCCAACCGTCGGCAGGAGATCGAGCCACCTGGCTTATAGTCCCTGATAAGAAGTCTCTTCCAGCGTTTAGCCGATCCCATAGTATTACGGAATGGAGACCAAGTTTTGCTCATTATTGACTTTAAGAATCCCTTTCCCAAGGGGTATTGCTTCGTTTGCAGCTTTGTCAGCCTGTTCGTTGTTCTTATGCATGACATGGTAAAACTTGATATCATGAAAAAGAGGTAATAGGAGGAATATTCTTCTGAGAATTTGACGAAGATGGATGGAGGGGGGCAAATTCAGAGAGTTTAAACTATGAATGACCAACCTCGAGTCCCCAACCACCGATAGGGCCTGAATACCACGATTAATAGCTTGATTGAGTCCTTGCCACAAAGCCAGAGCTTCAGCCACATTGTTGGACTCGATTCCTAAGTTCCAGGAGTATGTGATAATTCGTTCTCCATCGGGGTTTAAGATCACCCCTCCCCCTCCTGCCTCCCCTGGATTCCCTTTCGAAGCTCCATCAAAGTGCGGCCTATGTTTTCCAAGCTTTTGGCACCAAAGATCAAATTCCGCTCCCTCTGATCTAATCTCCCAATTGTGCAGCTGGGGGGAGATAACAGAAAGACTAGCTAAGGGGCTCGGATTCAGGCTGTAGAACAAGATGGCTTCATCATTAGACAGAGGAGAAGACAGACTTAGAGGTGGTTTCGATCTGATGAAGTCCCCTAACAGGGATTTTATTTTAGTTACCACTTGGATAGGAGATGATCGAATTCCCCTGAAGATTCGGTTGTTTCTTTCGAGCCAGAGTTTCCAGCAGACAAATTTTGGAAGAACCGTCCACGCAATGCCCAAAGGGTCTTTGGCATGGGCCTTGACAGGGGAAGACAAAGACCAACTGCAGAGGAAGGATGGAATGTCATCATAGTGCGAGGGGAAGTGCCAGGGGAGAGAGACTAGATTCCAAACAACAACGGCAAAGGGGCAGTAGATAAACAGATGGGGAGCCGTTTCTTCCTCTTCAGAGCAAAGGGGGCAGCGCGACGGGCCTTCCCATCCTTTCCTTCGAAGAGCATCAGTAGTGAGGATGCTATTATGAGCTAGCAACCAAGTGAAATGATCAATTTTGGGCAGCGATTTGTTAGACCAGATGTACTTCCATATTGCAGGGTTTCTGGGGACATTAGGGGTTGCTTTAATGCATCTGTAGCCTTCAACAACGGAGTAGTGTCCAGATTTTAGGCCCCAACCACGGGCGTCTTTACAGTTCTTAGCTACCGGAGATTTCCCATTCAAGCAGCTTAGGAGGAGAGCTTTTTCATCTTCAAGATTAGGCGGACAGTCCGGAATGTCCCATCCAATCCATCTGTGGTGTTCTTTAGGGTGCCATTTTGAGATGTCCCGTAGTTTGGTGATCCCAAGGTTTGAGAGGTACCTTCGAATGCCCTCCATTCCTCCGGTTTTTTCCAAAGGAGGGTTTCCTGAGATGGAATCTTCCCAAATTCTGATTTTTCTCCCATTTCCCGAGATCCAGGTGAGGTCCTCAGCAAAGAAGGAATGAGCTTTGGAGCAGAGGGAGAAGAGGGGAGAACCTTTGACCACCTTCGGCCCTTGATCCAAGCATCTTAGCCTAGTCCCCGCGAAGTATTTTTTCCACAAAACCTGTTTGCTCCAAGAGGATTTCCCAGTCACCATATTCCAAAGCAGCTTTGCACCCAGGGCCAGATTTTGAGCTCTAAGGTCACGCAGATGTAGTCCTCCTTCTAGATAAGGAGCAGTGACTTTTTCCCAATTGACAAGGGGGAGCCTGTTTTCATTGTGCTTCCCTCCTTTCCACAAGAATCTTCTGAGAAGGGCTTCAATCTTCTTCAGGACAGTAATGGGAGCTAAAAGAAGAGAACATTGAAAAATAGGCATGCTTGCCAAAACCGATTTGATGAGGACAGATTTACCTGCAAGGTTTAGCCAAGAAGCCCCCCATGCTTTGATTTTTGAATTCAGTTTTTCTATAAGCGGATCCCAGCTGGATATTTTGGCTTTATCTTTGAAGACCGGAACTCCAAGATATTTGAATTCCGTCCATTGGTACTTTCCTTCTATTTCCAGGATGCGTGATATAGCATTCAGCTCCAGGGGAGAGCAATTCCAGCTGTAGATTTTACTCTTAAAATGATTGATTTTGCTTCCAGAAGCCTCTTGGTAGATATCCAGTACCTCCTTGAAATTTCTAGCATTAGTAGGGCTTGCTCCACTTAAGAGAAGAGTATCATCAGCAAATTGGGTGTGGTTAACTTCCTTAATTCCTCTCACAATCTTTAGTCCCAGCACATCTTCCTGGACTCTGTAATTTTCTAAAAGAAAGCTAAGCGAGGCCGCCTGAATGGCATATAACAGTGGGGAGAGAGGACATCCTTGCCGGAGACCTCTGGAAGCTTGGAAGAAATCAGCAGCTCTCCCATTTACCAATGGGGCAATCCAGGGGGTACTTATACAAGCTTTGACCCAAGAGATTAGGCCTGGTGCAAACCCAAACCTGGTCATAACCTGATACAAAAAGTCATGACGAACTCTGTCAAAGGCGTTGGTTAGATCCAGTTTAATAACCATTCCCTTTTCTTTTCTTGACACACTGGAATGGATGGCTTCTTGGACAAGGATGATATTGTCCAATATTTGTCTACCTTTGATAAATCCTCCTTGATTCTCAGGGATAATGAGGGGAAGGACCTCTTTCAATCTGTTGGCTATAACTTTGGTGATAACTTTATACCCAATATTGCAGAGAGAGATGGGACGAAATAGAGAGTAGGAAGAGGCTCCTTTTTTTTTGGGAATGAGGGCAAGAAAGGAAGAGTTTGTGCCTCCCCCTAACTTGGAACGAGTCTGAGAATTCTTGACCATCCTGAAAAGATCAGATTGGATTATGGGCCAACAGGAAGTGAGAAATCTAGCAGTGAAACCATCCGGTCCCGGGGCTTTGTCAGGAGACATGCTATCCACTGCAGACTTAACTTCTTCACGGGAGATAGGTCTGAGAAGCTGGTGGTTTAACTGGTCAGAAACAAGGAGAGGAATGTTATCAAGGGACTTTGTTTGGGTGAACTCCATCCCCGGGAACGATTCCGTGTACATCTCCTCGAAGTGATCATGAGCTGCTTTTTTTATTTCATCAAACTCGGTTATCATCTTCCCCAAATGGTCAATCTTGTTGACAGCCTTGAAATGTTTCCTGATTTCTGCTTGCTTGTGAAAGAACTTAGTGTTTTGGTCCCCTTCCTGAAGCCAGGTGTTTCTAGATTTTATTTTCCAGTAGTTTTCCTCAAGCCTGCAGGCTTCATGAAGCTTATTGTTCAGAGAGATTTCTCTATCAAGAGAGGTTTGAGAGAGGATCCCTTCACTGCTGAGAATATGATCCTCCAGGGCTTTCTCTGCGTCCATCCTTTGCTTTTTAGGCGATTTAATTGACTTTGCCCAATCTTTGAGGGCTTTTTTAACGATCCTTAACTTTGCTTCCCAAACATAACAAGGAGACCCTCTGATATTGGTCTTCCAAGCTGCTGCTACTATGTCCATAAAGCCATCCGTTTGAATCCAAGCAGGGTTAAATCTGGAGGGTATAGGTCCCAGATTCTGGTCTTTGAGAAAGGAGAGAGATATGGGTTTATGGTCCGAGGCATAGAAGGGGAGAATGGTTGAGGAGAGGTCGAAACCATGCACATGAAGAGTCTGCTGGACCAAGAACCTATCCAGCCTTGCTGCAATATGGCCAGGGCCAATCCTTTTGTTAGTCCATGTAAATTTCCCTTTGGAGGGTTTGATGTCTTCCATATCCCAGTCCGAGATGATGTCTTCCACCCATTCCCTGGCAGGATCCCTTACAATATTGCCTCCTTTTTTTTCGGCGGAGGTGAGGGTGAGATTTAGATCCCCAGCTATTACATAGTTATCCAATTGAGAAGAAAACATGTGTTCATTCACACTGGCCCAGCAGGATTGTTTCTCAGAGATAGCATTTGGGGCATAGATGTTGAAGAGGCTCAGGCGCAGATTATCTTCTTTAAAAAGAAATTCTATGAAAATCCAATGAGAGGACTTAGCATGACTTACCATTCCAACCTTAGACGGGTCCCAGAGCGTTGCAATGCCCCCAGATGCTCCTCTTGAGCTAACCGCTATGCCTTCCGCTTGTTTCCAGAAAGAAGAGGCAGCCTGTAGAAAGGCCTGCTCTTCCATTTTTGTCTCCTGGATCAGGAGGATGGAGGGTTTCAAAATTTTGATTAAATCTTTCATTGATAATATTTTCGATTTGCTTCCTAACCCCCTGCAGTTCTAGGAGACTATCTGCATTATTTACCTTTGCTGGTGTTGGCTGCCCCTTTTGAGGAAGTACCTTGTTGTCTGGTATTTCTAGGGATAATATGCTTTTCCAGGGTTGACTGAACTCCAGCTAATCGATCCCTATATGAGGTTGCTTCCCTTCTTTCCTTATCCGTTTTCCTTCCTCTATGATCCTTTTTAATGGATTTCATTGGGTCAGGTTCTTCCTCATCCGTTTCTTCTTCTTCTGTCTCCCCCTCATTTGCCAGTTCTAATTGCAGATCTTCCTTTGTTTGTTGAACTGCTTCTGTTTCCTCCTCCATATTTTCGACTACTCTTGCTTCCTTTCTTTTGATCGGGGAGGAGGAGGTCATTGGAGATTTGCCCCCTTGTTCACTTGGATTTCCCTGTGGTTCTTGTTCTTCCAGAATAGAGAAACTGTTTCCTGTTCCAGTCTTAGGGTTACTTTCATTTTCTTTCGCTAGTTCCTGAGCATTGTTAGGGTGTTCCTTCGTCGGTCCCGTCGGAGGGGTTCCCTTGTTACCCTTTCTTCTGGGATTTGTTCTATGCCTCTTGGCTTGTTGCCAATCTTCTTCCGGATTTTTTTCTGATTCTGACTTTTGAATTTTTGGGCAGTTCCTCTGGAAGTGGCCATATTCATGGCAGTGCCTGCATTTGAAAGGTAGTTGTTCATAGTCTAGTTGTTGGAAATGCTTCCATCCTTTGATTGATAGTTTAACTGCTTCAGGGAGCCCCGCCTCAAGATCTACTTCCACACAGATATGAGCGAAGGAGTATTGACCCTTTGGGTCGGCTTTGTCAATATACTTGCCCAGAACATTTCCAATAAACCTTAGGGTTTCTTCACTCCAGCAATGCATTGGGAGATTCGGCAATCGAACCCAGACTGGAACTGCTTTGGGGACATCCAGAGCAGGATCGAAGTCAGGAGTCCATCTGTTCAGGTATAAACCCTGAGGGCCCATAAAATAAGGGCCACTTCTGAAGATTAGGTCCCTATCTTCTTTTGATACGAAGTCGAATAAAAAATACCCTCGTCCTATTGCGTATCTTTGGACTCCCTGTGAAATTAGGGGCCGCCAGTTGTTCTGGATCTAGGTTTCAGTGGAGCGAGGAGATGGCCACAGTCCAGTAAACTGCCCAATAAGGGCTCTGTCGGCCAGGGAAACTGCCAGGTGAATGGGTTTCTCCGACGGTAGCTCGATTTCAGGGATCAATTCCATCTTCTTAACAAACTTGGGAGGCGGAACAACGTCTATCTTTTTCCCGCTCATATTAACCAGCCTCTCAAAGGCTGCTTCCTCAACAGAATGGGGAGGAGGCGGACCTCCTCCGGACGGGGACATAATCGAACCCACGCAGCAGACAGTCGCAGGCCAACCCTAGCATCCGTTTGCTCTCCGTCGGTTTTGCGTTCTTCTTTTTCCAAAAACTTATCAAAGCAAACTCGATTGGATCCATAAACAACCTCTCTACTCTTACTATACTCTTTTGCAAACATTTCATGCTTACAACTTATACTCTTTTGCAAACATTTCATGCTTACAACTTAGTATGGGGGAGATGTTGTAATGTGATGTGATGTGATGTAACGCGACATATTTTAATAATAATAAATAATAATAATAATAATAATAATAAAAACATGTCGACTAGAAAAAATTTACATACGCTTTAATGAAATTAAATATATATTAAGCTAATCGAAAAATCATACTATTCCTTGAATTTCTTTTATCTTAAATTTTTTACACATAAAGAAAAAATTACACTACAAAAAAATGGATCCATATCTATAATTTAAAATGGATCTATATTGATCATATTTTTTCTTACTTTCCCCCCATCTTCAATCACCCACATATTCCATATCCACCTTCAAATGTCAATCACACAAAAAATACAAGATTATGTGATGTATTTATGCCAATAAGTACCCTTCCACTACCACTAAACAAGTGATTCTCCCATTAAAGATCTCAAGAGTGATTCTCCCATTAAAAATCTCACTCTTGTGATAGGGCATCCATGAATTTGTTTTCATTTCCACTATCATATTATTCATCGCTCTTATATTAAAGATGAAAAGTGGAACACCATTATATATTTCGTATGGTTACAAAGTCCTTAGATAGGTGAATTCTCTTTGCTTCTCAAGATACTTATGATGGGGTTGTATAAAAACTATTCTTTTTAATCCTAAAATTTGTGACAACACATGTATGATGGGTGATTATTGGTTATTGAATACCATGCTCAAATAGGGTTAGATGCCCCCCCTTACTACAATGTACCTTCTCTAATGACAACCCAAAATTGCTCCTATCATATCATAAACTTGGGTGAAATTTGGTTGTTGTAAATATGAATAGATTTGAAACATGACATTCATGGAAAGGGTTTAGTTAATATTTTCATTTTTTTAATATTTTTTAAATAATTATTTTAATAATTCTTAGATGGTGTTTGAAGATAAAAGGGGATTTCTATGTATTTAAATATTTACTTTAGTTGTATAAATGACCATTTTTGATCTAATATATATTTATGGACTTTCTTATTAATATGTTTTTCAAGTCTGGACTTGGGAAGATGAATTTTCTATATAAAATAAAATATCCAAAATCATTAGATGCTATCACATATAGAGAATTTTGCAAAAGACATAAGGCCATAAGCAACCCACCTCTTTTGATTTCAATTGTTAATGGAAATTGTGTCATTAATTGTGTGTGTGTGAGAGAGAGATAGTATTGACTTGGGAAGATGAATCTTCTAATACTCATTTCTTCCATTTTATAGAAAATCAAATATCCCAAATCATTAGATGCCATCACATATGGGGAATTTGTCAAAAGACATAGGGCCATATAGGCTCACCTCTTTTGATTTCAATTGAGAGAGACAGAGAGGGAGAGGGGGCATAAGAGGCCCTTGATTTCAACTGTTAATGGAAATTGTGTTAATGATTGTGTGTGTGTGAGAGAGAGAGAGAGAGAGAGAGAGAGAGAGAGAGAGAGAGAGAATTTTCCAAAAGACATAAGGCCATAAGAGGCACACCTGTTTTGATTTCAATTGTTAATGGAAATTTGTGTCTTTGACTGCGAGAGAGAGCGAGAGAACCTATAAATAGTACATATGCCACTTGGATTCCCCCCTATATTCTCTTGGACCTAATATGGTCTTCTATTTGGAGCACCTTCCACAAACAAGGCACAATCTTATCATTCCCATCAAGTACACTTGATACCATTGGACAAATGGCCTCAAGTTCTTGATAAAACAGTTTAGGGTTTGCTCTCATTAGCTTCAAGTTACATTTGATCATTGTGTTCTATTGGAGGAGGGGCTCTATAAATTATTAAAGTTATGAAATTATTAAGTTAAATTGGTCTGGTGTATTTGATTCATTGATTCATTGTTAATAGTTTCTTAATTTAATATGTAATAGCTTCTAAAGAAAACACACGCAATGCTGAGAGGATGTTAGTTTTTAAAGTAAGGATTAAATTTTTATCATCTTTTTTAATTTTTCCAAGAGTCGAAAGGGAATGGAGGATGGCCTTATGTTGAATGAATTTCACACATTGTATTAAAGAGTTTAAAGTAACACATTTTCTTATTTATATGCAAGGTTTACTAATAACTTATTTTGTAAAATAATTATAGTTTTCTATGAAATACTTATATTGTGTTAATAAACAAATTGTTAACGACTAAGCATATATGCTCAATCAATGCATTTCCAAACATAGATGAATTGTTATAAAATAAATAAGTTCATTATATTGAATTTATTCTATTTCTAATGAATAATTTTAGGCAATATGTACTTTCAAAATAAATAAATTCATTATATTAAATTTATTTTATTTCTAATGAATAATTTTAGGCAATATGTGCTTCTCTATGATGGTTATTAAATTTATTCTATTTCTAATGAATAATTGTAGGCAATATGTGCTTCCCTATGATGGTTAGGGGTTTGATATATATTGTATATTTTGAATAATACATTCAAGAGGGTGATAAGACATCGAAGATTAATCCAAGTCCTCTAGGCTTGGGATGAATAATATAATTCATTTCTTTATGTTTCCACCCGACATTGTCTTTTATTGTTTCTTTATACACTTGGACTAGGTATAGATCAATAAAATACCATGTCATCTTGAAATTAAATAGAAATCCATTAGCCTCTAATAATTACATTGTAAACTCACCCAAAGTCAACACCACTCACACATCCTTCTTTGAGTTTCTAATAATTGGTAGGATACCACATTGATATATGTTTTATGTGGCCCTTACTAAAGCCATGTGATAATACAAAATAAAATATAAAAATCTTTGCTATTACTTTTACTTAACCAAATCTAATAAAGTAAACGTACCCAAAGTCAACTCACACATCCATCTTTGAGATTCTAATAATTGGTAGGATACACATTGATCACACATCCATCTTTGAGATTCTAATAATTGGTAGGATACACATTGATATATGTTTGATGGTGGCTCTATATTCTTTCGTGAGGCCATGTGATAATGCAAAATAAAATAAATGAAAACTTTCTTAGTTGAAAATGAAATAAATATTTTTCAATATCTCCTTTCTATAAAAGCACACCATTGGAGGTTTTGACTACAAATATTTTTTTCTATGCTACTTTTGAATTTAATACCTTGAATATTTCTATTATTTATCAGTGTCTAGTCTTGATTCAATCTAAATTGGATTGTAATTGGGTTCCTTTGGCGTGCTTCCAATTTATCAATTTTTAATGGTGTTAGATACAGATTCTTAAGCTAAATAATGCTAGTAAGGTTTAAAGGATACAAATTATGCCAACATTCAAAGGAAAGGTTAATATAATAGGATCGCTAACATGTTAGATTAATAGTGCTAGTGTTAAAGACCCTCAATGTTTCTTGGAATGATCCATTCTGTGACAACTAGTATTTAATGGTTACCTTAAATCCTTCCCTTAATATGGCATGAAGAATCTATTATACCTCCTCTTTGATGAAAGCATATGTGAAAATATTTTCAAAAAATTAATTTTTTTCTAAGATTCATGTAAGCACTGTACTTTTTTGACAATGCATTGGAGATGCTTGTCCCTCTTTTTTTGTAGATGAGGATGTCAACATAGAAGATGTAAAACTTCTTAAGGAAGTGATTGAAAATAATGTACCTAGGGATATGATATGTTGAGGTATCATTGGTCAACTTAAATGGGATGGCCGTGAATTCATAATGACCTTAATGAGTCTAAATGGTTGTCTTGTGAATCTCCTTTTTCCTCACTCGAATTTGGTGGTATATAGGCTTGCAATCCAACCACTTAGAGAATAGTACTGTGATGATTCCATCAAATAATAATTAATGACTAAATATTGAATTTGATGTTGAAATTAATTTTGTTATGTTCTCTATAACACACACACAATCACCATAAGGTATCCTCCTTATGGGATAAAATGATTGATATAATGGAGACATTTTGGCTTTCTCTAATAACTAGTCCCACCTCTAATAATTCATGGGCATGGTGTTCAATTTCCCTTTTTCCTATACAGATTCTTGTTGGGTTGAATCTTGGGAGGAGTGGCCCCAAGTATTAACTCAATAACTTTTTCATGATCCTAAGATAAGGGTAGTCCCTCATGAATTTATTGAAATTCCCTAATACGATGATCTAGAACAAAAATCCAAATGGATTGCAATCCACCTATCAACAAGCACTACTTGCAATATTTTTTCTCATTATAGAAACTCATGATGTCGGTTTTAAGGTTTAATGATAATGTTGAATATGAAATAGAGGTTTAGAAACCATGTTGGTTATTCATCGATGAACCAATGTCTATCAAAATATTATAAAGCTACTACATGGCAAATACCACATCAAAATTAAAAGGAAACGTGTAACAATCCACATGGGAGATACACATAAGTAAACCATTTTGATTACACATTGATTTTTTGACACCCAAAGCTGCTAAATAAAAATAAAAATGCAGAGTCCAGTGCAAAATCGATGTTGTAAAGCCTATTTCACATTGAGGTATCATCAATTACATGTAAATATTTTGATATCCAAAGTTCCTTAAATTTAAAGGATAGTGGAGATCAACACTAAAGAAACATTGTAAAACCTATTTCATGATGCTTCAATGTCAGATAACTAATGTATTTAACACTCAATTGGAAAAATAAAGTGTTGTTATTATTACTAAGTTAACATATGTTCTTCACATTAGGAACGTTGAAGATTCAATTGTTCTGTACCAAATTAGAGAGATAAAAAGATAGAGTAACCCAATGGTTTGAGAATGAAATAAAGAGATGAATAAGAAGCCTCTTTGAAGGGGAAACCTCCTTTTACAATCTATCAAATGTGCAAGAAAATATGATATGATCCCTAAAACTAGGTATCCTTGGAATATATATAGGAGACAAAGGGTGACAATTACAATTAAGGTTCTAGCCAACAAATAAAGATAATGATAACATAAAATATAAATGTAATGTCACAATATATAGGGATTAACATGATCCTTCCCTTCAAACAAGCGTTGTTCTCCACACTTGATTAACTGCGGATGTTCCTTCATAGAGAGCTCATCTTCCCATGTCACCTCTTATATTGGGAAGTTATTCCACTTTATGGGATACTCAATAATTGATTGATTTTGTAGTTTCTTGATACATGTGACAAGGATTTTTTCAAGTTCTAGTATCATTTTCCCTTCTTCATAAATCTCTATAAAATAGTCTGGATTAAGATATTGTCACCAATTACATTTTTTAGGAAAGAAACATTAAAGGATGGATGTATTGTACACCAAGATTGATTCAAATCCAATTTGTAAACCATACATATAATCCTCTACAACACCTTATAGGGATGGTAGTACTCGGGTGCTAATTTATTGTCCTTCTTTTGTTGCTTGAGGGACATTTGTTTGTATGGTTGTATCCTAGAAAAAACCAATGCCCCACTTCAAATTTCCTTTCACTATGATGTTGCTCTACTTATTGTTTCATCCTAGTTTGTGATATAGCCAAGTTGTCTTTCATTAGTTGGAGAGCCTCTTTTTTGTGCTCTATGTGATCCTCCACTACTTAAACCTTAAATTTCTCTTTCAAGGATGATGTGATGGATGGAGGATGATAGCTGTAAAGTGCCATAAAAGGTGAAATTTTTAATGAAGTCTAGAAATATGTGTTGTACTACCATTTTGTTAAGGAAAACAACTTGAACCATTGTTTTTGTTAATCAAATGCAAAGCAACAAAGATACCCATCTAGGCTTTTATTCACAATCTCAGTTTTCCCATTGGATGGAGGATGGTAAGAGGACCCGTGAGCCAATTGAGTACCCAAACAAGAAAACATTTTCTTCCAAAAATTAGCAATGAAAATTATATCTCTATCACTTACAATAATCTTTGGGATTCCATGTAGATTCTAAATTGTTTCCATGAATGCTATTGCAACTACTATACCCGCTTTAAAAGGATGAGAAAGAGAGCAGAAATGAGCATACTTTGTGAGTCAATCCACCACTACCATGATGACATTATTTCTTTTAGAACTTAGTAGACCTGCGACAAAATCCATTGGGACTTATTCCAAATTCTAACTTGATGTGGGGAATGGTTGTGGAAGACCTAGTGTCTTGAGTGTCTCTCCCTTATTATGTTGGAAAACATAACATTCTTCCATAAAATTTTGGACATCATTTTCAAGACCTTCCCATAAAAAATCCGTCTTGATATTATGGTAAGTTTTCAAGAACCCTAAATTTCCTCTTATAGGAGAAGTGTGCAATTCCAAAAGGACCTTCTATTTGAGTTGGGAATTCTTATATAAATATAGGCAATACTATTACCATAGTGGATCATTCTTCCACATAAATGTATCTAATGCACTAGGGTTCTCTTATAGTTGTTAAATTGTCGTGAATGCTCTCTCAGATATTTCTTCCATTCTTTCCCGACTTCTTCCACCCAGTCAGATTGTTGAATGGAAATAGCACAAAGTAACCCTTTTGTGTCTTCTTCTCTACTTGAAAGTGCATCTACCACCACATCTTGTTTTTTTTTTTTTTTTTTTATATAATTTCAAAGTCACAACCTAACATATTTGTAACCCCTTTGTGTTTCTCTTCTGAAGATAATCTTTGTTCCCAAAAGCACTTAATATTGTCAAGATATGTTCTTACTTTGAAGTGTGTTCGTATTATGTAAGGGTGCCATTTCTTAATTTCATGCAGTATACCCAACATTTAATTTTCATAAATTGGTTTGAGTATTCTTTTCCTTTAAGTTGAAAGATTTCAAATGTAAGAGGCCTTCCTTATTGCATTAAAATTGTACCAATGCCATGCTGTGAGGCATCGCATTCCACAATAAAGTTTTTTGTGAAGTCAAACATCTCTAATACAAGAGTTACACACATACCCTATTTAAGTTTTTGAAAAGATTTAGTTTCTTCTTGAGTCCATGAAAATGCCTCCTTTTTAAATAGCATTATTAGAGGTGATGCTATTTTACCATAATTCTTGATGCAGTTGTAGTAATAACATGCCAATCCTAAAAATCCTCTAAGATTCTTCGAGATTTGGGGAATTGGCCACTCCATCATAGCTTTAATTTTGAGGGTCCACTTTGACACCTTCATGAGATACAATATGACCCAAATATTTCATTTCCTTAACCTCAAAGGAACACTTAGAAGGCTTGGCATATAGTTGTTGCTCCTCCAATAGTTTCAGGATCATGTCAACATGGTGTACATTCTCTTCCCAATATTTGTTATATATTAGCATATCATAAAAAATAAATAAATAAAATTTATAAGGAAGGGTTTAAAAATATAATTCATCAATATTTGAAATCTAGAGGGTGCATTGGTAAGGCCAAATGCCATCACAAAAAATTCATAATGACCTTCATGTATCCTAAAGTATTTTTTCAAAACATCATCTTGCCTCATTATGATTTGGTGGTATCGAGAATGAATATCCAACTTGGTAAATAAAATTTCTCCCTATAATTCATTTAATAATTCATCAATGACAAGAATATAAAACTTATCTTTATTGGTCATCTTGTTGAGTTCTCTATAATCTAGACACAGATGCAATGAATCTTCCGTTGTACGACCATCACAAATAGTACAAAGAAAGCACTTTGGCTAGGTTGAATGATGTCATTATCTAACATTTATTGAACCATGTTTTCAATCTCACTCTTTTGTGCATACGGGTACTTGTAAAGTCTAACATTTGGCGGTACACTTCCCAATTGCAAGTGAATACCGTGTTCATGATATCGAGTAAGTGGAATACCTTTAGGAATATCTCCAAATAAATTGGAATTATTGTCAATAACTCTATGTATATCCAGAGGGATAAAGGGTATACATGCTTGAAAATCTAGTGAGCACAATTGTGCAATCACATGAAGGTGTACCTTTTTTAGCAATCTTGTCATGATGTTAGAGATTATCACTTCAGAGGGTTTCCTTGGAATGCCTCTGAGTTCAATTTCCTTCCCTTATGAGGAGAATCTCATGAAAAAATCCTTAAAATTAAGAGACATTGTTCCCAATGGTTGTAACCATTTGGACCCTAACACAACACCAGCACCACCCATTTGGATTACAATCATTAGGCTATCCAATAAATACTCCCCCATAATAATATTAGTACTGTGTCACTTCCTTGGACAATTTATGGTACCTCAATCTACAATAATTACTTGAAACTCTGGTGTTTTATATATAAATAAACTAAGAAGTTTGTCTAATTTAGAATTAATGAAGTTATGGGTACTACCATAATCAATCAACATTTTTATATTTTTCTTTTTAATATATACTTCTATCCTAAGAGTTTGAGGAGTGCTAATGTCAACCAATGCATGGAAATATATGGTTGGAGTAGTATCTTATATTTCTACCTCTTGAGACTGTTCTAGTTCTAGATATTACTCCTCTTCAAAATCTATGTAAAGTAATTTCTCTTCATTGCATGTAAGTCCCTTACTATACATGTTGTCACAATTGGAACATATTCATTTTTCTCTTCTTTCCTCCACTTTCTAAGGAATCAACCTTTTAGGGTGGGTATAGTCCTTTTTCTCTTCTTTCCTACACTTGCTAAGCATCAACCTTATAGGGTGGGTGAGGTCGGGGGGATGGAGGGAATAATTTTACTTTCAACTTTCCATTCCAAACTAAAAGCATTCTCCAATTATTTAGGTTCAAAGATACATACCTCATGTTGAATTCTCTTCTTTAAAGTTCCCATAAAGAGATCCAACAAATTATCCCGTGGAGTTTTCTACACTCTAAGACTCAAATTTTGAAGCTAATTAATGTGCTCTATAACTATATCTCTTTGCCTAAGATTTATCAATTGGATAAATAAGATGTTTCTCTTAATATACCCATAGTTTGTTATCAATTAATCTATAAATATAGACCAAGATAAAATACTAGAGTCCTTTTTATGGTCATAAAGTCACTGGTACCAAACAAATGGATCAGGTTCTAAATGCAAGGATGCAATAGTTACCTTTTGTCAAGTTGGCACTTGGTGTAGATCAAATAATTTCTCCATTTGAAATATACATGTTATTTGATAATTTTCATCAAAATTTGTCTTATCAATTATGGGAATGAAGTAGTTCCTTGGTTCTAAGTTGAACCCACAATGATGTAGATTGTAGAGTAATGAACGATCAAGTGTTGAGGACTCAAACATATTATTCTCCAATACTTTTTAAAGTTTCTCAATATGTGACTGGGATGTGGCTCTTTTCTTATCCTTATCTTATTGTTGAGGAGGTGAATTAAGGGTAAAGAGGAGTCTCATCTCATTCATAACTACCTCCTTCATATCTTCAAGTTCATCTTTACTGGCCATATTTTGAGCCATTATTTCCATATTTTGAATACTTAGTTTCAAATTACCTTATATATAATTTTTTGTGTTTAAAAATTGAACATGTGTCATTGATATATCACTCAATTATTTAACTTTTTCCTCCAGATTGGATTGGTGGTTATACATTTCTTCATTTTTCTTCATGGGTCATGGTTGAGCTCTTTGGAGGTTTAATTGGTGTGGAATTTTTTGCATAGCCCATTTTTCATGTAATCCCAAAATAATATTTACCTATAATTCTCCTATTTTTTCTCTTTATCACACCTTTTGAATCATCCAGAACAAATATTCCAATTAAAAGTTATGCAAGTTTCAAGTTAACATACCTTTAAAAACCCTGATTTGTAGGTATCTTTCTAGTTAAGATTTTTATTGAATCGTGACCTATAAACTGTCGTCGGTATCTCATTGAAACATTTCGTCACAACAAATCTTACAACTTTCTGCAAGCTCTTAGTTCTACAATGTTTATTGAAAATTTAAGATTCATTGTGTTAGCTTAATTCCATGGAATCCTAAAATAATTTGAAACTCAAAGGAAAATAGATAGAGACAAAAACACATCCACACATCTATAAAAATAACATAATATATACCATGGGAAAACCCAATATGGTAGAAAACCTATCAAGAAGTGAGGACTATGCCTAACTCTTTTCTTCTCCAATATGCAATGCGAATGCACAAAAAGTGGTACTCTCTATGGAGTTACCTATGACAATGGCATGCATGGATCCTATAATATCTCCAAATTCCACTGTTATGCTCTAATATCCATTCCCTGTCTCTTGCTCGACTATGGAACAATACAATAATACCATAAGAATGGAACCCCTTTCTTATCCTAGTGGTATAGAATTTAACAATGTCCTAATAACCATCTAGGGTTAGTTTTAGGGGTTTTGCATGCCTAAACTCTTGATTAGGGTTAGGGTTTTGTACCCTATATAATGTTCTTGAAATTCCACGCATGACTAGATCCACATTATGGGTAGTGAGAGATGGTGTGGAATCCACTCATTACCATGGTGGTCAACATGATAGGTCATGTTGCAGGAGGCATAACTTCCTCATACGAACTCCCATTAAAGTGATCTTTGCATCATTGGAAGGATATTGAAATGTAAAAAAACATTACGGGGTAAATAACTATGCCGATAAACCTTTGACCCCTAAAAACATTGTTTAATTCCTCAAATGGGCCTCAGGAGGTTCTGGACCTGAAATCTGCAAAGTAAGACCTGCCCCTAAAATGGGTCCTACATGATAATTCATCTAATACTTCTACCCAAAATGCACCAAAATAGATGAAAAATAATATATTGATCCATTTCATATTATACCTCCCCAATTTGGTAGGATTTTGGGGCCAATATATTTTACTAAATGAGGTGAGGAAATTTTTGATCTACCTTCTCTTTAGAGTACCATTTAACCTTGCCTAGAAGTTTCCCTTTCAACCCAACCTTATAGAGTTCATACTATCCTCATTTGGTTGTTATGGGTTTCTTATGCAAAATTGTATATTTTACTAGCTCTACCTAAGCTTCTATGCCAATTCCTTTACAAAAGGTAAGACCTACTTAAGTTCCTAGTCCAATATCAATGGTTCAAAGAGTTTCAAATTTTCCACATTCACTATTGAGTAAATGTGCATATATGGGGGTATATTGAGTTTGTAGGTATAATATCACACCTTATCCAACACTTCAAAATGACCATACCACAATTCCTCAATCTTATTACCGGGACTTGTAGTCTTTCCTTATTCAAGTGCAACCAAACTCGGTCTCCTAACTTGGATTTTTTCTCAACCTTATGTTGTCCATGTCTAGCCTTGTACTTTTCCTATGACTTTTTCAATGTCTCATCTACTTGCAAATGGATTTGTATGATCTTATCAATGAATTTTCAAATTTCCATATCTTAATGCTTCACCTATGGTGTCTTCCCTCACCCCCCCTTTTTTTCCATATAAAACATCTAGAGGTGAAGGTGGAAGATATGCAAAGAAAGTTTCAAAAGGGGACTTACCAATGGAAGCGTGGACTGATTTGTTATAAGAGTGTTGGATGTATATCAAAATCATCATAGGTATTTGAATTATTTTGATTATAACCCCTAAAAATATTTCCCAATGTCATGTTCACCACTTCTATTTTCCCATATATCTATGGATGGAAAGATATAGACCTCTTCAACTTAGTGTCTATCTTCTCCCAAAGTATAGTCCAAAGGCATTGAGTAATCTGGTATCTCTAGCTAAGATGATACTTCTTGGTATCCCAAAGTGCACCCAGACCTTTTCAAAGAATAATTATGTTGCTTCTTGTCCTTTGAAGGCATTTGTACAAGCCATAAGAATGCACATCTTACTAATCCTTTCTACTACCACAAATACATAGTCATGTCCCTTCCTAGTTCTTGGAAGACTACCCACAAAATCTATGGATATGTTTTCTCATGGTCTAGTCGGTACATGTAAGGGATAGTATAAAACTTGCTTCCTGTTGTTGGAATTTATTGTATAGTAGAGTATGCATCCTCTAATAAACCAAGATACATATTCTTTCATTCTATACCAATAAACATACCTTTGTAAGTTGACAACTATCTTTCCAACACCAAAATTCCCCACAACTTTGGAGGTGTGAGCCTCTCTAATAAGTTGCAATATCTCACCTTTAGTAAAATAGATCTTGTACGGCTTGTAGAGTAACCCATCGTAGAGATGATAGTCAACCTTTATTTCACCTAATTATACATGGAATTGGACTTGTAGTTACTAAAATACCTCCTTGAATTCCTCATATTCTCAGTGTATTCCTCCTTGTATGAATCATGGGTGAAAGGATCCATATGCATAAGAGTATCCAAATACATGATATTTCCTATAGGTGACCTTAAGAGAATGTCTACCAGCTTGTTTTTACTTACTTTCTTATATTTGATGATTAGATGGAATTGTTGTGAAAATCCCATCCACTTGTAGTATTGAGTTTTTTGTAGCTTACTCCGGGCCTGCAAATACTACAATGGTTTGCGATCAATGTGAATTATGATCTCCTTTCCCATTAGATAGTGCTTCCATTTATTAACAAATTGAACCAAGTCATAGATTTCATTGTCATATGTATGATAGTTTAGGAATCCACCATGGAGCATTTCAAAATGATAGCATACTAACCTTCCTCCTTGCATTAAAACAACTCACGTAGCATGTCCACTTGCATTTGTCTCCAATTTGAAAGGATTATGCAGGTTGGGAAATGTGAGAAATGATGCCTAATTGATCTTTCATTTGATCTCTTCAAAGGATTTTTGTTGATTCATTCCCCATTGGAAACCCTTTCTACCAACTGTTATGGCATAGAGAGGTGCAACCATAGTTGAAAAGGAAGCTATGAACTTCTGAAGGTATTGTGTTTCCCAAAAAAGGATCGCAACTTCAGTGAATTTTTTAGGATTTGGTCACTTTGTGATGGCATCCATCTTTACAAAATTAGTCTTAAGTTCTCCTATGCCAATCACATACCCTAAATACACCAAATACTGTTGAGCAAATTCATCATTTCTTAAGGTTGGACAACAACTGATGTTTGTTTAGGATCTCTATCACCTTCTTGATATGTGCAACATGCTATTCCTAGGTACCACTTAAAGAAATATATCATTTAAACACACTATTAAAAATGAATCTATAAAAGGATTCAATACATCATTCATCAAATGCATAAATGTAGTTGGTGCATTACACAAACCACAAGGAATTACTAACCATTTATAGAGAACTTTCCTAGTCTTGAAGGTAGTCTTCTAGGTGTATTATTCCTTCAATCGTCCCTATTGGTATCCTAAATTAAGATCCAACTTGGTGAAGTACCTAGCATATCATTCATTGATCTAGAAAATAATTTATCTCGGGCAAAGGGTATTGATTCTTGAAGGTGATCTTATTTATATATTTGTAGTTAATACAAATATTCCAAGTCCCATCCTTCTTGGGTACTATGACGATAAGTGAACCACAATATGAGGTGCTTGTTTAGATTACTCCCTACTCCATCATTTGTTGCAATTTCTTCTTCGCCTCTTCTACTTATAGAAAAGAATGTCGGTATTGTGCAAACTTTGGCAATGGAGAATCAAGAAATAGTCGTATCTCATGCTCCACTTCCCTATTAGGAGATTTCCCTTTAGGATCCTAGAATACTTATCTATATTTTTGAAAAAGGTTATCCAACTAATGTTTTTTCTCTTTAGTGCATCCCTATAGAGATGCCTTTAATTTTAACGATTCACCTTCTTGTTGATTATGTTTTAAGAAAATAAATACAAAATATCTACTTGAACTAATTAGCTTCTTGTATTGGTTGGAACTTACCAAAGAGATACTTTATTTACATTTGTGCACATTAATGATGAAATATTTCCCATCCTCAATCAAGTGGTATTGGTTTCCTCTCCCCATGAAGATTGCATCACTCATACACATGTAGGGGATTGCAAACACAATACAACCAACATCAAGTGGTACTACATCTACATCCACTTTATCAATATAATATGCACTTATAGAAAATTTAATCTTGCACTTTTTTGTGACCTTAAGTTATACATCCTTATTTATTGATCCCAATGGGTAGGGACTTGGATGATCATTCACATACAATCAAAAATTACTTACCATGTCTTCTACTATGATATTGTCCTGTGAACCGAGATCAAATAAAGCATGAACCTTGGTATGTTTTACCTAAATCTTGATGTGCAAGAGTTTCGTCATCTCCTTCTATTCCTTGGGATGGAGGATACTTAGATTCATATCCTTTTGCACTATAATGCAGACAATATTCTCATCTAGATCTGAGCTAATCTCTACCCGGTTTCACAAATCCATGGTCAACATGTTCTTCTTCTTGGCATCCTTCTTTGGGTCTTTGGGTTCTACTCTCAATGTAGTTTCTAGCATCATCTTCAATGTGACCATCAATGTTGCAATGATTGCAATGATTGCAACATTTTTTCAAATCCTTGCACCAATGAGTCATGGTTGTAGTCTTATTATATTTTCCTTTCCCATTCTTCTTCCCATCCTTAGAAGTATCTAAGTGTTTGGTCTACTAATCATCACTCACACTGTTTCCTTGGTTGCAACCTGCAAGGAGAGGATGAATTGTTGACCTTGTGATATTTTTCCCAAAACAGTATTGGCAACTCCACTTCTTAGTTTTCTTATATATAGGTTGTATTTTACTGGTTAACTGATTTGGGGCGTTTTGCAGGACCATACTCTTGTGGTTCATACCCCTAACTAGTAGAATTTGCAGGCTCAAGGCCTATTAATTCCAATCATATTTTGGCCACATGGTTCTGGAATCTATTTTGTGTTGATCTACATGATTTTTTCTTTAATTTACATTTGATCGTGGGAATTTATTTTCATAATCCCCATGTGATATATCCACACAGCCTCTGTAAGATATAACCCACACGATTGTTTAGAGAAAAACTATGTGGTGGTTGAAAAGTTTTGTCTCTTCTGTTTGATTTCATCACATACAATAGTCCATATGGATACCAACTCATGCTAAGGGATTAAAAAACAACTCATTAGTTGTTTTTACTTCTTTATAGAGAAAGTCACATAGTCTAAATAGGGGGGAAAATCATCATTGCAACTTTTCTAGGTAGAGCATTTGAGGTCCCAATTTAACCTCTTAGCTCTCACTAGAGTAGACTATATTATTCTTCATCGATTTTAAAGTTTAAACGAAATTATTATTTTAGGCACTTGAGAAAAACTCACATTTCTTTCAACTCTTTTGCTTCTTGCATATTTCTCTTCACTTTTTCACACAAACAAGGGACCTAAAGACTCTTTTTCTTTCTCTCACAACTGATCTTAACGGATTAGAAAAATTAAAAGGTTTGAAATACCTCCCTTATTATACTGAGCTTCAAATTTATCTTTTGCAATTCATTCACACTTAGAGAGTAATTAGGAGAAATGAACCGCTCATGTTCATATTTATTTACTTTATAATCTCAAAGTTAATTGCAATTTTTACTTTCTTTGACTACAAAGCACATGTGTGTATCTCTCACTCGAATCACACACTAAGGGACCTAAAGAATCATTTCATTTTGAGTATTCTCTCCATCTTACAGTCACAAGGGTGATCTTGATGACTAAAAAAGTTGAAAGGTTTAAAATACCTCCCTTGTCACACCATTTAATGAAATTTGAACCCATTAATAACAACTTGCAACGTAATCCCAACCAAGTAAAATCCTCTATCAAAGAAGTCACAAAACAATTTTTAGTTAGGATAGGAATGATTAGGCTAGGCATACAAATAATGCCCACCAATATTCTCCATATGAAACAATAGTGGTTGTTGAATTTTAGAGAATTTTAAATCCCTCTATAAGAAAGTGTGATCAAAATCAGATAATAAATTGTGGTAACCAAGGATTCTAAAGCCAAGGTAGAGTTGTTTTTGTTCACTAGATTAAGCCACTGAGCTCTTTGTGGAGGTGACACTCTTATCATTTGAGGCTAAACCTCTTATCTACACTTGATGTAGATATATTAGTGGCCAAGAATTAGGATTATCACCAGGAGGAGTTTGTGGGATGCATTTGCAACTGAGTTAGATTTTGTTGGTTATTGGAAATGATGCCAGTCCTTTCATAACATAGTCCCAATACCCCTCATTATAATTTATTCACTCATACCTTCACTAGTTGTCTTTGATGGGTTCATAATCATATGACAAGAGAGCTATTGGAAGGCCCAATGACATTTTGAGTGGAAGGACGTTAGGTCAATAGGAATATATCATTGCCTATTTTTATTACAAATATCATCTCTGTAACTAAAAATAACTTACTCTTGACACTATTTGAAATTTTGAAACATACTTTTTCACTTGCACCATCTTGCATATGTTATCATGATCATCATATTTTTGCATTTGTTGATTGTGTTTATTATCCTTATTAGTTCCCTAGAATTCATCTCACCACACAAAAAGAACCATTGTAGACCTAATAAATCATAGGAAACCTTTAAGGCTAAAATTACTTCCTCCTATTCGTGGAGGGGTTCCTACACTCACACCTCCTAGAAGACTGTAAGGGATAACACCACTTAGGGGACATTCATGGGAATCTATGACCATATCAGTTGTGCTCGAATTTTTTTTTCTAAATTCTTCTTCTCTCTCACCCATCACACCTCCTTCTCCACTAAGAAGAGGTTCATTCCCCACATCATCACCCCCCTCACCAACAATAAGAGGTACCCCACCACAAAAACCAATGGTTAGACCTTCTCTCTCATTACCATTACCATTCATGGCAAGTTTGAATATCCTAGATTTATCCAACATCACAAATGATCCCATCCAACGCGACCTGGATGAATGACTACACATGTTGATAAAGATCCCATTTGACATTCCCAATTTCGAGGGAAAGCACAGAGATGACATGCCCAACCATGTGATGTCATTCCATCTATGGTGCCAATCCAATAACATACTGGAAGATATTGTGCGACATCAATTATTCTCGAAAAATCTCATAGGACTAGTAGCTAAGTGGTATGCCAATATATCATATGGTGCTTATTCCAAATTTAAGTTTATAGCCACCATTTTCTTCAATTATTTCTAGTTACCAGTTCACCATGATCTTGGAATGGATATTTTGTCAAGGTTTAAGAAAAATACATCCATGCACATCGTAAATCACATCCATGAATGGAATAGATGCAGAACATTGTACACAATCACAAACCATCATGATTTCCTACTAGATTGATTTCTTGAATATCTCCTATCTATGATCACCAAAGACGTAGCAAACACTATGCCTCGAATTGAAGATGAGGTTATTCTGAATTCAAAACACTTTGATTTAATATATTCCCAATCAGGGTATTTATACACAACCATTCCCGATGTCCCTCGAAATTGTTCTCTAGATCAAGCCCCTCCCAACATATATTCTCACTCTATCGATGGGATGATTGGGGTTGTCTCTCATCAATGTAATACTCATAATCCACATGTCTCTTTGTCATACAACATGCCACACCAAATCCCACCTACACCTCAAGCCACAATATCCCCTCAAAGCATTCCAAATCTCCCTTTTGGACAAATGACGTGTGTTCCTTATAGTCCCACTTTCTCAAATGCAATCCAACTACAACCTGCACCACCTCAACTCCCCATGGAACCACTAGATACTATCTCCAAATCATATGGAAATCCCAACCCATATTACCTAAACCCATATACAACCCATACTTTCCATTTTTTGGTCCACCTAGTCCCCATGCCATGGCTTAAGCTAGGGTCAATTTGGTTCAACTCTCTCCCATGCAACAAACTCAAAACATTGAGCAGTTGAATGTGGACAATCCCCCTAATCCCTAGAATTAGGGAAAGAAGAAAGGTAAGAACAAAAAATAAAACCAGGCACAAGGGAAGGGGTAAATCCACCTACCCAACATAACTAGATTCCAGAATGAAGGAAATCAAAACCAAAATGCAGGGACCAAAAATTCCCCCAAACATGGAAATAATTACAACCTATGGACTAATTTCCATTGCACCATGCGTGGTGAGTATGGTAAACATACACACCATTGTCCTTTGATTCTAGAATTTCAATAGATGATGGAATCTATAAATAAAACTGATTCAAACCCACCTTAAGGGAAAAGTTCCCCACCGCCACAATAAGTGGTGTTACAATAACCCTTCACTAATCAAGGGGTCATTCCCCATCAACAAGAACCTTGTCCATCATGGGATGATTCTTTTCAAAACATCTTTATGAACATTGTAAAGTTTCATATTCAAACTCACACCAACTCATATGGTACATCTTAAATCCCCCAGAGAGAGGATACACCTTCATTCACTAGTGGGTCTCTACAAATACTGCATCCTAGTAGTGATATGATCCCTAGTATACCAAAACCATTGCTATGATAAGCTTCCCATAATCCTCATATGAAAGCAACACTTAATTACAACATTATAGATGACTTGGCCCAGTCACTTGCCACCATGTCCACCCTTAAAGTTATTCAATTTTTCCCTTCCCAAAAGAAGGAATTACTTTCAACATTAGGCACAACGACCCAATCGTGCCTTATGAATTTCAATCTATACAATGGTAAGCCTCAGTTTCCTTCGTCTGTTGCTTTCCAAATTCCTATCATAATCAAGAACATTATGATTCATTGATGTATTGGCGATGAAGGATCATCCACTTGTGTGATGTAAACCCATGTTTGGAAACGCCTTGAATCACCCAACTTAGTGTCATCATCCATCACTCTTCATGCTTATGATGGTCGATTGTCACAACCATGAGGCCTACACCAGAATGTCCCCATAGAATTACAGGGAAAAATGGTACTTCTTGATCACGTTGAAGTAGTCAGTGCATAACTCATTTACAAGATCCTCTTGGGTCATAGTTATATGTATTCCATGAATGTGGTTGCATCATTTGTACTCCACATCATGATGTTCCCCCATGATGGGAAAGTGGTCACCTTTGACCAACTTACTTACTACGATCCTTACCCCAATTCTAATCTAGATAACATCCTTCCAACGATAGGATCAACAACACTTACATCATACATAGATGTAGGTCTAGGAATTTACAAAGGATTCCCCTTGATGGGGGCATGCATTGGCCCTCCACTATTTATCTCAGCCTCCACCGATGGTATCATGTGTACTATATTCACATAAGAAGATAAAACACAATGTTCCTCCACCTCTATGACTTAACTTGAGAAAAATATCCACCCTAAAGGAGGAGTCACACACTTGCCTCCTTCGGCAACACTAGTTGTTTAGATACCCTTTCTTCCCCCCCCCTCAATCATGCAAAGAATGCTAGTCATGGATACACTTACCTTTCCAGGCCTCACTTTAGGGGTACCCATTTGGTATTTAAGTCCACCATACCCTAAAATTCTATCAAAATTTTATTCCTATTTTAAATTCACCCCATATGCTCCCACCAATGCACCATCTTTAGGTATCCCATGCCCAACAACACCAGTGGTGACACCATCATCGATCGCAACCAATTCGCACAATGGGGGCACAAAATTTCCAAATACAAAAGTTGTAGATTCACCAAGTAATCCCCCTACCCAAAGAGCCAACACACCATGTGCTTTATGTGATATAATAGGACATGTAATCAACCTGTAAGCACTACCCATGCATCAAACTCTTCAGTAGGGGAAATACTAGCTATTCCTCTAGTAGCCAATCCCAAACAAAAGAAAAAATTATTATCCACAAGTAATGCATGCAACATATGTTCTCAATTTCTTCATTACACTCACCATTGTCTCGAATTCCCTGTATTTCAAGATTCCCTCACTTTGATCCATTTGACACAATCCCTTGTTGTCAGCTCATAAGTAACCTTCATCAAGTCTATTTCCATCAATTTGGTAACTACTTCAAAGGATACTATTACTCCTCCCGTATTTTCTTCATGTGGACACCATCATCATATGATTCCTTTGACATTGGCATGATCCCACCTATTCAAACCAACCATCCTCAAAGCCCTGTCTATACATTGATTTGATCACACCCTACTTGTCCATGTTGTCCGTGTGGATCTTTTACTCATTTCTCATTCCAATGCCCCAATTTTTGCACATAATTAACTAATCATATTGAGTAGATGAGATTACTCGACAACCCCCCCCCTCCCTCTACAAGTTCACTAGCCTTTCCTCAAGAGGATATCCTACCCCCGACACATGATATGACTAACCATGTTAACATTTTTTACATATCATCATCATACCTTTCTACACCTGACGACCATTCATCATCACCATCAAAATATGTTCTTGGTGTATCACCAGTACATACTCCTGTTGTAGTAGAAAGCATGGGTTCATACCATGTGAGCGACATTATGCACATGCATGGGATTGTCCTCATGAATACTCATACTCTAGTTACTATTTCCCTTCGACCAAATGCTCCAAATGACTTCCTTAATCACTTCTTCTGTTTTGATGAAGAGATATTACAATCCATGACTACCCTTGAGGCGCCTTGGAACAACATGCATCATCAATCTTCCTTCTTACCTCAGAGTATGGGTACAATCACCCAAACGACTCATCAATGTGTCATCGAAATCAAATATTTCATTCCTCCTAACCATGTTGATTGGTTTAAAAATTCTATTCCCACTCCTAATTATTTCATAGAAGGTAACATGGCTAACATTTCTCTTACTATCAACGTGGATATTATGTCACTCTTGACATCATAGAAAACATTTCAATTGGTGCCAATTTCTCTCAACATAAGGTGAATGCTTACAAAGCACTATTCCAATAATATTGATATATTTTAACTTGGTCATACCTAGATATGGCAAGGTTCCACCCCGCCATCATGGAACACCATATTGACACATAGCCTAATGCTTCACTAGTACGATAGAAACAAAGTATTTTTCACCCTTCCAAAATAACTATTATCAAGGCAGAAATCGAGAAGCTTCACCAAGAATGGTTCATTCACCCCATTTCCTACACATAATGGGTATCAAATCCATAGTTATGAACAAAAAACAAGGAACATTACATGTGTGCACATGTTTTAGGGATCTAAACCAAGCTTTTCCCAAAGAAAACTTTTCTACCCCTTTCATGAACCCAGTATTCGACATGTGTGCCTGTCATGAAGTCCTGTCCTTCATAAACAGGTTTTCCAGCTACAACCAAATACAAATCCATCAGTAGGATAAGTATAAAATGGATCTTATGGAACCATGGGATACCTTCACCTATCGTGTCATGTCATTTGGACTAAAGAACATTGGAGCCACATTATAGTGCCACATATCCTATGTTTTTAATGACTTGGATCATATCATATTGGCTTACCTCAATGACCTCATAGCCAAATCAAAGAAATGTGATGATCACCTTGTTTATCTATGGATCATCATCTCAATATGTTAGCAGTACAATATACATTTAAACCCTCTTAAATGTGTATTCTATGTCACAACATGATTCCTACTACGGTTCATAGTATCTCAAAATGGGATCACCATTGATCCCCTTAAATTCCAAGCCATCCTCAATATTCCCCCACCGAAAACCTAAAATAAATTGTAGCTAATTCAAATCAAATTTAAATTCCTTTGCCACTTCATCCTATATTACACTACATAAGCGCGGGAATTTATACATCTGCTAAGGAAATACATCACCTTTTGGTTGGACGACCAAGCAAAAAAATCCTTTGAGGCACTTGAAAAGTCTCTCACATCAAATCCTCTCATCTCCCCACCTACCATTGAAAATAATTTTATCCTTTACATTTTAGTGTCTCCATTTTTTATCTTTGGAATTTTATTTCAATATGGTTAAGACCAGTATAGTTCCATCTTAAACCTGGATCTACCAAGCACCGGGAGGGATCAAATTTCTTGAGTTGTAAAGTTTTTAATATCTTAATTTTTTTACACATTAAGAAAAAATTTACACCTCAAGATATTTGATCTGTGCTTGATATATGTAAGTTTAAGATAAAATCAGGATAATTAAATTTCTTTTGTTTAAGCTAACATCATCAGCATTTTTATTTCTTTTTATGGAATATCAAGTTACATAACATTACACAATGTTACGTGTTACAACAAATCCCCCATACTAGACTGTAGAGCACCTCACTACTATCGATGCAATCAGTATGAGCACATCATTTATTACATTATAAATACGCGGGAAGGACCACCAATCAATTACAACCACAATGAGAAGTTAGCATTGGACATCATCCTCTTTGTACAAAAACTTTCACATTACATCTTGCTACAAAAAACCACAATGATCGAAAAATCTAACCCAATGTAGTACATACTCGGCCGACAACTTATTAATGGTAAGTTTGCTCGATGGATAATCATTATTTAAGAATTTGATCGAGAGTTTGTAACACCCACAACAAAAAACCCCTTAGCCTGCTAAACTCATTACTGATATATGTGACTGTCATAGTGGAAACCCTTGTTAATGATCAATGTCAAATGAAAACTTGTGTATCCTTTCTATTGAAGATCCATGGTATGAATAATTCCTCACATATCTCCACACACGTAAATTTTCTTCTCATCAGCTCTCACATGATGATCGTCACCACATCTGTCATCAAGCCCCTCTTTATATCCTCATTGGAGACATTCTATATCGATGCAGGTCTAACACCATTTTGTGAAGATGTTTATCTCATGACGAGGCTGAGAAAGTCTTTAATGAGTTCCACAATGACACATGCAGTGACCATTTATCAAGATTGGTCACCACCCAAAAATTTTGTGCGTCGAATACTTTTAGCCCTCGCTCTTCAAAGATTGTATTCATGTCGTAAAAAGGTGTGAAAAATGTTGAATCTTCTCTATCAAAAGAAGGCCCCCTCCAACCCCTTTGCACCTAGTCATCACTATCGGTTTCTTCTACAAGTGGGGCATTGAATTCATGGAATTCAACCTGCATCTGATCAATGCAATGATTACATATTATTTTCCATCAATTACTTTACCAAGTGGGTTGAGGCCATGCTCACTTTTAATAACATTGGTGCCACAACAACTAGGTTCTTCTTCAACCATGTCATCGCGTGATTTGGTGTACCTAAACAATTGGTTGATGATAATGGAACTCATTTCCAAAATGATATTTTCCAAGATTTATCTTTCTTGGTGGGATTCACACAAGAGTTCTCCACCCCTCACTATCCACAATCCAATGGATAGGTAGAGGCGGTCAATAAAATCCTCAAGATCATGCTCCAAAGGATAGCCAAGAAGAACAAAACCAATTGGCATCACATGTTATTTTTGGAGCGATGGGCCTATAGAAGATCTATTATGACTATGATGAGATTCATTCCTTTCCACCTAGTTCACAACATCAAGGAAGTCTTACCCATTGAGTGTCAAATATATACTCTCCAAACCACAATGGGACTACTACCTGATACGTCGGCATTAAAGAAACAATTTCTCGCTTTGGAACACCTAGATGCAGAACATTACACTCCATTACAACAAAATGAAGCCAACTACCAAAGACCATATGATCACCAATTTCATCCTCACATATTTCATGAAGGAAATCTGTTCTCATTTTTAATGCCAAGGACAACAAACCATGTTCTGGGAATTTTGTCCTAATGTGGAATGGCCCTTACATCATCAAATGATGTCTTCCCAAAGGATCTTATTTGCTTGGTTTTCTATAGGGAATCCTTCTCAGCAACCATGTCAATGGTTGTATTTGAATAAATTCTTTCCATAGCCAAAAACCCGAGATGACTATCATCCATGTGAAAGTTTCCACAAAACAATCACATAACGAGTGACATCCCACTCATAGCCTACATTGCCCCTTTCAAAAAACAAAATGTAGATCCAATGTATTTAAATTCCCTTGAATTTTTCTTTTCCTTGATTTATCAACTATGAATAATCCATGCTATGTTTTGTTTTCAAATGATTTCCAATACAAATTGTTATGTCGGCTTCATTGATGGTGCGAGTCATTGGTCAAAGAATTGCGCAACCACTGCATAGGCCATTTATACCCCATTGCACACTCTACCACATAGGTGGTTTTCCCATTGGTCCAAACACTAATAAAAAAATTTGAGCATGACATTGTGATTGGATTATTGGTTGATGCCACCCATTTTCGCATTCATCATATTCATATCCACCTAGATTCTCAGCTCCTCGTTGTGCAATTTAACAATGTCTTTCATGTACGTAATCCATGTCTATTTTGCAAGTTCCTTCGAGTGCATCTCCTGATTCATCAATTTGAAATCATCAAGTTCATTCATGTCCCTAGAAGCACTAATTCATTAGTGTACCATATTGTTAATGAAATACTAGATTGACACTTATTACATTAACAGTACATTTGATCAACCAAAGCAAATAAAAATTTATGTTTTTACCATACATTTATGTTATAGGCATTATATGTACATAAATTAAAAGCATAAATACACATCATCATGCATGGACAAGAACACATAAATTCAGATAGACCAAAAAATGGTGTGTGTATATATATTGTCATGTATAGAATGTACATCATTTTCCTCATCGACATTTATAAAAAAATAGTCTTATGGAGGTACATCAAAAACTCGCATCAATACATATACAAAATGGGGCTCATCGGCCTATATAAAATGGGGCTCATCATCCCATACAAAATGGATCTCAAAGTATTGTACATCATGGAGAACCCCCTTCTGGAGGAGGAGGAGGTGGATTAAGAATCACTAAAGGTGGTACAACATCCATAGGAAGTATTGTTGGTCCTACAACTGTCACTAGTGGTGATGGTTGGGGGGGGCATATCACTGCTCTTAAACATTGTGAGTGCCTAGAAAATATGATTCAACACATCAAAATGAACCATCATTTTCCTACCCCTACTCGGAATTGTATGCATGGTACCATATACTTATCATCTAAGTCGATGAACTCCCGCTCGTTGACCCCATCCATCAAGATCACCACCATTTCTCTAGGTCAACCAAATTTGTTCCAAGGTCACTCCTTGTCAGTCTAGATCCACTTACCTATGCCCCCTCCTCTTTTAGGCACCTCCACTGATGCTCCTACGTAGGGGAAGATCCATCATTGCAAGTAACCCAACAAGTCGTACTGATCCAACATTTGCACTAAATATGACACATACAACACCCATTAATCTCATTTATGCATAGTCAACAATAAGAAACATGTGTATAAATGGAATCAAAACTTGGAAAATAAATGCTCACCTCTAGAATCCCACCCCTTATTACTAGGTGGGGGTAGATATAGATTGTTTCTATAGTCCATTGCACTCCATGGATATATCTTAATAGGCCCAATTCGTGATCGTCAAACCAACAGATAATGCAGTGTGAAGAAATTCCCAACCTCTCCACCTCTGGCCCTGGGAATCACCCTAACTTAGAACTTCATACGGGGCTCCCTTGGCCCCTCACTGTCACCAATACAGTAGGACAAATTAAAAATGATTTCAAAAAATCAGCCCTACCCCTATTTATAGGCCAAAATGCCCAATTTTCAATAGCTTCGTTTGGTATTTTTGTAACTCCATTTGATGAACTGCTAGTACTGTTGCAATTAGGATCATGAGATATTCAACATGGTTCCATTCGTTTTATTTGGAATGAAATTTCATCTGACACTCATTTTTTTGTTGTTTCATAAGGTATGGTAAACTAATGTCAATAATTATTGTACCATCAAATTTCTTGTCATGAACACTCTTATTCTTTGGTATTTGCATCAACATAGATATATCAACTTGACCATACATATAGGACCCATATCCCCTCTAGTTACATTGCACTTATCTAGTCATCTCATTGATATCTATAACGCCTTCATCCCTCGATACAATGCATCACCTCCTTCACTCAACAATGGCATTACCAGGAAGTAGCATGACCCCCCATGGGTGTGCACACCATTACAAGCCTCCCCAAATTTTGACACCCATGATGTCAAACAAGCCTAAGGAATATGATAATTCACCATCTTACCAAGAAAACCACATTCACTATTCTTGTTGCATCTTTATGACTCCCTCATCAAATTCCATGACACATGTTACAGTTATGATTCAAATTTTACCTCGCATCCCCCTCATGATCAGTAAAATATATGAGTTTATCTTTGTTTCACCAACCGCTAAGAGTATCATCACAAATCCCCACCCTCTATACACACCAATAACATTTTATCACCCCTGCAGGGATGCTTTGCATGGTATTCACTCATTGGGTACCTGTCTCCTCATTTGTACAAAACATCCACATAGTTCTATTTGTATAAATGTGTTCCTTGATCCACTCAAAACGCAAGAACCATACCACATCACTTTATTGTTTTTGAAGCACCCCCTAGTCACCCTTGATCGATGTACTCGTGTTCATTATTCCCAGTACCTTCAGTCTTGTTTTTGTCATCCAAATTCACCCTACCATCGTTAATCCTCATTTGAAAAAATCACATCATGACCAATTTGTAGTATGTTCATCCCCTTTACACCCTACACTCTCGTTTCAATAATGCTACCATACACCAGCCACCCAGTTTACTCTGATCAAGGGAAGTCATGAACCCCACACTTATCAACCTATCTTGTTTCAATTCTATCACTATCCTAGTTGGTTACAAAATTTTCTTGGTTCTCATGATAATCCCATCATTTTACCACCAACTTTGGCTCTCATAAATGCTAGCTCACTTCATTTTGAGAATTAAGGCAGTAATGATCATACATTGGTTTCCATTTTCATCAAAATAAGGGTTAACTTTGGACTAAGAAGAGAGAATCATCAGTTCTCTTTTCCTCATTTGTCTCCCCTATGTTTGAAACCAACTAATTTATTACATCAGGGGGAGTCATACATTCTGATGGTTGCAGTGTTCATAGTTATGATTGAAGACATTTGTCAAACCTGACATAAGCAAGTTTCTCACCTAACAGCTTCATCATTATTCAAGTCCCCCACTCCAATGGGTTTTTCACAGTCATTAGTAGTTTCTCTAGTCCTCTAACATAATTAGCACCATCATAGTTACAGGCACATTTACTTTTGGAAAGAATGAATCCAACTTCATTCCCCCATCAATAGTTTACAATAAAGCTCCCCCCCTCGACCTTCTTCTATTGTAATTCAGTTTGATATAATTTCATGAGCATAGGGATTCTTGTCTTATTTGTATATCACCATATTTATGTGTCACCTATCGGTTATTTGCTTCAATGATCATCACCAATGTCATTCCCCCCACGGGAAGTCCTTTATTCTCAATAATTTCTACCTTACTATCATAGTTTGTAATAACAACATGAGGGAAATAAATAATGATGAATTTTGACTATACAAAATCTTCCTAACCTCACACATTAGGGGGCATCTGTTATCACCTCAATTTCACACACATGTGAGATTTTGGCAATTATTGCAGAATGGCATCAACATACAAAATGCAGCTCATTAACATCAACCTCATCAAATTAAAAATTGGAACTTGACCTTGGAATGAAAAAATACTAATTTTGTACAACCTCACAAATTTTTAAAGGAAATATGTGTTCATTTGCGTGGGTAAAGTCTTGAAAACCATGTGGTCATTCCAACCATCAAACCATTAACTTTCTATGGTGCATTCAAGGACCACAACCACATTTTGGATCAAAAATTTGAATTGGTCTCTTCACATGCTTGGGAACATTCAATATCCCATACTTGTACCTCAAAGACCACTTCATGAGATGGAGCATTTACATGGAAAACTAGATGTTTGAAGACCTTTGTTTGGTCTATAAAAGGAAGACATGAGCATGCATTTCATAAGAGAAATCTAGAGCAAGTTATTCTACAAGAATTAGTTTGAGAGCTCATATCTCATACTTCTTACCATCATTTGGAATCACAAATATCCCTTGACTTCTTTTTCAAGAAGCAAGTGTTTCTCCTCATCATTCCAAGTTAGTTAGTAAGCAATTTGAGAGAATTCAAAAGGACCCATTCCTAAGGGGGAGTGTTGGCTACCATTGAAGCTGCATTCTTCTAGGTGACATGATTTGTATATAAGTTTTTTTCATTGGACCATACTATATGGTTGAAGCTATCTCATTCTCTTTGTTTTATGGTATTTTATCACTTGATAATCTTTTATTTCACTCTGATTTGTTGAATTTGGATTTAGCTTGTTAGTGTTTGGTCTACTAATCATCACTCACACTATTTCCTTGGTTGCAACCTACAAGGAGAAGAAGAATCGCTCACCCTTGTGACATTTTTTCCAAAATAGGGTTCTTGGGATATATACCTAACATAATGGCCATTTTTCTAAACTTAGTGGTGTACTCTTGTACATTTTGACCTTGTCTCAGTTGAAAGTAATGCCAACAAATCCATTGGTCCTATTTATACCCAATAGGGTAAAAATAGGATTTGATGAGGGTTTTAAAGTCCCCCCACTTGGTTACTAAGGGATACCCCTCCAACCTATGTGTCTCCATGTGGATTTCCTACAAAGTTAGGGCATGGACCTCTAACTTTAGTCGAGCAAATGATATATTTTCCTCCTCTACTATGTTATGGACACTAAAATAAAATTCTAACTATTGCAACCACTTATTTAACTTAATACCATTAGTCTTATCTTGATAGGGCTTGATGTCCACTTTTTCTTGCACCTTAAATAGAGATTGAGAAGAACTATTGCTACTGGAACTTGGTTTCTCTTTCTTTGGCATTTTTTCATATCTTTTTTTGATCTTTAGTGTCCCCCAGTTTCTTGTCTAATCCTACCTCCAATTTAGATCCACTATTGTAATACCTCCCGTTTTGTCTTGGAATGTATTTAATCAAAATGATGCAAATGATGTAAATATGCTAGTATGGATTCCTAGTGCAGAGCTCAAGGAAAAAACCTGATTAGTGAATGGCTAGGCATGTATGATGCAAATATTTCTTATTGGACTGTATGGTTGGCTTGTCATGATAACTCGAAAGCGATGTAAATATTATGTTGGAAAAATAGTAAAAATGGTCCAATATGGTTGTGTAAAGGGCATTAGAGGGGCTATGATTCCACTAGAGGGGAAGTGAAAATGAGGCCTATGGGAGATTAAATAATCTATTTCCAAGTGTCAACCTTACAACTCATATAATTGCTACCATGTGCTTTAAATGAGCCAATTACTTCAAAGTTTAAATATCAAATCCAATCAATGAATGCATGTGTGAGGTTGGTGGGGAAATTCCTCTCATGTAGGAAGCATGGGATGGATATATTTCTATGACATTTGTAAGGGTCATTTTCGTCAATGGTCAAAAGTTATGTTAGTTGTCTTGTCAGCATTACCTCCTTATCTTTTGGATTCATTCACTCATTTTCCTATAATTATGCATATTTCTACACTACATAGAGTCTCTCCTTCATGTTGTTCATACCATTACCAATTACCAAACTGTGTATAACCCAACAATTTGAATTTAGAACTAGAGTTGTGGATTTAAAGGGAAACGAGATGGTTGTAGGTGAGCATTGAGGTTTGGAAAGCTAGGAACCTTTACCCATTGAGTTTTGCTACTTGTGCATGTTTGAGAAGCCATGAATTAAGGCTATAGGTGGTTCTCCAATAGCATACAATAGAATGGACTCCTTCTATGCACACATTGGTAATAACCTGACAAGATGGATCGCCAGAGGGAACTGTCGATCAGTGAAAGGGATGACTGAGCCTAGAAGGGTGATGTGTGGGGTAGGTATTGTTGGATCCAAGGTTGTGATGGCTGAGTGAGATTCTTGTAGAGTTTTGTATGAGATTTTGGCTATGCATAGAGAGAAGAATGGGTTGTGGGATGTGAGAGAGAATCATGTAGGTGTTTCCGTGGCTCTGGTGGCCTCATAGCCCAGCTTGGAGGTGTCCTCTTAGTAGAAAGAGTATATGTTGGACATAGTTCCTAAGGTTGGGTGGAAAATTTCTCTTACATAGCCAATTTCTTGGATATTTTTTGTTTAAAGATAAGTATTCTCTCTATACTTTTTTTTATTTTTTGTAAGTTGCAGAATTCTATTAAACAGTGGAAATAAAAAATACATGAGGAATAGCTATCTGTGGTGGTATCAGTGTGTGGAGCCACCATCCCAGGTATTCAAGGAGATCAAATGGGGTACATGATTACAAAACCTCTGCTCGGAGTAAGGAAAGCCAATATTTTCTAGATAAGAACAATGTCTATAGTAGCTTGTATAAAAACAACTGAAATATACAAAATTAAGAAGAAGATTATAACAAAAACACTGGAGGTCGCAAGTAGCTTCTGGAACCTTTTTATCTCACTACATTTTCATCAGGGGGCACCTCTTCAAGAATCGGACAGCTGAAGTTGTCCTCCCCCATCGCTTCATGAGTCAGCAACTTGACTGGCTGGGGTTCCACCTTGCACCAGGGAAGAATTATATCCTCCTTCTCACCTCGAACCCTTTTAATTTCCATCTGACCAGCTATGGATAGAATGGGAAAGGAATTCGTTCTGAGTTCCTTGCCATGTGCCACCATGGTTGTTGTACAAACTCACTTCCTCTTGCCGCGGCCTAATTCTCCCCTGGGGCACCTTCTGCCACAATATTGCTACCACTAGTATCGCTACCACCAGCATGGATACCACCAGCACGACTACCACTAGCATGGCTACCACTAGCATGGCTACCGCTAGCATGGCTACCACTAGCATGGCTACCACCTGCATAAGTCTTCCCACTAAAGGTGGTTTCTAGACTCCCCAACAATCATTCCATCTGAACCAAATGAGTCTTCAGCATCTGGGTCATGTCCCTGGACTTGGACCAATTGGCCTTGGTGTCTTCCATAAGAGAGCCCAACATGTTATTGACGAGCCAATAGTGGTTGATGCGGCCCTAATTCCTGCCCGGGGAGAGGTGGTCGGAAAGAAGATGGGCTTCTTAGTTGTCAATGAGAATCCAAACAGGGATGGAGACCCCCTCCCCATAACCATCTGTTGCAACCAAGTCCTGATTGGTAGCAATTCGACCAATTGTCCCTATTCGGGGATTTCCCCACTGCCTCGACATAATTACAGAGAAACAGGAGCCGGTATCAGAATCAGAGTTCGCAGTTGGAGGCGAGGTGTCGAGGAGCAAAAAATTACTGTCAATCGGAAGCTTCTGCACTGTCGTCTCAAACTGCTTGTAAAACACCCCCGCAGACATCTTAAACATGTACATGAAGGATTCCATTAGAGCCACATGCATGAGAAGCATGGAGGTGGTATCCGGAGGCCAAGACCAGGTTGGCCGACGCGACATGGTAGCTACTAGAGTGAATGCGCCAGGGTGTAATCCTCACGATGCTTTGAATGCTCCTCCTCGCTCCTGCCATGGGTCGGGCTTGCTAGATGGTGTGCCGTGGGTTCGCCACGTACCCTATCTGCCACGACACTCGCATCTGGGTATATTCTCTTTTTATTTGATGTGTAATTATTTTATTATTATTCCTGTGATAATTATGCTTGTAAATGCATGTGGTGTGTGCATTGATAGATTTATTTATGTTGTTTATTTATTTATGCATATGCGCCCGCATTTTAAATGGTTATAAATTTGTAATATGGACATTGGGTGAAATTTAGAGGTCCATAATCCGTTCATGTCTCCCTCTATTGGTCGAAATGATGGATGGGGACACTACATCCAAACTGACCAAAAAATAGAAAATTGATCTCTAGAGTCTCCATGAGGATTGACATATTGCGAGAGATCTCAATGACTTATATTTCCAACTGTGTAAATCACTCTTCATATTTGCCCCTCAATTCTTCACTACACTCATTCTCCATGGCTAGGCCCATTTGAATACTTTCTTTGTTCTACTAACTCCTAGATCTTGCAATTTACCATAAAAAACCAAATAAAATTGCTTTGATACAAATATTATCTATAAAATTTCATGGATATTCAACTAGAATAATTTGTCACAACAGATCTTACAACTTTCCTGTTAGCTTAATTCCATATAATGCTAAAATAAATTAAAATGGAAATGGAAATAGATAGAGAAAAATAACACATCCACACATCCAGAAAAAATAACACAAGATATACCCTAGGAAAACCTACTATGGAGAAAAACCTAGCTAGAAGTGAGGACTATGCCTTGCTCTTTTCTTCTCCAAAATGTAATGCAAATACAAATTGGTACTCTCTATGGAGTTATCTATGACACTGTGGCCTATATGGATCCTAAAAGATCTCCTACTTCCTCTATTGTTCTCTAATATCCACTCCATGGTTCTTTCTCAGTGATGAAACAATGCAATAATACCATAAGAATGGAACCCCCTTCTTCTCCTAGTGGCCAAGTGTAGCTAGGTTATTCACACTAGCTAGTGCAGAAATGCACTTACTATGAGTTTTGGAACTCTTAGTAACATTTCGTGAGTAATGGTGTGTGCATGCAAATAAAAATAGTAAAAAGTAAAAATTTCTCAGAATTACTGCAGTAAAACAAAATCTAAAGTAAAACATTGAGCACCCATGAATCAAATATTCGTCGTATGAATCAAAGAATGCCTTTGTATTACAGTAAAAATAAATTTACAACATGGATTTACCTCAAAATGGTGAGAATGTATGGGACCTTGAAACCATAGAAATGGTGGTGCTATGGGTCTCCAATGTCTCTTGCTCTCCATCGAATGCTCACGGGTAGCCAAAACTCAACTATAGGGGAACACAAGCTCAAATATGGAGGCTAGGGTTTTGTAGGAATTTCGGCAGAGTTTCGGTAAGAAAGAGTGAAGATGTGTGAAATGGGGGCCTCCACCAGCTTTTTATAACAATTCTGGGTGGTGGTATTTTGTCCTGTGGTTTTGGGAAGTCAATAGTATAGTGGTTTTTTTACTTTTCCCTCCTTTTCTTTTATTTTGAATATGTTCCCCTTTTATTTTTCTTTTATTTTCGTTTTGGGAATTTTGACTATTTTGGAGGAATTTAATTACTTTCTTGAGGGAAATCATAATTTTTTCCCATTTGCTTTTAAACTTAGGGATTTTGGGTTTTGGGGGGCCAAATGTGTAGGAAAAGGGGGTAAATGGGTTATGCGACTAGGGGATGAGCTAGGTGATCAAATTTTTGGTGTCAACAGATTTACCCCTGATGTGTGAGGGTAGGAGCTCATAGTATGGCTGATAGACATCATAGGTTTTGAAATTTTCCAAGGTAGTGAGCATTGTGATGGTGGAGAACATAGACTGGTTGGAGAGTGGAACAAGTGCTTCATATGAATTGCAAGGGCTATAACTGCAAATACAACTCCTCAATAATTGATGAGGGAAATGTATTCTCAAATATATGGACAAAGAAGGCATACCCATGCTCATATAAATGTCTCAATATATACAAATAATGGTGAGGCCGAAAGGGGACCTAAACAATACATAGGTAACTACTGTGTACATCATAATGGTCCAGAGGGGATGCAAATATGGAATGTACTCATGGTATAACCATGAATTATCTAAGGAACTGATACATGGAAACAATGACATTCATCCTGAATACGGTATCACAACAATTGATGCCCTGCTGGATCTGAAGGGGTCCAACAACTAGATTGACTCAATGAGTAAGAGTTAGAATATCAGAGGTACAATGAACTGCATCTAAACTGGATACTCTAGGAAGCATATAACTGGAGGGATTCCAAATAATATCGCTAATGCAGTCGGATATCCATAGGATCATACTACTGGAGGGGTTCCGAATAGACTCACCAATGTGCTAGATTCAGGGGACATCCAGGGTCTTCGACCAATAACTAAAGGGACCAATACCTTGTACGAATCTCAATAGTGTGATGATGGAGCTGGAGTCGAGTGTTAACACCTAAAAGTCGTACACATGTGACATTACAACGATTTATCTAGTAAAGAGTCATCAACATAAAGAATGCATCTCACCACATGCATCCTCAACAGATCCAAAATACAACATGAGTCCATAAATTCTAAGAAACAGTCAAAACAAAGGGTATCAGGGTATTACACAGTGGACCCGCGCTATAACGCAAGTTACTTGAACAATGCCCGTGCTGCATCCACGCACATTTTCCTTCGATAGCCACGCTACTGTCAAAATTATGGGACCACTCACTCCAAATGACACATTAAAGTCTCAATCCTCCCCAATGATCATAATTCGGCTCCTCGCACTTGGGGGCATTAATCATCCCCCCTTGTGTAACTTGGAACTAGTTCATGAAGGAGGAGAGTTCACATTTGGATCTAGTTATTTGATGGCCACCTCTTGGCCTATAAAAGGAAGCCACTGGCATTTTGTAGAGAGAAATTAGAGCAAGGTTATGCTACTGAATTTGAGTTGGAGCTTCCTCATAGCCCACCATTTCCTACCATTTTGAGCATTCCCAAGCTTGCTTGCCACCTACCATCATGGGAAAGTGTTTCTCTCCATTGTTATTCCATCTACTTAGCATTTAGTTTGGACAAGAAAGGACTCCCTAAGGGATATTGTTGGCTTCCCTTGAAGCCTTCACCTCCTAGGTGTTGTACAACTATTACATTGGGAAATACAAGAGTGGTTTAGCATACCTTTGGTTGTTGTTGGAGTTTGCATTCTCCTCCCATCTCTTTCATTTTGTTTTTATCAATATTTTCATGTTTGGATGTGAACTACTCTAACAATATCTTGCAAGATAACTTGGAGGAATACCAAACCACATCCAAAGGGGCTCCAAGGATTGAGGCCTTGCAACAACCTACAAGGCTTAGCCCCTTACCAAGTGGAAGAGTGCACTTGTGAAATTTTTTTCACAACATCGAGCATGTGAGAAACAACCATTCTGAGAGGCACTAAGGAATCCTCTCAAATGGCCCGTAGGAACTCACCATTGATGGAAATGAGGCCAAGGTACATGGGACATTTGGGTCTATCATCTGGAATAGATGTGCTAGCGTTGACAGAGGGAGACCTGCAACTACCAAGGCAATGGGGATTCCTTGATAGGAGCACAAGGGATACAACCAAAATGTGATGGAATTGGATCTGATACTGAGACACTGTTTGGGGATATGAGGGACATGGAGTGATGGGACTCAAACATCCTTTTTTCAGAGTATGATGGAAAGGCTCACCTGGAAGCATATGAAATTGACTATGGGGTAAGGGGATCATAGATTAAGAGATCAGGGACTGTGACTACAATGAGAGACACTCAAAGGGGGGAAAGGATAGGTGATATCAGGTGTTGTGCAGGATAATACATTATAGTGAGGGAAATGACACTATCAACTTACATGGGGTGACATGTAAATACGTTCATGTTTTGCATCAATTACTACGAATGGAAAGAGATTAGGATTCTGAAAGTTGTACCTTTTTAACGATGGATGGTCCTAGCATTCGCCCAATCTTCCACAGAGATGAACCTGCAAAACAAATTAACCTTCCTCAGCGTATCTTGGCTGTAAATATATAACGGAATTGAAAGCAATTTAACATTAACTACAACCAGATATCCAACAAAAGTGACATTTCATTGGGATGGGAAGGGTATTTCCACCTTTTATTGTCAAATAAATGTAGATAAGTACAGATATACCTGATCTGTCCAAACACTTCTACAACCGAGTCCTAGGATCCCGCTCCTCACAATGACTTAAGAATTCCTCCAACATAACAACAACTTCTTCTTCATTGGACCTCCCTCATGGCTTCCCCTTGTATTTATGGGACAAGGCTGGAAGTTAGATTCGTGAGGCAGTTGAATTGGGAGGTTGGGGGAGTTACAGAACCAATCTCAACTAATCCCAATTCGTAATCTTAATATATTTTTTCATTCATCTTAACATGTGTGCAAGTATCATAATAGTAATCCAAAGTTCAGCATGCAACTTTTGTTCTTTACAACTAGTACACACATGTTTTGAGGTAAGTGCACGAGTTCTCTTCAGAAGAACCAGCATTTAGAACACTAGATGTCAGTGGAAATAGTAGTGCACACATAGTGAAAACTACTGAAAAAATATGTTTTTTAGTTGAAGATGTGTGATCTGAGCAATAACTCATCCAAGGTCAACCTAGCTCTTCCATCTATAATGTCCTTTTGTGTGATCGACATGGAAATGTGATCACAGACGGAGAAGTGTAGATTTGACCTATAACAGTTTCCCCCTAATGTGTGAGGTTAGAGGGAAACGATGGCCGAAATACATTATAATTCCAATTCAGAGGAGGAGCAAGAAAACCACAGTACTAAGTCACAAAAGTACCTGAAAACAACGATCAAGGTCAACGAGAAATTACAATCTTGACATCATATAGATGTTCGGTGTGATACAACATGATCTCCAATACATAACTGGGAGATGTATATATAACATGGCCACTGAAATACAAGTGTGGATCCATGTCAAAAATGAGATATCATAGCCATAACAACAAGTTGGATCTATGTCTCATGTAGAGCCAAAATGATTGAGGCTCAGTCTTGAGCAGCTTGGGTGATAACATAACTATGGTGATGTTATCAAAGTCCCAAGGTCTTCATCCAAAAAACCCCAAGGTACAAACCCTAACCATCTGAATAAATGAGATGGAGTCGAACATGGGGGGTATCATTTGATTATCGATCATTGATGTATACCATTAACAAACGCGAGGGCTTCCATCGATAATGATAATGGGGCCCAAGGTACCTAGTATGTTTCAACAAGTGTGAATAAGTGGACTTGAAGTCGAACACTTGAGAAACCTGTCGAATAAGAGACATTAATGTATTCCCTTTATCCAACAGCGAGGGAAACTGCCACTGATGACTGCAATCCCCAAGGTACTAACCAAAACTCTAACCTTCATTCCCAGAGCATAATGAGTTGAGGTCGATGGGAAGAAGTCCACTAGAAGGGAGACCTTAATGCATCCTCCATCATCCAACATGAGGAACACTCAAAATTTTGAGCTAATTTGGAGTAGAACAAGTAGCAAGATGAAACAAATTGACACCAGGATGGCCGACGGATGGAGTTAATATAACTGTAGAATGGCCGACACAGGTTGTATCCTTGAACAGTGAGCACGACACAAAGTGACTTAGGCAGCTTTTAACATGAGGGGAAAGTGATATAACCTGCAATGTAGGAGACATTAGCAGACTCTCCATATGATTGGAAGAATAACCAACCAGAGGAGTAAAAACTCTGAGATCAGGTTCACCCTAAGGTCAAAAACTAAATCCCAACTGAATGATGGACTCAAATAGGTGTTGTGTTCAAGGATATGACTGACTTAGCTTCCTTTGAAACTAAAAATATGTAAGATACCCTTCTCTTCCCTTATTCTTTTTGTCAAAAGAATATCCTTCTTGTTTTTTTAATGAGTCTAAGAAAGCAAACTCAATAGTCTTTCTTCATTTTTTACAGAGTTCGAAGAAAAGATAGATGAATACTCTATAATACTGATCTCTGGATTTTAATATCGATCCAAGATCTGTTCTTGCTCGCTGGTGTTTTCAATTTTAAGGAGTCTGAAAAACCTAAACAATAACTCCATACACCTACCCGTGGATTTTAGTATCGAGCTCGGGTTGGTATGTGCTTGTTGGTGTTTTCTTGTTTATAGAGTCTGAAGAACTTAAACAATCCTCTATACACCTACCCGTGGATTTTAGTATTGAGCCCGGGTTGGTATGTGCTTACCGGTGTTTTCCTGTTTATAGAGTCTAAAAAACCCTAAAGAAGACTCCAAAAGGTCATTTTTCATATAGTTAGTCTCCTCACTCGAAAAAAGTGTAAAACAATGAGAGAAGAACTCTTCTAGCCACGGATGACTAGAGTATTTCTTTTCTGTAAGTAATCCGCAAAAGTCTGGAAAAGGGTTAAACTTATAATTAAGCAGATGTTCCTTCAATTCCTTTTAACGAGTCTGAAGAGAACAAGTATGCTCAACAATCTTGTTTGTTTTTGAAAAGTCAAACAAGAGCTTTAAAAAGGACTTAAAACAACTTCAGGAATCATAAGTTCATGATCTGCTAGATGACATAATTCTAGACAACCAAATTAGTAATATATCGCAAACTCAAAATAAATTTTCTTGATGACATGAAATATTGGGCAACACATACCTAAACCGACATGTCAATGAAGGAGACACACCTTGATGAGAAAATATAGTGAATTTCTGCCATATATGATTCACCTAATTCACCAAAACTCAAAAAGCTATTAGCGAATTAAATGGTCATTAAAAAGTAAATTGTAACTATACCACATTGAATAAAGTGGGTAAAAATTTAAACCCAAATTATATAAATAATTTTCAATTTAAAACATAATTCACAATTTCAAGTTTTTAGGGCAAGGTGTGGAGAAAACCCTCAAACTTCCTTTGTTCAGTGCGATCAAACCAGGATACCAAACCGACTTCTGCTTTCACCAAGTAAGTTATTTCATCCTGCTTTGTCATTTGCATGCAAATTTTATTAATTTTGGTGGTCAATTTCATTTTTTATCAAGGTTCTAAACTCGTTTCTGCACGAGCACTATTAGGTTTGAATAAAACTAGCACACTTGAAAAAAGTGCGCTAGTTCACTTTCAACACAGTGGCGTTCGGGACGCTACTTTCTATTTCAAACAGTAGCATTCACCGCAAAACATAGAACAAAAAAAACAAAAAATGACCAACGTTTAGATGGTTGCTTGGCAGGATGGTGCTTGTATGGCGTGAAAGGGAACATGAGGGATATGGATCAACATGATTTGAATGATCCATTGACCTTACAATGCATTAAGAAGATGCGGCTTATTGAAATTCTATCAAACGGTGAACATGCGGGCACAAATCCGACTGCTTGAAAGGTTAGTTCAGTATTGGGATGCTAAATGCATTGGTGTTCAATCTCCAAGGGGAGATTTTGGAACTTACTGTTGATGACATCTACTTCATCACGGGTCTCTATCAAAGGGGAGATGCGGTCAATCTTAAAGGTACCTCTCGAAATGTGGGTGCCTTGTCCATGGAAGACTATATCAACACCTACTGTGTGGCGGGTACCGAAAAGACCGGTAGCCAAGTTCTTATCTCCACCGTTGCGAGCTTCCCACTAAAAGTCATCTTGAGTATTCTGAACCTGATGGGAGGAATCGCAACACAACACTTGGCTTCGAGGAACTATATGCATGTGGACACTGAATGATTGCGAGGGACAGTGTATGACTAGTGTTCTAGTTTACTAGCAAACATGAAACTTCAGCTGTCCGGGTGCAAAACCGGGAGGATGAAGAACTTTGGGTATGGAAGTATACTTTGTACCTTTTTCTTTGAAAGGGTACCTGCATTGAGTCTAGGGATGGATTTTCCCCCACTCAACCCTCGTGAGTCTATTATGTTTTGTTACTGAGAAATCTTCCTACGCCAGGGTGGTGGCGAGAGCAACTTCTGCTATCATGAGGATGATTTTTGGGCGTGGTGGGACCGGCAGGTACCAACTCTTGAATAGTTCCCTTATGTGGGTATAGACTTCCGCAATGATCCTGAGTTGGCTCTTCCTCCAGGGGCAGCCTCGGGAGAGATTGGTAAGTTTGTTTTTGAAAAATTATTTAATTTTTTCATTTTATATATATGATTTTTAAATGAGTTTGAAATACTGAACAAATTTTCTTCTGCAGATGTGGGGCCCCGTGCGTCTTGAGGGACACCCTTGTACATTCGTACGACCAGATGTTGTAGGGGCAGCCAATTCCATTTTGGAAAACATACAGGGGAAGATGAGTCGATTGACTCATGACATTCCGACATACAAGATCGAGCGGATGTCGCTCGATATGCAAGAGAATGTTGTGGGCATGCCCCCAGCATGGATTCGGCTACTGAGGAAAGTAGCTAGGGTAGTCATCTGCTATAGAGAGGCTGTGGCAGAGATGGCAGAGACAGATGAGGCCCCTCCTCCTCCATAGGAGAAGAACATATATATATGTATAATTTTGAGGTTGTTGAGCCCCTTTTTGTATTATGATATGACACTGTGATAGACTTATGATTCAGACTCATATATTTTTTGATACGGTTTATATATACAATATTGGCTTTATTTACATGTGTGTTATTATCTTTATGTGTGAATTGTTTATTATGGATGCGTATGATGTAGATGCCAATCTAAAACGTAATTTGCATATGAATCAACTAGTGCATTTAAGTTCTTTGGAATATGTTGATAAGCAATGTAATCAAATTGTCTCTCAAGTAACCTAACTCGCAAGAATTGACGTAGCAAAACAGGATCTCTAACTTGATATTCACCCATTAACTGAAACACAGCCAGCTGCGAGTTGAGTCTTACCTCCAGATGTGAAATTCCATGGTAAAGAGCATCTCGGAGTAACTCTATGACCGCGTTGTATTCAACTACATTATTTGTTGTGGGACCCAAGCAAGCCCCTCCCGAAGAAACCAGTTGGCCATATGGTGAGTATATAACCCAAGTTGCTGCAGCCAACTGACTGGTGTGGCGGCTAGCGCCATTAAAAAATCCTATAAAGTGTTCAGTTGACATCTAAAACACAAAGCAATAGACACATAAGACGTAACGTAACCACAAACAAATCTAACTCTACAAAATGTACAGCTATAATACATGAAAAAGAACAGAGGCCTAAGTGTAGTACTTCTTCAAGTAGAGCCCATTTATGGGCTCCGAAAACTTATTACCTTCATAGTTCATTAACTCGTAAGTTCCCTTCTTCAGAACCTTAGAGACTATGTAAGGACTGAGCCACATTGATTTAAACTTGCCAGCTCCTAAGGGTTCCTTGTACTGGTCATAGAGCAAAACAATGTCTCCTTCGAGAAAAACCCTAGGTTTAACTGACTTATCGTATTGACCTTTAACTCAATTCTTATGTGCTTCGTTTGCTGTGAGCGCATCACGGCGCTGCTCATTAAGATGTTCTAGGTGCAACAAACGTTCTTCTAAGACTGAAGTGTCAGGAAGTAGTTGGATAGCCAACTTCAATGAAGGAATCTCGCATTCAACCGGGATGACTGCTTCTATCCCATGAACAAGCTGAAAAGGAGAGAAGTCGGTGGCAGTCTCGACATTAGCTCGGTATGCCCAAAGAGCTGGATATAGCATGATGTGCTAGATAGTTCGACTGACATTAACGGTCCTTTGTAAGATAGTCTTCAAAGTTTTGTTAACCACTTCGACTTGACCATTCGCTTGTGGATAAAACAAAGACGAATGTTCCTGGCTGAAAACCTAACATCATGTATAAGTCGGTCATCATGTTGTTCTGAAAGTGCCGACCATGGTCAGTAATGATCTCTTTGGGTACACCAAACCTAGCAATGATCTGGTTGAATATGAAATAAGAAGCCGTTTCCCCATATGCTTTTGATAGTAGGAATTGCCTCGGCCACTTGGTGAAGTAGTCGACAAAAAACAATGATGTGATGATGACCTCCAACCGAAGCTGGATTACAATTCGAAAAATCAATCCCCCACTTGGTGAAGGGGGCCTGCTGTAATCACAAGATGGAGAGGAGATGGGTGTGGTCTCATCTTTTTGGTGAAAAAATGACATCACTAATAGCGTTTCATAGCTTCCACACAATCTTTGAATATCGTGGGCCAAAAATACCAGCACGCAGTAATTTCTGGGTTGTTTCCAACCCATAAAGATGACCCCCATATTGTTTCAACTTCTTCTAAAGTCAAACAACGACGCAAAACGAAATCTATCCCACGTCTATACAGAGTGTCAGAAATGATGAGATAGTTCTTTGCATGACTTTTAAGTTTCCGTCGTTCGTCCCCGAGAAAAAGTAGGGGGACACCTCAAAGTCTGGAGATATACCAAAATATCCATATACCATGGATCAGAATATGTGATAAGGAATATGTGTTCATCCGAGAATGATGACTCTTCCTCATGGTGTACTATGTCACTAGGAAATTCAGAAAACAGTTCAGTGAAAACCAGTGATTTCTTTGACTTAGCGGACTGAAAAACCAAGTCAAATTCTTGCAGGATTACAATCCATTTATTGAATTTCCCACCGATGATACGTCGAGTGAGGACATATTGAAACGGGTTGGCCTCCGCAACCATTGTAGTAGTTCACAAATAATATATAGTGACGTAGCCTCTGAACAACATAGACAACAACTAATGCCAACTTCTCCACGTAAGAATACTTAGCCTCAAGAGCTATTAAGGTGCGCGAAAAATAGTAAATGACATGCTCTTGGGAGCTTGTCATCCTCCTGAACAAGTACTATGCCGATTGTGTATATGGATGCAACCAGATATAGAAGGAAACCCTTCATATAGTCTAGCGGGCTCAATAAGGGGGGCTGATAGTAATTGCCTTTTTCAAGGCCTCAAATGATGTCTGAGCAAACTCATCCCACAGAAAGTAGGTATCATGTTTGAGTAGTCTCATGAAAACTTTTGCGATTTTGGCATAGTTAATGATGAAACACCGTAAGAATTTAGACATACCCTGCAGACTCTGAAGTTGTCTTAGGGTTCGAGGAGGAGGAAGATTTACAATAGCCTCAACCTTAACTGGATCGACCATGATACCACGATTGGATACAATGAAACCCAGTAAACGTCTAGACTCGATGCATAATACACATTTATTAGGATTCGATCAAATCTTGTAATATCTGCACCCTTCAAACACAAGTCTTAAGTGATCAGGATGATCTAGTCTCTTTCAAGATCGCGTTGGGAGATCATCTAGGTAAGGTTCAACTACGTGCTTGATATCATGAAAAGAAAATTTCATTGCATGATGAAAGGTAGCTCTAGCATTCTTCAATCCAAATGGCATCTTCCGATAGGAAAAGGTTCCCCAAGGAAAAATGAAAGTTGTCTTGTGCTGGTCTTTAGGTTTAATCTGAATTTGGTTATATCCTGAAAAACCATCCATGAAAGAAAACATTTCATGGCCCCGCACATGCATTGATAATCTGATCTATGAATGGTGTGGGGTAGTTGTCCTTAGGACAAGCTTTATTTAGATCCCGGGGAGTCTGTGCAGACTCGAACGGTTCATTGATTTTTATCTACCGGAACAGGGCTTGAGACCCATTCTATCATAGCAATTGGGTAGATGAAATCCGGCTTTAAGAAACTTCTCAAGTTCTACCTTAATGGTTGCTGCTTTTCTAGGATTGACTGGATGGAGCTTCTGTCTCACAGGCTTAGCATTTGGATAGTTGTGATGACATGATCTACAATGGTGAGGTCGATGCCTGGAATATCCTCATAAGACCAAGCAAAAAGATTGTGGAATTCCTTGAACATATTGGTATACAAAGTGATCTCCTCGGGAGAACAATCTGCCCCAGTGAAAAGGTTTTCCACGACTCTAGGTTTGATGGAAATGTTGATCGAAATTGTTCTCGATATGTTTTTTCCATATTCCATTCGGCATAAACAACTTTTGAAGTAAAAGGGATAGCGGACAAATCAACATTACCACTGGGGTCTCATAGAAAACTTTCCTCTCTCTATCCTATCCAGATTGGGAAGAAAATATGACCTGTGGTGCATGTGTTTCCCAAGGATGGTCCAGGCTTATCATTGCTTCCAAAATAGCCTCATTAGAGGGAAAAACAATATCTAGACAGTCAAAAGAGTGGATATAGTCCACTGACCATGCCGGTGCATAGTCCATATCTGACTTGGCAGAGACCCAAAGGAGTCACGATATGTTTTGTTGAAGCATGTTGTGAATCTAAGTAGGCCACCTATGCAACAGATAACGGCACAACTGGTTCTGATTCGGTGGGAAGAATCCATGGATCCGTTGTTGGACAGACGATGAACACTCCTTAGAAACAATAAAATGAACAGGAAAAGGTAGGTCAAAAGTGCCCATTAATGACCCATAAATCCTTGCTCCTAAACTCTCAGTAGCTGGGTGAGACTGATCAACCAATGTAATTGTTGAATCGATGAAGTCTGGTTGTTTTTCTGAGCAAACGAAAGTTGATCAACTGTGATGATCTTGCCTTCGTAAGGGGAACATCAAAACTCAGAAAACGGTCGATGGCACTACTTGCATTGCATACATCCAATTCCTACCTAATAACAAATTGTAATCAAGTGGAGCATCCAACACTTCAACCTCTACAGACACTAACTTACTAGCTAGTTCAACGTCAAATGATGGTAATATTCCGTGTGGATGGAAAAATATTCCATCAATAGCGATAATGAAGGTGTTTGAGGGGGGCTAATTTGGGTGAGCCCAAAGCCTTCCAGCAAGAAATGGACATTACGAACGTATACGCACCCTCATCTACAACAGCACGTCCAATGGTCTTGGGACCATGAACTACCTCTATTTGGAGAGCGACATGGTATGGAAACTGGGGTTTGATGTTGGTCATATCAAACCGAGCAAGCATATTGGATAAAATCTACGCTCTTGATCGCTGCGAGAAGTGAACTGCGTTGTAATGAACAACTATGCAGTACTTCTAAAGTGGACATGGCATAGGGGGGTTTGGGATAAATCCTCCACAACATTGTAGTTTTGGGGAAGCCCATGCATGGGGTTGTGCACAGCCCATTTGAAGACACCTTTCAGGATCTTCGACAACGAATCCACCGGTCTTTCGATGTGGATAGGGGGTAGATGACCTGGGAACATCCTTTTGCTGTGGATCCCGGGGTAATAGTTTCTAGCTCAAGTTTGTAAAAGCGCGTTCAAATTAACCCTATTAATAAACGATTGATCAGAAGATGAGGCATGATGAGTGCCCCCAGCACTAGAGTTTCCAGAAGTTGAACCTTGCTCGTGAGAGAATGGGTCTTTTAAGATAGCTGGTTTCTTTTTCACAGAGCAGCTTCTAGGATTCTTCTATCAGAGGGAATTGATGGGTAAGGTGGGTCCTCTTTGCATAAGATTTCAAGGAAACTTCACTTTCTTTTTTCTCCTTTTTTCCCTCCTTGGCATTTTCTGTGTTTTTGGGCTTTTTGGTGGTTCCCCTCCCCTTTCTTGCCCTTCTTTTTGTTGGTGGGTTACCGAGGGCCCTTTTGATTCATCTGCACTTGTTGTAAAGATTCCGTTTGCGAAGGGGAGGATGCAACTGAAGTTGCTTCTGCAGCAGACTGTTTGACAGATAAGGCATGAACCTGCTTAGTTAAAGCATCAAATGCTGCAGAATCTACTGAACCCACGATGCCATCAGCATGTGGTCCAGGCTTAGGTTTACCTAGATCTGTGTTAGACCTCGGTGCGTCGGGAATAATCTCATATAAGATCCCATACTGATCATATACTAGATCAAGCTACTGGGTTCTAAGGATAGCTTCCTCTTCGGAGGACACCCCAGAAGTTGCCACTTCCTTAGAAATGTAAGGAAGGAGTGATTTGAGATACCACTCTAATAAGAACTTTGGAGGGATTGTCATCTTTAATGAGCCTCTCCTCCTTCGCCACATCCTGAATATGGTCAGATAAGTGAGTGGCTTATGTTCTATTGAAAAGGTTGACAAAAGATCTGTACCGACATCATACCGAAGAAGAAGTTGGAAGTGATTCAGAAAAACAATAGCTAGATCCCAAAAGGTGCCATAAGCAGCTGCGGGTAGTTGAATGTACCATTTAGCTACAACATTAGTCAAGGTTCTCTGAAAGAGCCTCAATCTGATGGAATCATCGTTCAACAAATTAGAAGAGCACTAGAGATGGAAAGTAGTCACATGATCACCGGGATACTACCTAGTCTTTCCTTCAAACTTTGGAATGTCATAAGGAAGCTTGGTTGGGACAGGTGGCCATGCGGGGTGATGCTGCACCGGATCGTTAGTGAGTTTTGAAAGGTTTGGTAAATTCAGAGTTGCCAGAAAAGATAAATGAGGTCTTGCCGATGGAACTTGGTTAGCAGGGTTTTGGTAGGAAGATCCACCTAAAGCCTAACTCGTATACTGCTGGTTGGGGTTTCCCCCAGCCACCAGTTGTTAAGAAAACGCGTTGCTAAAAATTTCTCCAACCAAAAGAGAGAGGGTTACTCCCTTGAATGTGTTTCCATTGCGGCAAGGTGCTAGCCCCTCCGTAATGTGGGTTAAATGCGTTACCAACCTCCTCCACTATATAGTGAAAAAGGGATGCTCCCTATTGGTATATGAGATGTCTGCACATTGGAATGATGTACATTCTGACCTGTGTAGGGGTTAAACCCTGGTGTAGATGTAATGGACGACACAGGCATTGAGCCTACTATAGGCGTGGATAGAGTGGGCATCGAGCCTACAAAGGGAATGGAGGGAGCTATGTGCCCTCCAAACTAAGGAAAACCCTCACTGAAAGGAGCAGTTTGTGGAATTCCCTAGGATTGTTGCATGAAAGGAGATTAAGTAGACGGTATCAAGGATTATCCAGGTGACAGGGATCTAAAAAGGTCCAGCAGTGGCACCAAAAGGGGTAGTTGTTGTCAAAGGTTGAGAACTAGACATCCCTATGGTACTAGTACTGAAACTAAAAAAAGGAATTGAGGTAGATGTAGCCTACAACGAGGTAGATACCGATGTGCTTGCGAAAGAATGAGAGAGAGAGCTCTTGTAACCATGGCTGCAGAAGGAGTTTGGGGGACTCCAGTTTCATCTCCGGAACTAGGCATGTGATAACCAGGGGTAAACCAGTATGCACTATACTCGGGTTGGCATAGAGAGTCTACAGTGATGAGTAACAGATCGTTTGGTCCAGTCAGGGGAGGGTTAAAAGGAGTGCTAAACTCTTGAGAAGTTAAGTCCTCAACCTCAACAGTATCAAAGACGTGTTGATCCTGAAATCTGACCTGTGGTTGTCCAGGTAGTTCAATTTCGCCCGTAAGTTCGTATGAACCACGGGAATACGTCCTATGGCGTCGCAGTGACAGTGGAGGCTCCACAATGAGTGGGGGAAGATTTTTCAACCTCCGATACCTATGAAGAGGTTGGTACTCCATAGCTATATCAAAATCAAACTAAGTATAAAACCTAGTGGCCACTAAAACGACTAGGGAGCAAACAACATACCACTAAAAATTTCCTAAGTGATCAAAACCAGGCAAACAAAGCTAATACTCTCAGAAGCAAGTCTGGGATGATAAGGGCCTAGAACAAACTAATAGAGTATCGACAGTCAGTTACACAACGTCCAAAGGAGGTCCTCTAGGTGCAAGTGTTTGAATCACCAAACCGCCCTCTCGGGATTATTGCCAAATGGTTACCTTCCACGTCTGTCCGAGGTGAAGTGGAAATAGCCTTCCACTCTGCCTGTGAAGAGCCCTAGGGTTAAGATACTAAGGGTACCACAAATACAAAAATACATAGGGGAATAGTCGCCAGCCTAGCCAATACGCATGGGTAGGGTAGCAAAGCCTGAAATCCAAAAGCACTTAAAAGTACTAGTGTACCTCCATACATGAATCAACTTTGGTTTATGTTTGAAAGGAAAGTGAGGGGGTATCCTCAGTAGTTCCAGTCGCACATGGCCTCTTACTTAACTCTGGTTTGAGTAGAGCGTTCTCAGGATATTTTGATATAGGTGGGTTTACCTAAGAGTTTGTCTTACTATGATTATTGAGTAATGAAACCGATTTCAGGTAGTTTAAACCCGTCACAACTCAGCAATTGCCAAACCTTATAACACGCTGAAACATCCACATAGACGTGCACTTAACACTATCCTTAACACGGTGGCCAGGTAATTTAATTGCAAACCTAATCATTTATTACACCCTCGTTTTGTACGCAGGCTTTTGTAGGGCCATCATTCCACCTGCCGATCCATACGAATCAACGTTAATAGCATTAACATGTAAATATTATCAATGTATAGCGTTCCCGATAGCATTTAACAAGGTCTTATATGATTCCATATAATCAATTTCGAACCACACTCATAGCATATGAATATCCACTAAGGTCGCGAGCAATCATAGGGTATGGATTGACTCCGCCCATCACATAAATTCTATTATAAATTTCACTATAGGGATTTTGTAGAGCTCATAAAGCTTGTCCACACCATAAGTTATATAAATACACCTCTAGGGTATGGTTGCCACCCAAGGACCCATCGCACACATTGCATGGTAGGGTATTAATACTTAAAGCATCACCATTTTAATTTCCCAGGCAATAGAGATTTAAAACCAACTTATCACTCTTTCCATAGTATGACTTAAGACCATGCGCCCTTGTCCTAAACCTGTCACCGTCAAATTTATAAAAAAATTACTTTAATAGCCGCAAGGCATTTATGGACTGACCATACGTAAAGTCATCAACACTTAATGGAAGCATTCATAATGAACACACCCTGATATAGACGATATCTGCAGTCTTTGAGATAGAAAGGTTCATCTTACAGAATTGGAAGGAGACCATACCTGTAACATCGAAATTCACATGCAGTTTTTATTAATGCCACAGTTATTAAACCCTCTGAAATTTTATTGCTATCTCTTACCTGCGAATCTGCACACGGAGGACGAGTACAATGCTTTAGCTGAATAGCTAAGTAAGCCTCGGGGCACCTCGTGGGACCCCTTTCATCATCATCCATAAAATTTAACTGTCAACACTTGTCGAGAATAATTATGTTTTCCAAATGCATCCAAATGTTCAATCATTCCAGCATTTAAATAAGAACATAATCATTAATTGATTTTCATTACACCATCAGAAGACGAAAAGACACAACCATTAAATTGTTCCTACCAATCGACACTTTTATTAATTGTTGATTATTGAATATTATTATTTCCGCATTTTACAATATTAGCTTTTTATGGTGATTTAATTTTTTTAAAATTTTTATGAAAATATCGGGATGTTACAGATAAAGACCTTTTAGTGTTAGAAGTGCTAGCTTTTTCTTTTCCACTTCGTTGTCTAAACAAACTTTCTGGGTTTTCCACACTTTGTAAAATTTCAGAATTAGGATTACCTCTTGTATGTACCCTTCTAGAGGCTAGGATGTATTTTTAAAGCTTCTTTGGAAATCAACGTGGAGTCGCCAGGGAAAATGTACAACCTTCCCCAATGTAAGAATCTATGTTTTCCCATAGAAATCCTTCTCCCCTTTAAATCTGGAACTCTTTGTCGTTTCTCCCAGGGACAATACAACTTTCACTCCCCGGCAATGGCGCCAATATGTTAGCACTCAAAATGTACCTCATGTTGTGGGAAAAGGTCACTCCAAGGTAACCACAAAACCAAACTTTAGGAAAGAGAGTTGGCTTCTTTCTTTCCAAAGAGGGATCTCTCGTTGATTGTTTAACAAGGCCAGATATATGAGTAAAAATTAAGATTAGATTGTTGTTTGGTTGAAACAAGGTAAACATTCATTGGGAAGAGGAGTCAAAATAAACAAATATATCAAATTACAGTGCCACTGCATGGAACTTTATAATAGAGGCAAGGTATCCATTCAGTCACATTCAAAATTCTTTGGTCTGGTGGGAAATAAGAAATAAAGAACAGTCCATTAACATGAGAATCTAACAAGGATGAATTCAATGTTAACTTTAGTGGAAATATTTTGTGAATATTTGAAACAATAGACATAGCATATAAGTATGAATTTTTTACTATTAAACACTTATTTCAGACATGAAGGAAAACATTATGGAAGTAATAAACATGATACACATTCACATAAGAGAGGGAAAACATACTGAGACATAAACAACACATGAATCTCTACAAAAAACCAGTTTCAACGCTGTGATTTTATTAAAGGTAAGTCTCACAATACAAAGCCCAGTTCTCGCGGGTTCCAACCCCTTTTTCCTCCCTATTACATGTGAATATATAGGAGTAGACATCTTCAGCCCTCAGGCTCGAGTCACCCTAACAGAAATTTGTTACAACTGCGATGACACCTATACAGACAGGTCCATCATCTCTGAGAATTAGTTACAACAGAAATAACAAGTGCTGACAAATAGGCTTAACTGCCTTTACATGTGTCAATGAACATTTGCTAACTAGTAATAGATCCTAGTAAATAAACAAAAGCCTAAGTAACTAATTCTTTAGACTGCAAATCTCCACGATCTTCAAAATCCTTATGCATGCAGCGTTAGCTTGGATTTTCCATATTTCTCCACAATCTTCCATTAGTTGGAAGCTGGAAAATATGAAGTGGCCAACTCCTTTAGAAATACCTGCAGCTCTACATGATCTCTGTATGAATAGATCTATAGGTTTGCACATGCCTCTTTGAAAATCAAGACCAACTCAAACTCCTTTTCCAGCTTGTCCACAACTGTTTTTCCAGACATTGATTGGTTCATGTCAGCAAAGTTTGCATGATCCAACCTGCATTCCATCAACCTGTCTTGGTACTCCTTTTGTGTCAGCATGGTACCATCTTCTTCCCAAAAGAGTGGAAGTCCTTTCTTGAACAATGGATCAAACATATCTCTAAAGAGCTTCAATTGGTGTGCCATGATATCTATCCTGGCCTAAATTGTATCTAATTTTTGATGTTTATTTACCACCTTCCTAGCCCAAATAATGGTTGATAATTTGTCTTTTATGTTAGCTGCTTTCAATTCATACTCAGTTAACCCATTTAAAAATTCTATGGCATTTTCAGGAGCTTCTTATTCAACTTTTCTTTCACCGTTGTTACACTTTGTTTGACCAATTTAATTACAGCCTATTTGTCCAAAACAAAGTCAAGATAGGGTCTAAATTTGTCTGCTTCTGACATGATATCATCCCAAATTACCTGTTTTGCTTCCTGCAATGATGTTTGACCTGTAGCCTCCTTCACCAATTCTTCATTATTATCCTGTATCTCTTGGTATTTGGATTCCCAAGCCTTTTTCTCTTGTTCTTCCTTTGAAACCATGCTCTCCAGATTTTTATTATGTTTCTACAACTTTACTAGTTCCAAGTCTTTTAGACTTACTTGTGCCGTAGCTTGAACGATAGAGAAATCACCAGATTCAATGGAAGAAGAGGTGATCATAGTTTCCAACTCTTTACCTTTCTCTTGCAATTTCTTCTCCAAATCTTCAGACTTAGCTTTTAGATTCTTCTCACTTTCCACTATAAGGGACATATCTTTTTTCCATTGCTTTTCTTTCTCTTCAAATATCAATAATTTTGCTTTGCAGTCTGTTAATTCACTTTTCAGATCTTCTTTTTTCTTCTCAAGCTCTGTCAACTCAGATGCTTCTATCAATTGAGTGGAAAGAATCTTTAGTTTCTTCTTTAGTGTTTGAATAGTATTCTCCTTCTCATTCAGCAGGTTTTGTATGCTGGCCCTTTTATCTGCTTGGCTCTCAGTAGTCAACAATTCTTTATGCAACTTCTTAATCTGTGCCTTGTGGGATTTATTCTTCACCTTTTCTTGTCTAAGCTGATTCTCAACCTTATCCTTTCTGGAATGTAACTTGGATAGTTCTAATGTGGCTTTTAACAATTTGGCATAAATTATGTCTCCAGTTTCCTTATGTAGATGGATCATGTCAGGAATGGGAATGTCCTCCAGGTTCATTTTCACCTCAATAGCCTTATTTTTGGTTGTCATGCTCAAATTCAAAGTGTTCTGAGCATGGCTCCTGACAGTGACTAGAGATACATTCTTGTTGGAGATCTATCTAACTTCTACATACAAATTTGATTCTTCTGAAGCTGCATCTTTATTCTCTTTATATTCAGCCAACAGTTCTGATCTACTTTTTCCTTGTGCAGCATGCTCAGTAGCTGCTTTATCAAATACATACTCCTTGATTTCGAAGGCGGGTACTTTGGCCTTCACCTGCTTCTTCTTACCTTGACCAGTCGTCACCTGTACAATATTCTTCCCCGCCTCTTCCACTTTTTGTCTCTTTGGGGCTCTTTCTGTGTCCTCATCTTCTACATCCATGGCATCAATGACTTCCATTTTGTTGGATCTCTCAGAGCAACTGGCAAGGGGTATAATTGCTCTAACTGCTGGGACCAAGCTGGAGGTGCTAGGTTGTGGTGATGTGGCCTTTTGTACAAGAACAGTGGAGTCTTCATGCATATCTACATCCTTCTGACCTTTGCAGGGATATTCCAACCAGTTTGCAGTCTCTACTAGGCCTGTAAGCTCAAAGTGCTCAAAGCCTTTTCTTTTATTGTCTTGTCTTCTATTGGAGATAACGTGATGGGGAGCATAATTGATGGCAGCTTTTGTTTGAAATCCCATTTCTCTTAACACACACTCAATGGCTGAAAGGGAAGATTTATTCTTAATGATGAATGGGCCTATAGCCTATGGAAATGTAATGCCTGAAGCTTTCTTATGATCTAGAAAATGCTCAATTTCTACCCTTAACTTTTGCCTGATCAATTCCAGAGCAAACACTCTAGGAGTTAAAAATGTTGGTAGTACATAAGGTGGATGAGCAAACCCATATACTTTGATTATTGTGTTGTGACATTCCAAGAGAAACCAATCACCTATTTTCTTTTCAAGAGAATGTTGCAAAATATCTGTCATCTTTGTCAACACTTTAGGCAATCTCTTCTGATAAAAAACACTGTAAACCTCCGACATGAGGTTGTTCATCAATTTGTTGCAGTCTGTGTTCATTTCCTTTGTGAGCATCATCTCAGGAAGCTGCAAATTTTCTTCATTAAATGATAAGAACATCTTCAACAAATAAGATTGAAACCTGAAACTTCTGGTCTTGTGGAAATCCACCAGCTAGGAATGGATATTCTCAGCTATGGACTCATCAAATTTAAGGCAAGAGCAACGGAATGACTAGCTAGACTCTTCAGACTCAAATGGACAGGTTCTAAGGACAAACAACAGACTCATCAAGGGTTCAGTAACATACATATCTGTGTCCAATCCTAAGAATTGACTCATGATGGTTATGACACACTCAGTTTCTTCAGTAAAAAGATTGACTTCAACTGGGAAAGGCTGGTCCTGCAATGGGACACTAGGTTTTAGGCAAACTTTGTAGAAACTTTGTCTCTTTTCAACCGCAAACTCTCTAAAATACTGGATTGGGGACTCTTCCTTGTAATCTTTGGACTTCAGATTGAACTTGTCAGGAATTGAAAGGGATTCTCTAATAACGTCAGGACTGACTGGACACAGGATTTTCGAGTTGGATGCATCCATAATTACCCTCTCAAAGGAGGAATAGTTAGTATCACACCAGTCGATGAATTCAGGGCAAGTTAGGGTTTGGTCGACTGATAAAAGCTAGAAAAATGACCTGTAAACATTACACACATCTATACCTTGGCCTCTACTAAGTTTCAGTATGTCTTTCATTGCTTCAATAGGTCCATTTAGCAGTGTTGTATCATATATCTGAGCATCCCTGTCTTCTAACAGTTCCTCTATTTTCTGATGTTCAAAACCCGGGGATTCTACTTCTCCTAGCTTAGCCATATAAATAGTTTTCTATGAGGACAAGAGGCCTACTTGGTTTACTGACAACTGGTCCAAGATTCGTGTCTGAGGTGGCTGCTTTCTGCATTGTTGTCGGCTTTCGCTTTCCAATGCACAGGACAAACAAGAATATGAAACTCTGTGCAATGGATTTTTATATTATATCCTCCTTCATATTTTTCTTGCACCTCTTGCAGTAGCAAAATTCTTTAGCCGTCTATCTGCACGATCGATCCTACGTCATTGATCTTTTCCATGTTTAACTTCACAGTCTTCCATAGTCTTCCTCCTTCAGAAAGCTGCCTCCTCACACCTTTAACCCGTGAAGCCAATGTCGATCGTCGATATGAATCTTATCCGCATCTTGACCGTCCAAAGGCGTGGTCCCTACCAACATTCACAAATCTGGAAAGTGTTGGTGGTCCGCGCATGTTCAATATGCGAAACAAATGTTCGCCGTCGATGCCCTTCTCCGCCTGATATGCACCGTCGAACTATGTGGAGCCTACTGCCACTTCGCAGATTTGAAAAGTTCATTTCTCCGTGCATATTAAATCGATGAACTGCTTCATGACCGTAGATCTCTTTTCCCATCCGTTGATCTAACCATCGATTTGCTCGCGGCTTAGCAACACTCCGCCCATACTCTAACTATGCATCTTACCCTTGCTAGCTCGCTTGTAGCCATCGATTGCCATCGCTATTGATCCGTGCCCTTCATTCCTATCCACACATTACCTTGAGCAGATTTTCACATTCTAATCCCATTTGCAAGGTCGAAACTTAAGCTCTTCCATCATTTTCATTCCCAACCTACGAAAAAACACTCAGAGATCTCACTGGCATTCTTTTGGGTCATACGACTCAAAAATCTAAGACCTTACATATTATTTGCAAGGATCTAACCCCCTCCAACTATTTAACCCAAAACCAGTGCTAGCAGTAGCCAACAAGCACGACGAGGACAATGAGTTGGTGTCGTTCAATACAGAATGGAGAGTAGAATACCACGTAGAATTTCAGAACCAATCTTGCTACTTGCCCTCCTAAAGGAGAGGCCCCCCGATAAATCGGTGTCAACTGTGCTAATCAAAGAGGATTTTGGCTCCCTAAAAGAAAACAACTATGTCTCAAATAAACGTGACAAAGGGGGTGTTGTTTGGTTGCCTAACCATAATTTTCTACCTAGATACCCAGTTGTTTTGGGTCCCCAAGTGGGGTTAAGTGTTTATTCAATTAAATCAATTTTAGTCTCTCTTGGAACTTAGGGAGTGAGTGGGTGTATGAGTGGCATGTGAAAGATGATAATAACAATACTAAAAACTAGAAATGGCAGTAAATAGAAACTGAAATTAACTTGTAAATTAAAATTGAAATAAACTTTTGCTTTTGCTTTTCAAATGAAAGGACTAACTACTGGAAAAGGCAAGCAAATGGTGTAGCTAATGAACTTGCTGAAATGTAAATGCAAAATATAAAAATGCACTAAGTAAACTTGAATGCATGCAAACTGAAATTTCTCAAGCTCTACAACAAGCAAACAACAGAAAAGTACCAACCACAAAGGGAAAAAGAAAAAGTGATGTTGTAAATGTAGCCGATGTGAGTGAAGAAGCTTAAAAAAGGTGTAGGGAATGTCTATCTGAGGAACAATCGCGCTCCACGTGTTTCAAACTGAAGAGCGGTCGCATCGGGGGCTGGAAAACTACCACGAAAAGCAAAGCGTGCTTTTGGGTGAGATAAGCACACTCGGGGAGTGCTTTTCTGGTTGGAAGTTACACTTTGGGCACGCTTCTGGGGATGGAAGCCACGCTCTGAGCGCGCTTTTGGGGTTGGAAGTCACGCTCTAGGCATCCTTTTGGGACTGGAATCAGTGCTCTGGGAACGATTCTTGGCCTAGAAGCCATGCTCTGGATGAGAATGGAGGAGTGCACTTCGCGAAGGAAAACCCACACTCTGGAGCGTGGAAACGACACTGACAGTCGTGGCCTAGGCCGTAAAAATGGATTTTAAAAATAGTATTGCGTTAGCAAGGGCCAAACTTGCAAGTATGTAGTGCAATGAAAAAACTGAAATAAACTACCATGCAAAGAAAAAATTGACAATGCAAAAAACTAAAAATAGATATTGCTCTTACCAAACCACAGATTGATGGGAATCGACCCAGTTGTAGTCGCCAAAAACCGTAGTTAGGTTATTCTCACTAGCTAGTGTAGAAATGTACTTACTAAGAGTTGTGGAACTCCTAGTAACAATTCATGAGTAATGGTGTGTGCATGCAAATAAAAATAGTAAAAAGTAAAAATTGGTCAAAATTACTGCAGTAAAACAAAATATAAACTAAAACATTGAGCACCCATGAATCCGATATTCATCGTAGAATCAAAGAATGCTTTTGTATTACCATAAAAATGAGTTTACAACATGGGTTTACCTCAAAATGGTGAGAATGTATGGGCCCTTGCAGCCTTATAAATGGTGGTGCTCCAATTCTCCAGTGTCTCTTGCTCTCCACCGAATGCTCATAGGTAGCCAAAAATCAACTATAGGGGCACACAAGCTCAAATATGGAGGCTAGGGTTTTGTAGGAATTTCAACAGAGTTTCAGTAAGAAAGAGTGAAGATGTGTGAAATGGGGGCCTCCACCACCTTTTTATAACAATTTTGGGTGGTGGTATTTTGTCCCATGGTTTTGAGAAGCCACTAGTATTGGTTAGTGGTTTTTTTACTTTTCCCTCTTTTTCTTTTATTTTCTTTTTAGGGATTTTGATTATTTTGGAGGAATTTAATTAATTTCTTGAGGTAAATAATAATTTTTTTCCCATTTGCTTGCAAACTTAGGGATTTTGGGTTTTTGGAGGCCAAATGTGTAGGAAAAAGGGATAAATGGGTTATGTGACTAGGGGATGAGCTAGGTGATCAAATTTTTGGTGTTAACACCTAATATTTAACAATGTTCTAATAACCGTCTACGGTTAGTTTCAAAGTTTTTGCATGCCTCAACTTCCAAATAGTGTTAGGGTTTTGGACCTTATAGAGTGTTATTGAAAGTCTACCTGTGAGTAGCTCCACATTTATGGGTAATGAGAACTAACTCGGAATCCACTCAGTACCATAGTGGTCAACATGATAGGTCAATTTGCAGGAGGCATAAATTCCTCATGCGAACTTCAATCGAGGTGATCTTTGCACTATTGGAAAGGTCTTAGAGTATAGAATAGCATCGAGGTGACATAAACTATGTTCATAATATTTTGAACCCCAAAAAAATTATGAGCCTCATAAGGTTTTGGACTCCAAATTTGCAAAGTAAGACATGCCCCTAAAATGAGCTTTACAAGCCAATTCATCCAATATTTCCACACAAACAACACCAAAATAGATGACAAATCATAAATTGATCCATTTTCGATCAAATCATCTCTAAAATTTTGCTTGCCTCTAAGTCTACAAGTTTTTCCTAAGTATCCATGCATGTTTTCTCTGTAATGCCACATGTTTGGCCATATTATTATATTCCAAGAGAAAGTTATCGTAACCTTCTCAAACCTTATTGTTTTTTTTTATTTTGAGGAGAGAGAACTTTTACAACTTGCCATGTGTTTATTTTTTTATATTCTTATGAAATTTCTACCAAAAAACCTATGGTCTCTTTTGTTTATGATGCAACTAGTCAAACTCAATTTGGATCTTGGAACCTTTAGATACAAAAACTCGGTCTCCTTTGTGTGTGTGTGTGTGTGTGGGAGACAAAGTGTATAATTACAATTAAAGTCCTAACCAACCAATAAAGATGACACTGATATAATAATAAAAATGTAATGTCGCAATAGATAGGGCTTAAAATCAATGCCAAATAAGTGACACATAACCAGTACTTAACTAAATAATGTGCCAACACGAAATTCCATGTCAAAAAATGAGCCAAGTGGTAATTTATATAAATAGTTGAGATTATACATTCACATGCCTAAATTTTTGTAATAACTAGATCCTTATATAAATAAAATTTCTTTGTTTTTTAATATATAAATAATTAAAAATATATATAAATATTGATTAAAACATTGATATAACTAATAATAATATAATTATGCTCAAGTATGATTGAATTTGATAGTTAATGGCATCTTTCACTAACAAGGGGAGTTGCTAGGGCAGCAAATCCCTACCTATAGCTTTACACATGTTCCATAGTATAGTTGTTTGCATAATAGATGTTGAGAGAAAGAGACCTAGGCTTCCCATGCACTAAATTAATGCAATGATTAGTTACTCTTGCAAATGTCAAAGGAGAATTTAAAGAGGGCCATTGCTTCCTTTGAGTGAATCGAGATTTAGTAGTAGTATACAATTATTCATTTCATTCCATGCCTTGCATAGTAATTTTACTTCAACAATATCAAATTACTATGTTTTTGATTCAAGAAATTCAGGATAATCCCAATGTGTGTGAATGCTCGCCCTACCATTTTATTTGCTAGCTTCTAAAACATAACAGGAAGGTATGCTAGGTTATCACCAATGACTAGTTACATTAATGTGACAACTAAGCTACTAAGTCATATGAATTGAACATAGCACATAAGTAAGTCGTATATTTAACATTAAAATAGGTGATGGAAAAGTTGCAGGTTGCATATTTAACAATTGAATATGTGTTGGACAAGCTGAGGTTGCAGGAAAAGTACCTCATCAACTATAGAAATAACTATGTGCATGAATCAATAAATGATACAGTGATTCCATATTCCCATTAGCTCATTGCTAGAGATCTTATTTAATATACGGTTTCATAGCTATAGGCATAGCTAATTGTAGAGGTAGGTGCAATTTCTTTCTTGTTGTGGATTGGTATTTTGATTCATGTTCATGTGACCAGAAGAAATATTCTTATATGATGCATTTGGAGCACCAAGATATCGATTCATTTGTGAAATCCATACCAAATTAAAAACATAGATAACCCTTTGTTTGGGATTAGAGTTCAACCCAAAAGTAAATTGAGTAATAAGTTCTTGTTTTGTAACTTTGAACATATACAATAGTGACACCACAATCATTGATTGAGCACTCAATGACCATGAGAAAGGAGGAAGATGGTGAGCTTATCAAATGGATGATGATCTTTGTCACAAAACTTATTGATTTCCCTTTGAACCACCGGGTGCAACAAAGGATTTAGTTGTCTTTATTTGGAGCAATGGAACCTCACAAGTACTTTGGATGGCTCCTACATTTTTTTTATTGGTTTGATCAATTATTCCCGACTCTAGTTAGCTCCCAAATTCCTTAGATTATAATAGCTCACTTATTCCTTAGTTGGAACCATTTGGTGACAAGATAACTATGAATTGGATGAGTGTAATCACAATCCGATTCCTCTATGCTTCAGGACAGTGCATTATAACCATAGGAGGGATTTTCCCATTGATTTGAAATGAAAATATAGTGCTAACCCATAAAGAACAATATTGTTAGGGTTAACCTTGACTCGGGAATGAGCAAGGATTTAAGTGGTTTCGGGCGCATGGTTTTGGTATCTCGTGGTTTCTTGCTAGTTGTATTTGCATGTAAAGAACCCTATTTATAGGGTTGGATTCCTCCATTGTATTGTTCCAATGTGACCAAGAGAGATGCTCTCGGAGGCCTTGGCCTAGTCTATCCGAGGACCAATAATAAATATATTATTGATGGTTAGTTTTTCCCTATGGGGTTTTCCAAGATAAATATGGTGTTGCTATTGTTGTTTGTTGTTATTTGTGTTTTGTTTCTCTCGCATATTTTTCTTTATAACACTAGTATCAGATCCTGGCATGATGTATTGTTATTTCTCATGAAAAGTAGATGTGACTGTTTGCGAGTGCATGATGGAAGATGGTAGATCTATTGCTTCAACACTTGGATCTATAAAGAGAAATTGCATATCAACAGGTTAAAGTGTAGATCTGTTCATTAGGAATTTTGATCTCAGTGATCTGTCATCTCCCATCATGCACCTATAGGCAGTCACATCTACTTTTCACAAAAAATATCAATACATCATGTGAGGCTCTAATACCACTGTTAGAAATAAAAATACATGAGAGAAATAAAACACAAATAACAAAAACCAAAAATATCAACACCATATTTAATGTTGGTATTTATATATTTTTCTTTTTCTTTTTTCAACACCATATTTAGTGACTTTTTCACCTAAATAATTTCTTACAATAGCTTTTGAAATGAACTTTGAATGAAGATAATGGTAATTTTCTATGATTTTTTTTTTTCCTGGGAAAAAGTCCGTAATTTTATTTCAAAAAGATGATTAAAATTACATTCTGCAGATGTAGTAGAATCACAAGGATCCCTACATTTTCACATATTTATGTCCCATATAAGCAGATACAACAACTTATAAAGAGCTGAATCAAAAAAGAAAGATAAACCCAATAAAACTTCGCCACAAGAAGATCTTGAACATCCATGCACACGAACCCTGACCCCGCCAGCCACCAAGAAAGCAAGACGTCTTCAAATCGAAACCCTCAGCAGAAGAAACGGCAAATCCAAGTCTGTGGACAAGCAGCAAACTCTGGATCTCCCAAACCGACGAACAGCCAGCAACTACTGATGAAGAAAACGGCCAGACACCCTACGCACCAGATAAAGAACCAGCAATCTACAGGGATCCAACTCCAGTTCGTTTACTGCCGCGGGCTCAATTTCTTTCCCGGGCTGCTGCCGCAGAAGACGCAGACCCACGATCCGCTCCACGGCTTTTGATTAACAGAACACCGCCTCTGGCAAACCACACGGAGAACGAGCCCCAATGGTAGGTCTTCTTTCAGATTTGAAAAAATAAACCCTGCGACAACCAAGTGCCCCCGCCTCCTCCAACACCGACCACACCCGTATGCTGTCGGTCACTACCAACGATTGCCCATCGAGGACTGCAGTGTGCCCGCCGGATGTCGCATGAAGTTCTTGGCACATGTCTCGTCGCTGACTAGATCGCAGAAGCTCCGCGGACTTGATGCCAACGCCAGGACGCAGTAACCGCGAGCTTAGCATTTGATCAGGATATCAATGGCCGACCCGGAACATCAGCACTTCCGCCTGAGATCTTTATCCCACGACCGCCAATAGCCTGCCGAGAGACTGAAGCCAGTATTCCTGTAGATTCTCCACCGATCGCCGTCCTTCCTGCAAGAAAACAGCAGCTATGTACAGGGATAGGGGGGCGGCTGAGCCAAGCCCTGGCCGCCCAAGCTACAGCAATAAACGACTCTCAAATTTAGGTTATTCACTCCAAGAACTTCGGTAATTTTCTATGATTCTTCACCATAGGAGCTTTATATAGTTTGAGTTGAAATAATATTATCTCATTTTTCATTTGTGCTTCCTATCTAGACAATTCTCTAGATTAAGGGAGTAATAACCAAAAAGCCAACGAGTAAGGAATGAAGGAAATGAGATAAAAATGTTTGGTTGTTCTTACGAGCAAATAAAGGTTAGCAGAGGTGGGATTATTACTTACTCACATGCTCTCTTGAAAAATTGCTTACAACGGCTCTTGAGCTAAACTTTTAATGAATACAATGGTAATCAATTGATTACAGTAGCTCTTGAGCTAAACTTTGAATGAAGATGGTGGTAGGCATATGGATTTCCTTGGATATTGATTCATGTTGAAAGAAATATAATTACATCTAGCAGCCTGGGTGATAGCTATGCACTAGAAAGAAACAAGTGTCACAATGTGAGTTTCCCTACATGTGGCTCGTCCATGATGACTCATTCAGATTTACATTAACTAGCAGAACTGTAGGCAAGTAGGATGTGCATGAGAGAGCCTTTTCGTAACTAATGGGAATTCAATTGCCCCCAATAGGAGTACATGGCATATGCTACTATCCCAACTTGGACTACTTTGATATGAGGCTAAATAAGCAGCGGAAATTTTAAGGATCCATAACTTTTCCAAAGTATGGAAACATTGGAGAATCTTAAAAGTTCTTAAATTTGCAACCATAAAATATTTGACAATTTAAAAAAAAAAATATTCAAATTTCTAAGAACTTTATATAGTTTTTGTACAATTTTGGTGTTTTTTAGAGTAAAAAAAACTATCTCATGGAATTTGGGCGAATCATATTTGGAAAAAAGACAAATTGGCAAATCTCTTTTTGGAAAAAGGTCGAAAAAAATCCCATGGGATAAATTTCACCCCTAAAATTTTCCTTGCAAACAAGGCCTCCAAACTGCTAATTGGTTCAAAAACAAATACAATAAAAAAACTTAGAGTAAAATGCCTTAAAATAATACCTAGACTAATACATTCACGCGCAATGATTTAAAATGTCCCTATTACTCTTGGAAAGGACAAATAATATACTTAAATAATAATATTAAAATATAATGGTGTCACTATTTAAGATTTTTTTCCGTAGAAAAAATTCATAATCTATTCATTCATGTCTAAAATATAGATTACACCCTTCATGTGCATACTGCACTGTTCAAAATTATCATTCTTTTACATCATAATCATTTTCCAATGTTTATAAAAAAATTATCATTCTTAGTAAATCTTACAATACATAGATTTAAAAAAAAAATTGAACTCTTAAGTTATTATCAGACCATAAAGTCCAGAATTTTCCTTGTTATGTCCTGCAGTTCTCCCTTTCTTCTGATCATCACGCATTAACCTGTAGGAAGAAGAAGGCCTTCTTTGGATAAACATCAACAGTCTCATTCTGTTCTCTATAGGCATGATTTCACTTGAGGTCATTGAAAGTTTGAGCTAACATTTCCACATTTTTCCCAATGCCTATCAAATTCAGATTTCTAATTATTTTCTCCTTCCTCATAAATTTTACTCATAATTTTGAATCCTCAAATATCTTCAGATTCTTCACAGATTCCCCTCTCAATATCTACATCAACGTTCTCAAATCCAATCCTTCTGCTCTATTATTAGTTCCTATTCTCCCATTTGCTTTGAACAAAATAGACTCTAGATTAGATAGGTGTATTATCCCCCCCCAATCCACAAAACCTATCCGGATCCACACAAGCTCCGTAAAAAAATCCTTAGGTTTCCTCATGTTCTGTGCATATTTCTTTCAAAATTCTGTCTTTTACCTTACCTTCCTTATCGATAAAGAAACTGTATGTTGCTAGCACATTTGATATAACATAGAAGGCAAGAAAATGTTTATTCTAAAAAATGGAATCATTTCTTACCTTCCATATGCTCCATAAAACAAGATAAGGAATGCATCTTAAAGGATTCAAATGCATAAGCACAAACCAGGTCTTAAAGTTTTCATCGATCGAATCAACTTCCCACAACTGATCCAAATGGAGACAGCCTTCGAAACCTTTCCATACTTGTATAGAGAAAGGACACTTTAGAAATATGTGTTCAGTGGATTCTTCTTCACCCTTGCAACGACTACACCAGCTAGGTCCACATAAAATTATTTTCCTCAGATTGTCCTAGGTCATGACCTTCCCACACAGAATCATCCACATAAAGATCCTATTCTTTTGGGGTACACGAATCTTCCAGAGAATTTTCCATCACCAGCAAGCGATAGTGTCTTCATAGTTCCAAAATAGTTTGTACACCAAATGCACAACAAACTTGCCTCCCTCCTTATTTCCATTCCAGACCAGAGAGTCTGGGGAGTCATTTAGTATAATAAACTCCTTAATCATATCAGCAATCCAATGGCTATTCCATATCTCTACCCATATTTATGGTATTTCTAGGTCTACCACATTTTTCCAGTTCTGAATATAGTTGGTTGTTCTGCCTCTTCCTGCTACATCCTGTAGAGAAGTAAATACCGTGCCGTCGAGATGCTCGATCAATCCATATGAAAGGTTCCTCTGGTTAGCAATGCCCACAATTTATCCTTCCCCAATATAAAATTATGGTCAGATCCAACTTCCCAGGCCAAAATATCACCAATGACTGGGAAAACCCCAACAATGGCTTTCCAAAACATTGATCCAGCTTTATAGTCCTTTACATGTACCCCGATCCATTCCAAAATAGTCTTATTGTTCAAATATTTAGATTTGAGGATAGACTTCCATTTACCTTCCTTAGAAATGAACTGCTAGGTAGATTTCGTTGCAACGATTTTCCAAAACAATAGAGTTCCTTCAAAACCCAACCTCCCTTTTCCTTAGGTTTAGCTAAAGATGTCCATGTTGTCCAATGGAACCCAGAATCTATATTTCCCTTCCATAAAAATCTAAAGAACAATTTCCTCAATTTGTTCAAGACTCCTTTTGGAATTGTTGCTATTATAATCCAGTAGACTGGGATTGCATTTAATATCGCTTGTATAAGCACATATTTTCCTCCTCAAGATAAAACCTGTTACACCAGAAGTTTATTCTCCTTTCAACCTTAGTAATCATCCAATCCCAATCAAATTTACAGTAGTTATTCGGTTTAAGGTAAAAACCCGAATACTTGAATGCCTCCTTTAAAAGAAATTGTTCCATTGGAATAATATTCTGAAATGTCTGCATCTAATGATCCTCCAATGCACTCTGATAGCACGCTGACTTGCCATAATTAATAAGCATACCTGTAGCTAAATTGAACTTGTCCAAAATTTCGTTAACATCCAAACTCTCCTTTTTCGAATCTACCAAGAATAGCAGGGAATCATCCACAAAGAAAATATGTGTAACAGAGATATCTTCAAAACATAAATCAAAAATTATGTTACAACTTTTAGCCTCTAACAATGCCCAATTGAGACGTTCCATAACTAACAAAAATAGGTAAGGGGACATGGGACATCCCCTTCGAAGTCCTCTTGAGGGTTTGAAAAAGGGAGAAGCAACACCATTTATCAAAATGGAAAAACTGATAGTTGATATACAAGACCAAATCCAATTCACAACTTGGAGCAAGAAATCCGTTTGTATGAGAACCAACCTTAAATACATCCAACTAGTTCTTTCATAAGCTTTAGAAAGATTGATCTTGATGAACTTGGAAGGAATTTTCTTTGTTTTAGTAGTATGGATGCACTCCTGATTTTTTCCCATAACTTCATGAATATTCATGTTCGCTAAAAAACCAAACTGCTCAGGTGATATATGTATGTCTAGGAAGGATTTAAGTCTTTCAACTATAATATTTGTCTAGAGCATTATAGAGTGAGATCAGATGAAAATATCCCAAGGAAGTGGGATATTTATCCACTTTAGGAATTAAAACAATAAAATTGGAATTGAAGCACGTAGGAATTCTACCTGTAATCCTAGTATGTTCAACAACCCTCAGAAGATCAGTTCTCATTAGGTCGAAAAATCCTAGGAAAAAATCCGAGGTCCATCAGTTCGGACCTAGATTCTATCTTTTTAGATTTTCCAAAAGTTGCTTCCAGTTCCTCCAATGTAACAGGAGCAAAAAGCATATCAATGTATTATTCCTTAATCCACTTCGGGAATTTAATGCAATTTTGGACAATATTAGGAAGATTATTCAATTCCGGCACAACATAAATATCCGCAAAGTATTTTACACCTTCAACTGCCAAGTGATCAAAGCCCCTAATTCTTTCCCCATCCCCATTGTTCATTTCCTAGATGGTATTTGATCTCTTTCTTTGATTAACAAACTTACAAAAATATGTTGTATTATCATCTCCTAAAGATAACCAAGCCTCTTTGCTCTTCATTCTAACTTTTGCTTCATTTTATTTAAGGATATCATTTCTTCTAACTTCAAGGAATGCTAATTCCTCCACATCATCATGACTAAGAGTTCCTGAGCATTCATTATAAACGGACTTAATCTTAGATTTTATGCTTTTAAGTCTTGAATCCCTTCTCTTCATATGTTGAATAAACCATTCAATCGATTGTTTCTTTATTTCAATTAAGGCGTCTGAAAACTATCTGCAACATGAGTCATTCAAATTTGCGTCATAGCTTTTCCAATTGGCTCTGATCAAACTAGTATAATTAGCATTTTCCATCCAATGTGGGTTGAAATTAAATGGAGACGTGAGTTTCTTTTCTCCTTTTTCCATTTGACACAGAATAGGAAAATGGTCCAACCCCCCTCCAGTAATTCTCCAGGATCTAAATTTCTCCACTTTCCTCAGTAAATCTCCTTCAAAGAGGAATTGATCGAGGCGTTTGAAATTGTCACTTCCCCTTCTTTCTTATTAAACCAGGTAGGTTTAATCTCAGTTGGTTCGATGTCAATTAAGTCCATTGCCTCCAGATGATGCTGGAAGAAATCCATCAATGGATCCATTCTGGCCCTAATCCCCCAAACCTCATCTCTATTCAACGCAAATTTCAAATCCCCAACTATAAGAAAAGGAATATCCAGAAGGAAAATTTTCTCAAAAAAACCATTCCAGAAATCAACTTTTCGAAGGTAAGGGTCATACACATTGAGGATCGTAAATTGCAGTTCTAAATATTTACAGTCAAAAGAAATGTTGATCCCATAGTTAAAAGAAAAAATGTTAATTAGTTCCAGAGAGCCTTTCCAACCTATTAAAAAAGCACTAGACATCCCTCTACCATCAGTCCAAACAAATTCCCAACCCTTCATTAACTGCTTCAGACTATCAACTAGGGTTAAACCACTACACATAGTTTCCTGTAAAATCACCACATCCGGACAATATAAAACTACCAGTCTCACTAGCCCTGGGTGTTTTAGGTTGGTGGCCAACCCTCTACAGTTGAGGGACAAAAGTTTCATGGGTTCACCATATTGAAGGGCTTAACTCTAAGCATCCTGGGTGTCAAGTTATCCATTAAGCATAGATTCAAACCCTCCCTCAAAATCTTACTATTCCTATTAGTACCTTTAACAAGAGTAGTAAACCCTAAGCCTACAGTTTCTTCCTCTTGCATACTTCTAACTATTCCTTTAGACCACAACCCATAGGGGTTTGTTACTTCCCATTTACCCTTATTCTTACTAGAGATTGAAAGATTAGGATTCAGAAGGGGAGAATTATCTCTAATCAAATTTTTAAAAACCCTAAGAGATTTCCAAGGGATAGGACTATCCAAGCAAAGACTAGAAATAGGCTTATCATTCCCAACAATATTATCTGCCCTCCTATATACCAACATCCCTAAATACAAACGTTTAAGCGAGTCCAAAGTATGTGAATACTTACCATTCAGAAATCCCTCATTCTGCAAAACAATATCTGCTTCCTCCAGTGTCTTGAGGTCTTCCGAACACGGTTCAGTTGTGCATTGTCCTTGAAACATTTCATCCAAATTCCTGACATCAAGGGCTCTCGAATTGTGACCAAGGTTGGTATTCATCCTGGTTGCTATGTTCTCTGGAGAGATACGTTCATTCATCTTCTGAGAAAAACCTTCAAAATTTTCCTTATGATTAAACCCTAGATCACGGTCTTCATCGAGACTGTTAAGCACTGCAATAGAATCCATTATAGAGTGAAATACTAGAGGCTTCTCGTTAGAATTATGTTGAGTAATCCCTTCAGTTCCTGTCCACTTAAAAATATCCTCGGCCCCCATACAAGGTTATACATATCTGCACACCTCATCCTTTCCTTCTGAATTCCTTCCTTCAGAAGAGTTAGCTCCCAACTTATTGACATGGGTTTCAAGTCCTTGAATTAATTCTTCATTAGGAACTGAAAGCAAATCAACTAGATTCAACACTGTTGTATTTCCAAGAGTTATATGTTCAATGTTCCCTTGATAATACCTTGCACCATTACCTCTTTTCTGAAACCCTGGTTCGATTTCTTTACCAAATTCCGGATGCATATCTTGGGGAACCTGTTCGGCTAGCTGCATCAGAGTAATTCCATCTAAAATCCATGGAGGGGACTTAATGGATCCTATCGGCCTATCTTCCTCCACTGAATTGGACAAGTCAAATTGTTTTCCTGTAGAATCTTTATTGACCTATATATACTTCTTGAAAGATAAATAACAATCCTAATAATATGGCTATAGGCATGACATCTTTTGCACCTGAATGGTACATTAACATAGTCCAGCATCTACTTCAAGCTGCATTCCCCTACTTCAATGTCAATAAAGTCCGGTAACCCAAGAGCCAAGTCTACTGTGATTAGCACCTTTGCTACTGTGCGCAAAGCTTGAAACTTGTACGTAGGATTTATAAAAACTGTAGTACCGACTTTATTCCCCAAGGTCGTCAGAAATTGATCGGTCCATAATTCCAAAGGAAAACATGGAATTTTGACCCATATCGGGGTTTTCTGTGAGAATTCTCTTCAAGGGTTGAAGTAGGGGATCCAAAACTTAAGGGTTAAGAATGTTTTTCCCCACATTCAATAACCTTGAAGTAATTTGAACGCATCCTCCTCCTTATGCAACTTGAAAATGAGCCAACCCCGGGTAATTATGAAGACTTCCGGACAATAATTCAAGATAGGAACCCAATTAACCAGTAGCCATGCTCGGATTCCTTCCTCCCTTACTTCAATTCCATAAAATCTACCGATTAGGATTTTACCTGTAAATTCCAAGATATGTTCAACCTTAAGGTCCGCTCCCACCATCATCTTGACTCCATTTCTAATTCAGACAATCTTCCTTTTCTTTTTTCTATCAGTAGTTTGTGCAGCCTGATCCTGCTCTCTTCTAGTATCTGAGACTAAATCATTCTGGCCATGATAAAGCTTCCCAAGTTGATCAAATGCATAATTTCAAGCTATTTCAGATGCAATTGGGAAAGAAGCAAGGGACCGCAGACTGGCAATTTCAGACATCACGCCATAAGGTTTCGTAACCCTAAAAAGGGTCTTAGGTGACGTATCAACCCCATAACGAGACACTCTATCATTAAAGGATTCCATCAGATCGTAACCCCACCTGTCACATCCGATTCATAGGTTTAACACCTATAGCATGATCCGCCAAAGCTCTGATTCCTAGAGATCACCATTTTCTTAGAGCTCCCCCTTCCGAATCACTATTTAAAATACCCTACAAATATCACCATTCACATATTATTGAATTGAGTTTATTTTATGAACAAATGTAGTTATGGTCCATCTAGATGGATCATCTTAACCCCACACACATATATATATATATATATATATATAAGACTTTTTCCCTTCTCGATAATATGTTTAATCATTCTCCCACAATATTAATTTAAACATATATATCATTTAACCGACATTCTTTTCCAAAATTTAAAAACCTTTTCTAAGAGGCACATTACTTACACACTTAATACATTATGTCTTATATTCTTATATTAGTATTACTTAATTATATAATTAATACAACATGTGTTAATATTCTTATATTAGTATTAAGGAAAATAGATAGTGCAACTACTCAGTGCTTTACATTTATAATATGAATGTGGGTTTGGTGCATGAATATGTGAAACTAATAGGGATATAAAAGATGTGGGTCAATGATTAAGATTTTGTGATAACACGAGGGAAAAGAGAGAATATTTAAAACAATAGTGTAAATAAAAATATAAAGTAGAATATTTATGAATCATTGTTGGAGAGTGCTCATATTTTCTAGTTATAACGTATGTTTGTGATTCTTTATTATTCAATATGATAATATTATGGATAAATAAATATGTTTTTAAAGGATAACATTTATTATAAATTAGTTGATTGTGTAGTTATAATATTTAATATTGATTATTATTAAGAATGTTGGTTGATTTATTATTGCAAAATTATATTATTTAAATAATTAGTTGATATTTATAATCATTTTTGAGTTGAAGTTGTTAAATTGTTTCTTTATATTAAAAAAAATCAATAAAAAACAAATTTAAATCTTATTCTATGATTAAAAAATATTTTTTTTTTTATTCAAAAAATAATAACTTGGTATTCGAAAGATAGAATCAAAGTTACAACATGATCGGTTTATACCATCTTGTCGACTACACACAAATATTTACTATAGATCTCATATCACCATCTATCTAAACACTTTCTATTATCCATTTTATCTTCAAAAGAAAACATCCTTCATTGTCTATCCAACTACAAAAAGAAAAAAGACTATGGACCAAAACCAGCAAGCTCAACTCACTTACAAAGTTACATAGACATTCTAAATACTAGCTAATAAACAACATAACTAAAAGATGGAAAATTTCCTCGAATCCACCAATTGATCCTCAACAAACTCCTTAAAAAACAGGGACCCATCCATTTCCCCAATAGCTATTTTTGACAAAGAATTTGCCAATCCATTTAATTCCCTGTAAATATGAATGAAAGAGATATGAGAAAAGTACTCTTTCAGTCCCTCGATTTTCTTCATCCAATTATCTACATTGATGACCTATAGAGAAGAAGAGCTAGCTTCCCAATCTATCACAATACGAGAGTCACCCCAAATTTTGATATTAAATAAACCTTTTCTGCGTGAGACCCATAAGAGTCCCCAAAGGGCAATAAGTTCGGCTCTGGTATTTGATCCATGACCTACACCCAACCAAAGATGTAAACAATGATCCTGCTTGATCCGCAAGACCATTCCAACTCCACAGATACCATTTTTTGAGGCCCCATCAAAATAACCAGAAACCATACCTTCCTCCTCCACTGGCTTGACAAGCAAGCAAGATATGGGAATAACCTTCTTTCTGAAATACTCAAAGAAAGAACTAATAGATTTAGTTCTCACAATGCAAACTGAAGGTTTACTTCCTTCAAAAATAAGCTTATCGCGATCCTTCCACACTTCCCATATAATAAACACTTCCCATATAATAAACATGGGAAGTTATTTAAAATTTGAACATTCTAGCACCCATCTAAAGACACCATCTTGAAAATCATTATGAAACCACACAGTCCGAATAGCTGCCCGTATATGCAATAGATCAAAAAATCTATTTCAACTTGTTATAATATCCTAACATACCCATTACTCCATGTGCTCCATCATCATTAAAACTCGAAAAACACATGTGATATGAATTATCACTTCCATAAAGCTAAAATACTACAAGTGGATATAGTTTTACCTCATACAAAAAGTAATTAAACCCTTTCCATTGAAGGGTGGTTTGTAGTAGGAACAAGAGCTTCAGGAACGTGTCTACCATGTGGAAAGCTTCTTTATAGGATTTTTCTCTTATAGTAGATTGGATTTCTTAGAGGATACGTAATGGTAGGAGTCTTAAACTGCGTATTGACCCATGGGCAGGTTGTTGTGAAGCCTATGTTTTTCCTGAGCACATGTTAGTCTCTTTACAAGACCAAGGATTCTTCTTTCTTTTTTTTTAGACAAGTGATGTGCAACTTACAAATAATCTTAGACAGGTTGGGATCCAGGCTGATCATTTTGGTTTTGTTGATAATAATAAGGTCTTTTGGGATAATTATGTTAAGTCTCTTTAAGACTTCTATATAAGGTTTGTTAATAGAGATGATGAGATCATTTGGGGTAGGAAGTTTGATGGTGGCAATTACACACCAAGTTTGGGTTATTATGTTGTTAGAGAAGAAGAGGATCTCCCACAGCCTCCATGGTGGTACTCTGTTGTGTGGAATCTGGATTTCCCTTTGAAGATTAAGTTGTTTTTGTGGCTTGCTTTAGCAAAAAGAATTCTTGTTTGGAATTTCATATCCATTTTTTTTTAAGCTGGGCCTAGGACATGCCCCCTGTGCAGGAATGATGGAGAAACTGTTACACCTTTATTTATGAATTTTTCTTATTTTCAAGGCATGTGGGTGATAGTGTCTTGGGTAAAAGGTTTCACCTTTGATTGTAATGGAGAGGATTTTCAGGATGCATTGATGAACTGGCTAAATGGTATTTTGTCAACATGATTAAAATCCTTACATGTTCTGGTTATTTGGGGAACCTGGTTGGGCCAAAATTTGATTACTTTCAAGGATAAACGGATTCCTTCTGAAGTGCATGGTTATAAAATTTTAGCCATTTTTTACTCCCTCCCACAGTTGAAGAGACAACCAGTTACCGAGGTGGCAGTTGACAAACCTTTTTATTGGTGCTTTTTTGATGGGGCATGTCAAGGGGATCGATGGAGTAGGGGGAGTCATCTTCTCATCCGATGTTGTTTGGACTAAATTTCCTGCAGGGGTTGGTTAGTGTAGTAACAATCAGGCTGAGTTGTTGGCTTTGAAGATGCTCCTACTACTTTCTCTTTTAAATGGTATTCACAGAATTCAAGTATTCGGAAATTCATTGTTAGTAATAAATTGGATGAAGAAGAACAGGGCCCCAAGAAATATTTACTTGAAACCTTTGTTTGAGGAAGTGTATAAAATAGTAGGTCTTTTTCAGATGATAAGTTTTTGTCACATTTTCAGAAAAATGAACAGTATAGCAAATCATCTTTCCAAGATTGGTTTTCAATTTGGTGATAGAGTGTGGCAAAAATAAGAATGTGTCAATGAGACTTTAGTGGAGGATGACCTGGGACCTATCAATCTTTTATTTTCTTAAAGATCTAGAACAGTTCCTAAAAGTACACACTCTTTTCTCAACATTTTTCTTTAAAATTTGTTTTTTGGAAAATCGTCGTGGAAATCTTTGTTATGACAATAAATTGTTGGATATTAAAGTCTTTTTTATAGATGTTTATATGATAGCAGATAAGTGCGTAGAAGTGATGTATGAAAGGTATGTAGACCATGTAAAATGTGGTTTGTTATTATTAATAATAAACTATGATATTTTTTCTTGGAATTCTTGAAAAAAAAAATGTATTTTTGTAATATTGGTTTGTGGTTTCTTAGAAGTGCGATCTTTATATTTTAAAAGTTAATTATAATATAATGAGTAGAGTCGTATAGAATTTATATTATAAATTTATTATATAAATAAACACGATTTTACTTGCGTGTATTTTTGAATGGTTTACTCGCGTTTTATACAAGTGTGACATGTATATTTTATATGTTAATTATAATACAAAGACTCATGTAGATTTTATATCTTAAATTATATATATATATATATATATATATATATACACGAGTTTACCAGCATGTATTTGGGTATTATGACTCGTTTTTGTATAAGCGTGATCTTTATATTTTAAAAGTTAATTATAAGAGATGGACTCTCATATATATTTTAAATATAAATTTATTATAAAATAAATAAGAATTTACTAAGTGTGTATATTTGTGCTATTGACCTGTGTTTTTGTCTAAGTGTGATCCTTATAATTTAAAAGTTACTTATAATACAAAGACTCTCTCATTGATTTTATATTATAAGTTTAATGTATTATTGACACGTGTTTTGTATAATTGTGACCCTTCTAATTTAAAAGTTAATTATAATATAACGACTCTCTCATAGTCTTTGTATTATAAGTTTTTTATATTGCTTGTTGTAAGAACATTCGATTAAAAAATATAATATTTAATAGTCTATTACCTAAGGGAGCTAAATTTAAAATCAAATCCACGTTCTTTACCACTAGCCAGCTTGTCATTGAAACGAACTTTCCTATGTCATTGTCACCCTCCAAAATTCTTTCAACGACCATAAATAATATATTAAATGAATGCTTACATGAGATGATGACGTTATCAGAAAGACAAAACCTTATGATAAAAAAAAATTATTGATACTTTTATGTTAGGTTCAAAGTTATGCTTTATAATTTTTATGCGTGATGTGTCTTATAGGTCCAACTGTTGGGATTCTGTAATTATTTTCCATGTCAATTGAAATGGTTTTTATTATTATTTATAAATATCTAATTTTAATATTGGTATCATTCTAAAATATAAACATGTGTGATGACTTTACACAACTGTTCAATCAAATTTTCTTATATTGAAATATTTGAAATTGGGTTTTTTAATTAATTAATTTATAAATATCTCATTTTAATATTGATATCATTCTAATTCTAAAATATATATATTTTTTATATAAACATGTGTGATACTTTACACGAATCTTTAATCAAATTTTCTTATGTTGAAATATTTGTACTTTTGCAAAAGTCTTGTTGGTACACCAGAACCCCACGAAAATGACTGTCATTGCGTACAACTTAAGTCTCCTCATAAATATGTTATTTGTATCACTTATTGTTGCCTTCGGAAATTAAGTACGCTTGTAAATTTCTTTTTGGAAATTGGTTTGACTTTCTTTCATTGATATTTTTCATTATTATCATAATCAAAAATTTAATTTTTCATTATTATCATAATTAAAATTTTAATTTGTAATAATTTTTTTGAGATTTCTTTTATTTTAATACACAAGTTATGCTTATCAAATCTAATAAGGGTATTTACGATAATTTTGTATGTGACACTAGAAACATGGAGGTAGTGACTTTTTTTTGTCCAAAGAAAAAAAATCGTGATTCATTATATTAAAAATATACAAATCACCTTCTTCATGGCTATATAGAACAACCTCGGTTACATTGAAACAAAACAAAGAATTTTGTCTCCAAAGATCATTACATTATATAATATGTTGCCCACTTCCATCACATGAACATGAATAGAGTATAAAGTAGTTCTCTCATCAAAATATCCTCTAGTGCATCCCATATTAAAGTAGAGTGCAGTAGATAGTCTGATAAAGACATCTTTCCATTTATCCAAAAAAGGAACCTGTACAGGTTCAAAAAGAATTTTGTGGAGGACTCATAGTTTGTGATTCTAGATTTTGTTTGAGACTGGAGTCCAAAATAGAACTTAGAAAACAATGGGACATGGATCATCCTCTATAATGGTGTCATTTATGCATTCCCATTTCTGCTAGACACCATCCCCGAATTGTAGCCCCAATTTGGATAGTTGATCGGTCGTCGAATTCCTCTCTCTGAAGATGTGTTGGAAACTAACGTCCTCGAAATCTTCTACAATTCTCATTAATTCTGTATAGACAAGTTGGAGATATATGTTCTTAGGAGATATTATGTACCTCATCCAGTTGATAATGATTTTAGAATCCCCCAAAACTTGTATTATGTGGATACCCTTTGAGATTTCCAATTGTAGAGTGAACTTTAATGCTAGGAGTTCTACATGATTATTGGTGCTTGGGCGCAGTGCTATTGCAAATTTGGTCCATTCTTTTGCTGAAGAAAAAATTATTCCTCCTTCCCCTCCCATTGCTAGCGTCCCTTGTGATGCTCTATCAGCACCAGTGGAAGGATATGTCAATCTGTTCTTCATTTGTAATATTGATCTTATGTTTGCTCTTTCTCTGTGGTGGAGATTCCATAATGGCCAAACTTTTGAGTACATATACTTCAGGAGGAATATGACTATCCTAAAAAACAACCTTATTATGTGCTAGCCAAGTGTTCCGGATCAGGAGAACTGGGAGGCGGTAACAGGTAGTAGATAATGGCGAAAGAAACCAACTGTTTAGAGCATCTTGTAGGTCGTACCCAAACCAATCATATATAAAACCTTTTATCATATTGGTGAAGTCCCACATTCTTTGCATGTACGTGCATTGAATGAACAAATGATAAATAGATTCTTCATTATTTCTGTAGAGGGGACAACAACCAAGTCCCTCATATATTTTGCTACTAAGGAAATCCCATACCGGAACTCTATTAGATTGTGCTATCCAAGTAAACAACTTAATCTTTAAAGGATAGTTGATTTTCCAAATTGCTAAGTGCCTGGAACCATGTAGGTTCTCTGATATCCCTTTCCTCTGTTAACACTTTATAACCAAGCTCTTATCGATATTTTCCTTCATCATTATTCCTGCACCATATATTATCATCAGCTCTATCTGAGATACATATGTGGGTACTCTGAAGAGAGGATATATAATTGTCCCATAACTATTGGTCTATTTGATTAAAACCAAAATATTCTGCATTAAACCAAGCTTGACGATGAAGATTGGAATTATGTGCATCGTTTATCTGTGCGAGATAAAAAAATCCTTGATCCTGTAGCATATCCATCATATGATATGACATAATATGGTTTTGTAAGCTCCCAATCCAAGGATCAAAGTCAATCCTAACTTTTTCCCCATCCCCAATGCGCCACTGTAACCAATCTACAGGTAGTGACTTCTTATAAATATCTTGGAATTGAATCCTATCATAAGCTCAATTGGAATTATAGCACTGTGAAGAGGATTAATGGAGGGTGGAAAGCCTACTTTAGTCTTGAAAACAATTGTAAATCGACAAACCTTGTGATGCGGGATAAGAAGAAATTCATCTTTAAAAAACTCGTCACTCCCGTTGTCTTGTATGGGTGTGAAGCTTGGGGCTGCAACATTCTAGAGAATCATGGAGAAAAAATGAACAAATCCAGAAGCAATTTATTGCTTATAATCTTAAAATTAAGAGCAATACACCCTATCCTATTCTCCTCTTAGAAGTGGGGCTCTTCCCCATTGAAATCATGGCTATGATTAGGTATATGATGTACAAGCACAAGTTAAACAATATAAGAGACCACCTACTTCCTAAAATTGCTCTTAACTCTAGCCAAAACCACATGATCCCCAAATGGGGGTGCCATAAAGATGCCATGACTTGGTTAAATCATTGGGGGATTGACGAAATTAACACTTTGCAAAATATTGATAACATTACAAATATGATTACTTCTAAGTTTAAAGAGAAAAAGTGGTGCATGAAGGATTTAGAGGTTAAAAGAAAATTGTGATAATATAAAGAGATCATTAATCTTAATCTAGAGGATCAAAATTATCATTATGTTTTAACGAGTTCAAAGAAAAAAATCAATATGGCCAAGATTAGAACGAACTCTCATGAGCTTCATAGTGAAACTGAACACTGGACAATCCTGAAAATATCGTGGGCCAAAAGGATTTGCCATCTTTGTGAATCTATGGGCATTAAGGATGAAAATCACTTTCTCTTAGAATGGCCTACCTACACACACATTAGATATCAGTTCCATAATATATACTCCAGCATTGGCCTCTCTAACCTTCTAACTTCTCAAAACTATGGGAATCTAGGGATGCTTCTCTTTAAGCTTTTTGAGCATAGGATTAATATTTTAAAACAAATCAAATAATTTATCTCTTGTCTTTTCTCTTAAGGTCTGATAGAACAAATTTGGTTTGAGTGGATGTTAACCACCACCACTACCATCATCATCATCAATTAAAGTGGAAAATGGTAAAGATTGAAATAATTCAGTTTTTTTAATAGATTCGATATTTTTAATTTTTTTATTGTTTTTTTAAAATAATTTAATAAAATGTATTTATAAATATTAATAAATATTATCATTTCAACTTAAATTAAATATTTCAATAAAATATATTATTGTTGTATTAAAAGGCATCTTCCTTTTAAACAAAATAATATGAAGAGTTTTTCCATAAGTTGTAAATATTTTTGAAAATTTAAAATGTTAGTATAACTTTTAATAAAATTGTGATTATTTTGAAATAATGGATTGTGGATTGATTTATGCTCTTGATCGAAGTCAAAGCAAGTACGAAGATGGTTAATCTTCTTATTAAGTAATGAGAAATAACGTTGTCTCACTTCTAACATAGGTTTCAATTAGTGATTAATTGAGGTTAGCACCAACATAGATCCATTTTAAACATAGAACTACTGAGCACCAAGAGAGATCCAATATATTGAGGTGTAAATTTTCTTAAAATTTTAAACTCAAGAAATTTGATCCCTCTCCTATTTGATAGATCTAGGTTTATATGTTTTAATTTTGTATTTTATAGGCGGACATAGATTTTTTTAATAACTTTTCATAATTTTTTATTTTATGAGACAACATGAATTTTTTTAATTACTTTTTGTTTTTGATAATGTAATGTTACGTTGCATGACAACATATCCCCTACACTGGGCTATAGAGCACCTTAATCCTCTTGATGCAATGAATAAGGATATTGTAATATACCTAAATTTACTTATTACTTATTATTATTATTTAGAATATGTGTCATTGTTTAAGTGTTGCTTGACGAAAGATTTCATATATTTGCTTAGTAATGCATGTGGATGGTTACTATTTTTAGAAAACACGATGCATGTTGTTAGGAGGATAGAAATTCCTTATAGATGTCTTTCCATATCCTTGACAAAGAAGGTTATGTGTGGATTAGTGATAATCCTATTGTTACTCTATTGGATTTATTGGCTTTATTCTTTACATCATACTGATGTATTTGTTTTTCTTAGATTTATTGGATCACAAGAACTTCTTTCATGTACAGTCCAAGGGTAATATCCTCAGCGCTATACTTAGCTTGAGTCTCAGGAACATTTATATGCGACACCTAATATGCATTTGCAATTGCGATGATATTTTGTAATATGTATACTAACCTTTGCAAGATCAAGTGTATGTAAGGGCAATGTTTCATTAACATATACGTACATTAAAATATATGAAACCTTTGCAAGGTCAAATGAATGTAAGTATGTGGTTAATATGAACTACTTGGGGTGAAAACGCGAAGTTGGGTAACACTTTTGGCTTGTTTTTGACAAACAAAACTGCTAAATTTTATGTTTTTCAACTTCGACCTCTTGAAACCCATATCTACCTTAGGAATTTCAACTTAAAATAAACAAAAATGTTTTAGATAATTGAATTAGCTTTCTACTCGTATTTTTTTAAATTTTTTTTATGGACATATCATGGGACAAATTTGGTGCTCACCAACGGCATATACTTGAAAACTTTAGGTATGGATAATGAGTCACTAGCGTGAGCACTAGTTTTTTGAGAGATGGTTATTCATTTTAGGTAAAAAAATGTATGATCATAATCTACACACACTCCACTTGTGCATGGACTATATTTTAAGGTTTTTCGGACTTGAGAACTAATTTTTATTATTTATCAAAATAGCGTATGTTTAGAAAATGGTGCCTTATCGACACATGTTGGTAAGCTTCAATTTTCTTTTTAGTGTGACTCTTATTGAAAAATCTAAAAGTACACTTTTGAAGAGGATGGGACAAGGAAGATCTTTGTGAAGATTTCAATTTTTTTGGTGTTGTCTTTGTTATGATATTGAATTTTAATTTTAGGTGATTTTTAGAGTAATAAAATTCTTAAAGGATAAGGTTTAGAAAAACAATTATTAATAAATAGAAATTCAAATCGAAATGAAACAATTATTATATCATTGGAAACTAGAATCAGAGATGAATCCATTGCTACCATGTCCAACAAATAATATTTAAAATTTGCGTGGGTTTGGGCTTGCTGAAGTTGTAGGTTCCAGAAAGATGCCAGATATTTTCGTAGGTTTTGTTGACCATGAACTCTCGGCCGAGAGTTTAGTTCAAACTCTCATCTGAGAGTTTTTTTTAAAATACCGCATGGTGATTGGTTCAAACCCTCGGCCTAGAGTTTTATTAAACTCTCGGCCAAGAGTTTGAACTCTCACAAACTCTCGGCCTAGAGTTTGAGGTTGAATTTTTTTTGTGTGATCATTCGCGCGCACTAGTTTTTTTCTCATTCCGTTGTCATAAAAGTGTTTACCAACTTCACGTTTTCACCCCCTGTCATGTCCCCATCCATCAATTCGACCAATAGAGGGGGACATCAACAAATTACAACTTCTAAATTTCATGCCATAGTCATATTACAAATTTCTAACATTTAAAATGCGTGTTTAGATGCATAAAAAATACATAATGGAAATAACTCTATCCACACACACATAGCATGCATATACAAGCATAATCATCACATGCATCAAATAAAATCACTTCATATTTGAATACAAGAGAATACTTATCTTTAAACAAAGAATATCCAAGCGACTGGATATGTAAGAGCAATTTTCCACCCAACCGTAGGCACTCTATTCAACATATACTCTTTCTTCTAAGAGGCCACCCCCAAGTTGGGCTATGCGGCCACCAGGGAAAAGGAAACACCTACAGTATTCTCTATCTCTTCCCACAACTCGTTCTACTCCGTCTATGCTTAGACAAATGCTCATCCATAGCTCTAGAGAGATATCACTTAGCCATCGCAACCATGACACTCCTTCCAACTGCCCCACACAACACAAGGAAGGAATTCTCCTTCACTAGTCCACATTTATGTCAAGAAATACAACCCGTAGAGTGCTTACCAGTGTGCACAATGTTGAATTTTATTAGCAGTTATATGTTGTTAACTTTTTATAAATTAACTAGCACATAAACATAAGTTGCATGCATACAAAGGATCATTAAAAGAAACACATTCACAAAAGACACAATTTTACCCTGGGAAAACTCTCTCATGGGAAAAACCAACAAACTTCTCTAGATAAGATTCTTCAACACGATACGATGCCAACTCTAGTGCCCTACACTAGTTACAGAATAATGATACAATAAAGATACATAATAACCTCTAATCCCAAAGAAGAAAGAGAGAAAGATAAAACCCCAAAATATTGTCTTATTGATTCCTCTTGAACCCTTGACTAGTCTTCCTTGGATCTACGCACTTTTTTTTCTCTTTCTTGAGTGAATTGGTGTGTTGCAAATGATCCACCTTCACTTATATTTATACTAGAAAAGGTCACTTTTCTTACTAGGTCGACTTGTCTTCTTAACTAGGTTATTTTCCCCTTTAACTGGTCCAAATTGACCATTTTACTAGGTCAGTTTAACTGGGACGAATTTTTCTAGTGCTGGTTGTTATTCTTTCTTGTATAATATCTTCCAATGCTACTCAAAACATCAACACTCCCTCTTAGCAAGGAAGGTATTCTTTTGGTTACGATCTTCAACACTTGATTTTTGCTTGTTGACTTCTAGAATCTTCTATGGTCTAGAGAATTTCTCTGTTGACCACCTACAAGGTGGTTTCACTGTCTCACTAGCCAAGCCTATGGCTATCTCACCTCTCCAAGAGGTTTGTTTGTCCCTGACAGTCTTGACTATTACTCCCAAAGTATCTGACAGTCATTGATAGTCTCAAAGATCTTGACTATTATCTGATAGTCCTTTGAGGTCTTGACTATGCTCGTGTGGGTGCACTCCAAAAAAGACATTATATACCTTGGCTGTATACTACAACCCCTAGTTGTATACTATAGCCCCTGCCTAAATACTGTAGGCCCTGGATGACTGACTTACCGATATCTGAGTCTGGCATTACTGCATGACTTATCTGAGTCATGTGCCACTGCATGATTAATCTGAGTCATGTATCCTTGCATGAATAATCGATGTCTGAGTCATGTACTACTACATGACATACTGATGTATGAGTCATGTAACTCTGCATCGATTATCTAAGCCATGTATCTTTGTCTAAGCCATGCACCACTGCATGACTAATCTGGGCTATGTACTATTGCATGGCTTATCTAAGCCATGTACCTCTACATAGATAATCTAAGCCACGTACCACTGTATGGATAATCCGATCCATATATCACTGTATGGCTAACCTGATCCATATAGCACTGTATGCTAACTAGTATCTGAACCATGTACCACTGCATGACTTACCATTAGGGAGAACACTTGAGTCATGTCCCACATGACTAAATGAGAGAATTTATTTACACACTACTTCCCATGGAGAAACATCAATACTCCCTATTAACAAGATGAGTCATTCCATACTATACCAAGATTGTCTTGGAAGTACTCAACATTTAATTTAGACAGATTTTTAGTAAGTATATCGAAAATATACTCATCTTTGGATATGTACTGGAGTTGCACTACTCCTTTCTGCACTATATATTGGATATAACTGATTAGGAATCTCCTGAAGCCTTACTGCTTTTCATCTTATGATACTAGCTATAATATGTTCTGCCTCTGTTGTACTAAGTGCTCCTGACGACTGCTTTCCTGGTAAACTAGGATATCATATATGATCTCATACTGGAGCAACATACCTGATGTGCTCTTTCTCAACCACTGCACTAGTCAAAGTCTATATATCCTAAGTCCATATCCAATTGTACCAATCTAGGTACCTCAACACACGCTTTGTTGTACATGTCTAAAATATACCATGCACTTACTGCAAATCATATATCTGGAATGGTGTTAACCATATACATCTAGGATCCACTCAACTATCTATAAGATCATGGGATCCACCAAATCTAAATAAGATTCACTCGAAAACTTTAGATTCATCACCATTGGTGTGGCCATGGACTTACAATCCGTCATCCCGAATCTCTATTGTGTATTTTCCTTGACTAAGGAAAATATCATCTGATCTCTACCACACTTGTAATCCCAAGAATCATGCCAAGATTCTTGAATTATGTGATTTGCTTCCTCTTGGAGTATTGTGTTGTAGTCACTCCCTCTGAAATGGAATTTTCTTCTACCTTTGTATTTGGATGTCTTGTACTAGGGTGACTTTCAACCTTCTCTATTTTTGATATTATGTGTATCCATCTGGGTCATCTCCCATCAAATGGGTCTACTGATATGAGCCTCTTTCTCTCAATATCACTCCAGTATGCTTCTGGAACTTGTGCTACAAGACTCCCCATGATCATCGAAGATATGAACATCTGTAGTATAAAGACCAATCATTCGTTGGGGCCTCCTGTTCTCAACTGGCAATATACATATGGTATTCTCTGGACCCGTGGGTCATGGGTCCACATATGATTGTTGTTGCTATTGAATAGTCATCACATCCACTATAGCTTCTCCCTCTGTTATGGAATCCATCCTACTATCTGATCTGGAACCTGAGTTGAGAGTCATTCTCTTAGAAGCCTCCTGCTTTTGAGCATCCTTCTCCCTCTCAAATAATGAATATCAATAGAATATATACTACTCCCTGACTTCATATCCATCACTTTTTCTTGATCAGAACAAGTCTCATCATCCTTCTCTTGTAGGCCATATCATATGGTATTTCCTACAAGTCAAATGTAGTAAGATAGTCAGCAACATTGCATACTAATTAATCAATTCAATGCAATGACAATTTCTCATGCATATTGCACACAACCATGTAACCAATGCATCTTATTCAATGCTTTAGCACAACACCCATCCATTTCCAAAACACACACGATAACTATATGGGTTCCTTCCATCTTCACCAGAACACACTATCAAGAGCGTGCACTGCTCTTAGTATGTTAGCAAAGACGTTTCATCCTAGACTAGCTCCATCAAGGGCTCATGGGATGCTATGCAACACTATAGGATACTTATCCAATATAACATGCACTACATGAGCCTACTATTTGTCAATCTTAGTCATATATAAATGCATAAAGAAAACTGTATCACATATCTACATATGGCTATTATGAACAATATCCTTCAAAACACTAAGGAATTTAAGGAATAACTCAAATGACAATAAATACTTATCTTTCATGTGTTTTTTAGGCTCCCCCTTGATTTCTGCCTCCTTGTAGAAATCACTAGAGTTTCTAGAAGTGTACTCTGCTTCATCATCTGATTTTGAAGACCTTGATTTTCATCTTCGTTAAGTTCTGAACTATTGGAACTTGCTAAAGTCTTCATTCTTGGTCTTCATGTCTTCTGGATGCACTGGATCCAATATCTCCTTGGGTCTACATTCATAGTTTGGAAAGATCCCTTAGCGTTCTTTCCAAGAGCATGTTATCTTCTTTGCCTGAATATAGCTAGTAGGAGGATTCTCTTACTCTTTAAATTTATGCTTGGAATTGTTTCCAATTCCTTCTGAAGAATTTCTATAAAAAGTAGAGTGCTTAGAAAAACCACTCCCTTGAGTGATAGTGCTTACAAGACAAATTATTCATGTGAAGCTTCCATTGACTTATTTTCGTGAAATAGGTTCATCATCATCCACCTTATGAGCATGATGTTTCCTTTTTCCCTTTTTGTTCTTCTGAGTGCAATTTATTACATAGTGTCCTAACTCACTACAGTTGTAGGACCTGATATTGGACATATCTTTCTTTTTCTCTGGTACCGATCTTCTATCAATATTGTTGGTAATCTTTCTCCCTTTTCCTCTTCTTGCATGAGTTGCAAGTGCTTGATTTTCTTTGTCATTTATCTTATGCACTTTGGAGATCAACCTTGCTTTTTCTTGAGTGTAATATGTCCATAGCTTATCAAAATTGGGTATCTTTTTCCTAGCACATATACTTGACAAAACACATCCCAGGTAGAGGGAAAACCATTCAAAGTTGTCAACAAAAGCTCTTTTTCTTCTGCAGTATCTCCAATAGCTTCTAGTTGATCCTTGATATGATAAACTCTTGTAAAGTAGGAGGACACTGTTTCTAACTTGTCCATCGTCACATTCCTTAGATGATTCCTTAACAATAACTTTCTGCTAGTATTATTACTTTCATATAATCCTTTCAAGGCCTCAAACATTTCCTTAGGAGTCTTCGATTCTGACACATGAGGGATCAAGTGGTCCTTGATTGAATCAGATAGAATTATTTTTGCTTTGACTATATTATTCTTGTACTTTGCTTTGGCCTCCTCTTCCTCTGGTTCCAGGATAAATTATTTGAAATAATTTAAAAGATCATTCTCTTCTAGGATGAGAAGTATCCTATGCTTCAAAGATCTTAAGTTGTCTACTCCATCCAATCTATCCTCAACCATTAGATTGGTTACCATCTTGTCAAGGCTGAGATTTGACCTAGAAACCCTAGCATAGGGTAGGTAAAAAATGAATTTGATCAAATGAGAAGTATGAATCCACATATAGATGCACCCTCTTAGGGAGAGTTGAAAAACACTCCTTTTTTTCAGTTCTTTGGACAAAACAACTCAAAACTGGAAGCCCTAGATCTTGACCTCCTGCAGAAATTAGGTCAAAATAAAAAAAATTCGGATCTGAGATCTCATTCCACGGATAGATGCACCCTCCTAGGGTGAGTTGGAGGATGCTAATACCAATATTGATATATGGATTGAAAGGCTTAAAACTAGAAACCCTAGTTCTTGACCACAAGTAGAAATTAGGTTAAAAACTGAAAATTCTTCAAACTGAAAACTGCTTCCATAGAAAGGTGCACCTCTCTAAGGCAAGTTCCAAGATACTATTTTGAAGTCCAATCTATGGATAAATATTCCAAACTTTTGAGCCCTAGTTTTCGACTGTACTAGTAATGGCTTCTATTCAGTTTTGCTCTGATACCATGTTGATTTTTCTTAGTAGTTAGATGTTAAATTTTTATAACTTAAATAGCACATAAACATAAACTAGATGAATACAAAGGATCACTGAAAGAAACACATTCATAGTAGACACAATTTTACCCTGGAAAAACCCTCTCACAAGAAACACCCAACAAACTTCTCTAGACTCAAGATTCTTCAAAAAGATATAATGCCAACTCTAGTGCCCAACACTAGTTATAGAATAATGATACAAGAAAGATACAGAATAACCTTTGAGCCCAAAGAAGAGAGAGAGAGAAAGATAAAATCCCAAAATATTGTCTTCTTGATGTCTCTTGAACCCTTGACTAGTCTTCCTTGGATATGCGCAATTTTCCCTCTTTCTTGAGCAAATTGGTGTGTTGCAAATGAGCCACCTTCACTTATATTTATACTACAAAAGGTCACTTTTCTTACTAGGACAATTGTCTTCTTAACTAGGTCATTTTCCCCTTTAATTGGGCCTACTTGATCGTTTGAATGGGTCAATTTAACTGGCTCGACTTGTTCTAAGGCTGGTTGTTATTATTTCTTGTATAATATCTTCCGATGCTACTCAAAACATCAACACACAATAACAATCCAACCTGTTGTATGTTGTTGGAGAACCTCCTATAGCATAAATAATGGATTCTCAAGCATCTGTGAGTAGAAAACGTCAATGGTTAAGGGTTTCTATCTTTCCCAACCTCCGTGCTCACCTACAATCATCTACTTTCCCTTCAAATTTGTAGTCATGTCTCTAAATTTGAATTTCTAGGTTATACATTGTTTGGTAATGGTCATGAACATCAATGGGGAGCTCTACATAGTCTATATCTACATGAGAGAATGATAGAATGAGTGTTGACTCCAAGGGATATGAGATGATGGTGAAAACAAAACTGACATGGCTTGTGACCATAGAAGAAAGGACTTCTGACAACTGACATAATTTTCACAAAAGTGCATTCATCCCCATGCTTCAATAACTGCATGAGGTGACTTTTCCCATCAACATCACACATGCATTCAATGATTGGAAATAGTCAAAAGAAGGTGATTATATCATTTAAATCACATGGCAGAATTTGGATGAGTTTTAAGGTCGAAACTTAGCAACAAAGGATTTAGTCTCCCATAGGCCCCCTTTCATTTTTCCCTCTGGTGGAATCATAGCCCCTCTAGTGATCTTTACATAGCCATCTTGGACCATTTTATTATTTATGCAACATAATATTTACATACATTTCGGGTTAGCATGAAAATCCAACCCTGTAGTCTAAATAAAAATATATACATCATACATGCCTAGCCATTCACTAGTCGAGCCTTGGCCTTGAGCTCCACACTAGGAATCCATTCTAGCATATTTACATCATTTACATAATTTTGATTAAATACATCCCAAGTCAAAATTGGAGATATTACACTACTCCTTTATGCTTTTTCTGTGCTTCACGTGGGATGGCCTCGATCCCTTTTAGTGAGTTAAAATTTCCTCATGCAAATTATTAGATTATGCCACATGCTAAAGAAAGGAGTTGCTAATCATTCTCTAGGAATACAATTTTCTTATCGGTTAGCTTTCCTATATTTCTTTCCTAGGATCTAATAATGGTGATTATTAAATAATTGCATGGAGTAAAATTTAACAATGGTCATGGCATATATATATATAGAGAGAGAGATATAGCCACTCACTTTAGATGTACACGATCCATTTTTGCAAGTGTTCTTAGTATCAAAGGTATAATATGCCTTTTCCTCCTAAATTAAGAATGGGAGCCTAGGTATAATCCTAGGTTGTAGTTTATTTACTTTGTAACAAGGCTAAATACATGCCTCCTAGATGACATTCCTTATGTGTGGTCACTTGAGCATATGGGACTAAACAGTTTCTTTCAAGTTATGATACATTTCTTCCAAGTTATGAAACATCTGTATAGAGGTTTATAACCATAGCTGGAATAATTTGACGTGGTGACCCTACTTGGCATATCGTTGGTCACACTGTATATTTGAAATTAAATTTGGTACATAAACCATTTACTATGCTCTCACGATGTGTAATATAGTTTGGATAGTTGTAAGCAATGTGGGATGTCAGGATGCTTGGTTAGATCACATTGATGGTTTCAATGATCTCTAGTTTTATTGATCCCGTGGTTTGCATACAACACAAGGAACACATTAATTCAACCCCAATTCAGTCATGATTTGATACTTAATGATTGACTCATCCTCATATGGAGACTTCTTGCGCATTCATGGAAAATGGAGGATCACACACATGACCATTGTGTTAGCTCCTTGAAATTCCTTCAAGGGTTCTAGCCTAGTCTTCACTACAAGGACAATACCTTGTAGCATAGGTTATAGCAGAGGCTCTTAGTGTTACAAGATTTAGAAAAATCATAAAAAAATCCTCCACTACAACCTTCGCCAATGGTATTGGATGGTTTGGCGGAGGTTTTACGAAAATTTATTATAACTAAAGAAAACTTGGCGGTTAGAGGCTTTAGCAAAGGATTTTTACCAATGTGATTTGTTAAATGGAACGCACTGATGCATAAAAAGTTAAAAAAAATGATGTATTTTAATATAAACAAGCACCGGTGTGTACAACAATCTTAATGGCATTGATGCTCTATAAATTTATGTGCACTAGTGCTTTATGACCTTTTATAATGCATCGATGTTGACTGGGAAGGAAAAAACACCAATGAAGTTGACTAGGATGTTAACTTTCTTTGCATCTTTCACATTACGGTGTGGTTATGAGATATTGTCCCACTGGTGCATTGTTATATCAAAAGAATTAGTGAATGCAAGGAATACTTTGTAGCACTGATGTGATTTTATTGTAAAAGAACCGTTGCGTACAAATACTAAAAATGCATTGGGGCATATAACTAATTATACTTTGCTGCATTGGAAGGATGTTATTTTAAAAGCATTGATGCTTACATTTAATCATAAATTGCACTGATGCAACTTTGAATTAAATGCATTGGTGCAATTAAAACAATGAAAATCACCTATAATTATTTTTTCATTGGTGACCAATGACTATTATACAATTTACAATTCAATGATATATCTATATTTTATTTTTATTTCTTTTAATTCCATTATTCATCAGAAAATGAAATAATTTTTACAATAGTATTCATATAATTTTAATTTCAATCATTGCATTTGGATATGATGTTTGGATTAATTTGTTATATCATGATATTTCACATATGTTCATTGTAATATTTAATTATACATATATTTAATCAACGATGTAACATTTTACAAAGACATTGGACAATATTTTATTATACATGAATAAGAGGCCCTTTGTCATACAAAATGGGACAACATAAAGGTCCATAATAATCAAAAAGTCAATATGTAATTGTTACACTTATTGGTAACCTGTTGTCTTTCAATTGGGACACTGTGTCCAATAATTATACAAAATGTATAATTTTCACAGACAATTATTTCAAAACATATAACGGCTTGCATTAACATCCCAATTATATTGATTGGCATTCTTCATTGGAACTATTGTCAGTGCTTGAGCTACTTGCATGACTTAGGTTATTTGGCTAAATGTTTTGTTGATTGCCTCGATTATGTTACTCCTCTTCAGCTTCCATCTACAAACATAAAAATACAGTGTAATGATTGTATCTATATTGGTGGGCATAATGCAAAAATAGATAATATACATGATTATGTAAATTGAAAAACGTAACAAAGAAAGAATTGTTCATGAATGACACACATTCTTTCAAAACCAAATCTCATACCATCTCTCAACAACTCTTATGTTGGATCCACTCCATACTTTGTTTCCTGCAAGTTTTAAACCCCATCACAAATCATAGATTTAATATAAAGGTTTTTTTGTTCCATTAATTATAAAACGAGAGAAGTAAAACAACGTAGATACTTACAAATTCCACCATTAATTTTTTATACACCAACATATACTCACAACACATACTTCACCCAATGTCAATCAATTCTTATGATGGCTCTTCTTTTTACACTAACACATATTTGAAGACATCCAAGGCTGACCAATGTAAAGAAAATTAAAATATAAAAATCACAACCAATATGAACTCATAAGTTGTTATATGGAAATCACAATTACTCACAAAATTTGCTATTATAAACCCTTTTATTCCTTGTCATCTTGTCTTATATGCTGAATGGGTTCCATTTTGTTTTCTTTTATGCAACAAAACAATTGAAAATTAATATTTAATATTTAATTAATTAATTTTATGTATATAATAGAAAAATCAATGATTACATACATTTGAAGCACGTTGTTGTCGAGATGGTTCTTACCGCAATGCAATTATGTCCATTTCTTTGACCATCTCCTTGTACACTTTTTTGGGCATCCCTACTATCATTTTTTGGATATCACCTCGTTTGTCCTTTGGGATTTTCATAGTCTTCTTGAAAAATTTAAATGACATTAAACTATTTTATATTGATATGAAAAATAAATATATCATACTTAATATTAATAAAGGAATTCTTTGTATTAGTATATACATATTCTAGAAAAAACATGTTTAGGACTATTACTTTTTCAATGATTCTTTTTTGCTATTGCAAGTTAGATAGGTCACATTGGATTCTGGAAACGATTCCTATATTTTAAATATAACCCAATTCTTGGAGTCATTGGAATGATTTTTGTAATGTAAGTGGAAAGTACATTTATACGTTATTTCCACTATACCCTTCATAGTTTTATAAAAAAAATTCCCCCTTTCAGCACCACTCCAGATGAGTGAAGGATCAATTCATCATCATTTACATTTTTCATATTTTTTATTTTCTTAGGATGGAATTCCCTTCTCTTGTTGTTGGTCCCTGTAGAACATTCAACATATGTGAAATATATTATTTGAAAGATGTTAGCGAATATTATTAAGTACATAATTACTGGAAATTCAAAGAAAAAATTTATATGGATAATTTTTTATTCACCTGATTCATCCCCCTACAAATTTTCCATCAAGGTTTTACGCTCTTCAGTACTTATATTACAAAGAATCTTATCGAGTTTCCTCATTTTTTGGGTCTACAAGACACGCATTAACCAATACACATTACTTAAACTTACATATAATTCAAACATATTAATTGTATACTAAAATTACAAAGAACTTGCCTTCTTCATATTTTTGGATGTGCTCACATCGTGCCGATTAGAATTATTGTTCCTTGAACTCTTATCACACATTTTCTATCAATAAACAACCTGGACCATTAAATAGAGAAGCTATTAAATAAATTATACAAATAAATTACATAATTTCCAGCCAAAAATGTAGTCTTGTATATCAGTGTGCTTTATAAATAAAAATGCTTCGATGTGTCTATAGTATATACACACCGGTGCATCATAAATATTTACACACTGATAAAGAAAAATAAATTTAAAATTAATCTACAACTTTCTCGATGTGATATATTTATTCAACAACATCAACATGACTTATTATCCATAGTACAATGGAAATTCCCTAAAACTTTTTAAATTTGTTTTATATCCAAACAATGCACTTTTATTAAAAGTGCATCGGTGCATTCTACATAACTATTCGCACTGAAAACCATGAAAGTGTTTTTTAGAAAAAAAAAATGACAAGGACAAGGTTTGAGATTTTATGCAGTAAGTGCTCCCATTGCGTCAGATTCCCAACATATTATATATAGAATCACAAACCCATTAAATCTAAATTTCCTAAAAAGAAAAACCCCAATTGTGAAATAATAGAGGGAGTTAAACCCTAATGTTAAATTTTTGCAGCCGCATAAAAGAAAAGGAAGAAACAAGAAAGCAAGGGTTACAATGTTGAAGGTAACTATGAAAATCCTTTATTTTTTCATAATTTACTCTAAATATTAATAGGAACGTAAGTAAATCATGCATTGAGATCAATAGTAAGAATTTACATACTTGAAATTTCTACTACGAAGAGTTTTGTGTGATCTGCCATACCTTACAGATTTTGATCTTCAAAAAATTCCAGTTGCTCCAAATTCCTCCCTTGTAATAATCTCTTGCAAAACTATCCCCTCAAAATTACAAAAAAATAATGAAATAATGATTAGGTTTAATTGTTTAAAACACTTTAGCAAACTAGTTTTTTGAAAAAGAAATTCCCGCTACTTTTTCAGCTCACGGATAAAAAAACTCATGTGTTTTTTTCACATTTTCTACATATCGATGCAATTTAATATATAAACACACTAATGTGACCTGATATACAACACACCATTCACATATAACTTTGTACTACTTTTTTTGCATAATTGGTGCACCTATAAGATATGATTGCACTGGTTCTCTATAGATTTTAAAGCATGCCGTTTAGGAATAAAATAGGAAAATAAAGATGTAAAAAATGTATTTTCACGTTGCGGTATGTGATTACTAGCGCGGTCATAATACATGTGGACACCAGTGCTCCTGTTGTTTATGTGAGCTACGTATCGATATAGTTTGCAAAGAGGTCTGGGTAGACATAAAATATAAAACTTTATGCGTACTAAAAATCGATTATTTTGTATTGCATTTTTCTTTCATTGGTGCATATTAAAGATATGAGTGTACTGATGTGCTATAATATAATAAGCGCATGAATAGTGATAATTTTGAAAAATGCATGTATAAATATCCACTATCAAACATAGATGATATTTTCTTTTGTGGACTTTTTTGGATGTTTAGAATCAATGAATATATGTTTGTTACACACCTGTGCATTTAATTATTTCAGATGCACTGGTGCTCTATGTCTATTAAATCACACATAATGAGTTAAAAATCCCTATGAATGTATGTTTGAACTTAAAATGGTATATAAATCTCAAATGCTATTTTAGGATACAACCACATCAATTAAAATAATTCATAGGATACATATACTACTTAAACTGACCATATTCTTAAAAAATAGTTTCAAAACTATATTGAAATTTAGATTGTGATATGGTTCCCAAAATTTATTTTAAGAATGTAGATACATATTGATTGTTGATTTGGCTCAAATGTAGGAATAAAAAGTTATAATATCAAATGGCCAATTCTTCAAATTCAATCTCATTCCATATTGTTCAAATTTCATCATGTCATCCGTTTCCATCTCTAGTATGTTTAGATTTTATTTATATTTTGATTATATAATTGAACTTATGTTATTTATCCATGTGAATTTGAATAATAATGCATTCAATTTTGCAGGATCCTGATTTAGGACCGAGTTCAGATGCACAAGATATTCCACCAGTTGAAAAATGTCAGAATCTCTTATCGGGAGAAAGATATAGCAAGCAATTGGTAGATGAAAATGGACAACCACTTTACCCCTCCAGTTGTAACATGCCGTCTTCCAGCTACAATCTTGGGTCATCGCTAGAAATTAATTGTGAGTTGGATCTTTTTTATGACACCCTAATAATATGTGGTTGTTTAAAATGTCAAGGGTTGAAGGGAAAACCTTGGAATTTCACACTCACCCATTAAATTAATGATCAACTAACCAATGTTGATGGTATAATACTTCCTATGCACAATAGAAAATCCAATAAGTGATATAGAAAAGACATGTAGGAACACTTCATTATGCTAATTTTTTGAAAATTTGGGAGCCAAAACAACTATGTTTCATCCTAAATTGACCAACCTATCTACTTCTATTCAGTCAACCAAAATTTCTAGTGATCCAAATCATGATATAAATACCACCTAAAACATCTCTACTAGAGGATTAAAAAGTTGTATGATTTGAAAAATGTTTAAGTACACACCAAGGTCAGTCCAATTGATGGAGGGTTGCGATGACTTCTCTTTCCTGTGCATGTTCAAAGTAAATACCAAACTTGTTACAACCACGATTTGTATGGTGCTTGGCCATCTTCTTTACATGTGCCCGATGTTGGAACCGAATTCTCCTTTTGTGGTAATAATTTTATGATTTCCAAATCTAAGATAGATGCTACAAATCTTGGGTTGTTTATCCATTCATATGTACTTGTTCCTCCCAAATGGTTAGTAGCACTTATGCCATTGTGCAGTCCTCTTTATTGTTGGTGTGATTACTTGAATATTGTTAAATACAAACATACCATTTCCATATATAGCATGTGCATGAATAGTTATGCTTTTGGAAACTTCAACACAAAGAACTTATTATATATCGTGTTAAGCCCTAAATGTTGGCACATTACCCCCTCTATTGTGGCTCATTACATATTATTGATGTCGTATTGGATATATTAGTGTTAATTGTTAGTATTATTATATTTGTTATGTTGGCTTGGGTCCATTAGTTGTAATTGTACCTCTTTGTCTCCTATATATAGGAATGAGACATTTTCATTTGAATCATATTGTCTTGTCTTGTCTAGTGTACTTAGTACATTGTATAAGGAGGTTTCCCCCTTGAAGAGGATTTATAATCATCTATTTTATTCATTAAAGGCATGGAGCACTCGTTTTGGTCTAATTATGCTCTTTTCATGCTCTCTTTGGAAATTTGTTGCCTAACTTTTGGTATCAGAGATTGGATGCTTCCACAAAAAAACATCTTGGAATTTTTGCTATAATTTTGTTTCTAAAAAGATTCAGATAGAAAAACTCATAAAACTTCTAAAAAATAGGCCAAAATATATTTGGTAAAATTTTGAAATCCTGACTGATTACAAGTTCATAGTTATACCCAGTGGAAGTTTGGGTTTTTGACTAGTCCAAAAACTATTCTAAAACATGTGTTCTGGGAAAAACGGTTATATCTGGAGCATACAAGATCCAAATTGAGTGAGACCTATCGCATCAAAAAGAAGAAACACCACAATACATTTGGTATAAATTTAATAACCATAATTAAAATATTGGACACGTGGCATTCCTGGCACTCTCGCTCCACTGCATAGGACAAAAATAACAAGTGTTGAGAAAATTGTCACAACTTTTTTTGGCACATGAAAATTCAACGATACCTACAGAATTGGAAAGAGGACATATCAAGCTACAAAAGTCAAAGATTTTAGATTCATAGGGTCCATAATTTTAGGTTTACCTCAGTTGAAAGGTCAGATAGAAAATCAGTCTTCAAATCAAGGTTGGAAAAAGGTACGTCATTTTAAATTTGAATAAATTTTAGTAGAAGGATATATTTAAGGTGAACCAAAGTTATGATATCTATTTATATTGTTCAAAATTACACCAAAATGTAGTGGAAAAATTCACACTCCACTCAAACCACCATAGGATTCATCCCTAAACTACGATGAAAGTGAAGACATATCTTTCAGGGTGTCCAAGTTGGAAGATATGATGAAAGGGATTGTGAAAATGGTTGATTTAGTTAACTTGGAAAATAAGATGGCTAGTAAAGAGGATATTAGGGGTATGGCTAGAAAAGAGAATCTAGAATATTTGAAAATACTATTAAATGAGATAAGACTTAGCTTTCCTACACATTTGTCTACTCAAGAAGATGATAAAGAGGAAAAGCAGGACTTATTCCAGTCACATGTTGAGAAAATTGAAAAACAGTTAGAGAATAAGAGGTTTGAGTGGACCCAAAATATGATGATCTACTCCATCATCACAGGTTCAAATTAGGTCCAAAGAACTACTTTATTCTCAAGATTGACATGAGAAATTTTGATGGCAATGATCCAATAACATGGATATTCCAGATAGAGCAATTCTTTGATCTACACCAAGTTCCAACTTTACAAAACATAACTATTGCATCATTATATTTAGAGCCTAATAAATTTGTATGGCACCAATGGCTTTGTGACCATAAAAATGACTCTATTATCTCTTGTTCTTTATTCACGGAAGAACTAATTGCACATTACAACGATATTAATAGGAACACTTTCTTTACTCAGTTGATAAATATCAAACAAAAAGGTCCAGTTACAAATCACATCAAGTAGTTTCAGAAGTTAAGTCTTAGAGTGAAGAATATTTTAGAAAATAATTTGTTGGATCTATTTATGGGAACTTTAAAGGAGAATATTCAACATGAAATACGTATCCTTGAACCTAAATCATTGGAGAATGCTTTTGTTTTGCAAGGAAAACTCAAAGTAAAAATATGGCAATTACTACTAGAAGGACCACCTCCAACACATATAGAGAGAATGTTGTTCCTTCTTCTAACCCACCTGAAAGGTTGAAACCTCAACAACTATATGAAAGAAGAGCAAAATTTCTATGCTTTAATTTTGAAAGCAAGTATAGTAAGGAACATAAGTGTGGTGAGAAGAAATTATTCTTCATAGATTGTGAAGAGGAAGAAGTAAAAGAACAAGAACCATCTCAGGATGAAGAAATAGAAGAGATTACTCCCACCATATCCTATCATGCATTGGTTGGAATTAGAACTCCTCAAAATATCAAGCTCGAATGATATATTGAAAAGAAAAAGGTAACAATGTTGATTGATTCTGGTAGTACTCATAATTTCATTCACTCTAAATTAGCTAAAGCTCTCAATTGCTTTGTATATCTAGCACCATAGTTTCAAGTAATGATTGTAGAGAAAGGAACTATCAATTGCTCACGGAGATTCCATAATATCAATCTTACTATGGAGGAATATGTATTGAATAGTCCAATGATTGTTATCCCAATGGGTGGTGTTGATGTTGTCTTAGGGGTTCAATGGTTACAATAATTGGGAATAGTGGATTTTAATTTTCAAGAACTTTTCATGAAATTTTCTTGGGAAGGAAAATAATTTGAATTAAGGGGTATCATAGGGAAGGAAAGCAATGTGATAAGCTCTAATGGTATGATGAAATTGTTGAAAAAGTTTTAAGGGACATCAAGGTGTAATTGCACAATTCTTCTCATTAGATGTTCAAACATCTAAGCCTCCTATTCCCCTGGATCTACAAAGGGTCGACATTGATAAGTAATCCAAGTTATTTGAATATATTCCAAAATTTATTCCACCTACTCAATATTTTGATCATGCTATTCACTTAATTCTAGGAAGTGTTCCTCCTAACATCAGACCTTACAGATACCCCTATGTCTAGAAGAGTGAAATTGAGCACATGGTTGAACAAATGTTAAAGCTTGGCATAATTAGGCCTAGCCAAATTTATTACTCTACACCAGTGGTAATGGTACATAAGAAGGAGGGATCATGGTGTATGTGTCTTGCTTATAGAGAGCTCAACAAGATCACCATTAAAGATAATTTTCCCATTTCTATCATTGATGAATTGTTAGATAAACTACATGGAGGAGTTTGCTTCAAAAAGTTGGATATCCATTCAAGGTATCATTAGATTAGAATGAAGGAAGAAGAGATCCCAAAAACAACATTCAGAATTCATGAAGTTCATTATGAATTTTTTGTCATGCCTTTGGCCTTACATATGCACCTTCCACATTTTAGGGTTTGATGAACTCCATTTTAAAGCCCTTTCTTAGAAAACGTGTGTTAGTATTTTTGGATGATATACTAATCTATAGCAAGTCTTGAGAAGAACATGTTCAACATGTCGATAGGGTGCTAAAACTACTAAAGGAGCAACAACTAAAAAGCAAAATATTCCAAATGTTTCTTTGGGGTAAAGGAGGTAGAGTATTTGGGTCATATTGTATCTCATGAAGGTGTTAAGGTAGACCCTAACAAAATTAAAGCCATGATGAACTGACTGATTCCAAAAACCTTGAATAATCTTAAAGGGTTCTTCGGTTTGATAGGGTACTACTAGAATTTTGTTCAGAACTATGGAAGAATAACAACACCTATGACATCATTATTGAATAAGGAAGCATTTTTATGGACTATAGAGGCAACTCAAGCATTTGAACAACTTAAAGAGGCAATGTGAAAAGCTCATGTTTTGACCACATCGGACTTCTCAAAAACCTTCATTGTGGAATGTGATGCCTTAGGAAATGGAATCAGTGTCATTTTAATGCAAGAAGGACGTCCCCTTGATTTCAAAAGTTGACCAATCAAGGAAAATAACTTACAAAAACCAATTTATGTGAAGGAAATGATGGCAATATTACATGAACTTAAGAAATGGTGTCCTTACCTAATAGGTAGGCACTTCGAGGTCAAAAAAGATCATGATAGTCTTAAATACTTCTTGGAATAGAGACTATATTAAGAAGAGAAACAAAATGGGAAACCAAGATGTTGGGATATGACTTTGAAATCATTTATAAAAAAGGGAACTAGAATGTGGTGGCAGATGCACTCTCTAAAAAAATGAGGATGTGTATGCATTACTTTATGCAATTTCGATTATACAACCCAATTGGGTAGTAGTATCAAGGGAAGAATGGAGAATGACCTATATATGTGGAAACTCATTCAAAAGATACAAAAGGATCCCGGTGTATCAGATACTTTTGTGTGGAAAAATGAATCAATATGGTATAAGGATCGCTTATATATATATGTCAGAACTCCCAACTCAAACTAAAGATCCTTTTGGAATTACACACCTCTCATATAGGTGGGAATTCGAGATTCCTAACAACGTACCATAGGGTCAAGAAGGAATTATTTTGGGAAGGTCTTAAATTTTATTTTCAAAAGTTCATGGCAGAATGTTTGGTTTGCCAATAAAATAAGGCTGACACAGTTAAGACATTAGGTATTTTACAACCATTAGGAATACCTTTCCAGTGTTGGGAGGAAGTTTCAATGGATTTTATCACATTTATCCAATTCAGAAGGGAATAATTTTATTATGGTGGTTGTTGATAGGCTCACAAAGTATGCACACTTTTTTGCACTCTCTCACCCTTTTAATGAAAGTATAGTTGCTGCAGCCTTCATGGAATATGTTCAGAAGTTACATGGAAGCCTGAAGATTATAAGTGATAGAGATCCAATATTCATTGGAAAATTTTGGACTAATAGATTTTCTTGTTTGGGCACCTATTTGGCTCATAGTTCTTCTTATCATTTTCAATCTGGTAGGAAAAATGAGATCGTGAAAAATGCTTGGAAGGCTATCTTTGCTACTTTTCATTTGATAAACAAATACAGTGGGTGAAATGGTTATCTTTAGCAGAATGGCGATACAATACTTTCTTCCATACATCATAAAAAATGTATCCATCCATGGCACTTTATGGGTACCTTCCTCCATTTGTCACATATCCCTTAAAAGGTAAATCTAAATTTCAATCTGTGGAAGATCACCTAGAGCACCAACAAGAAGTTCTCCAATTATTGAATGACAAGCTGGTTATGTCAAAAAACAGGATGAAACAACACACAGATCAACATCGTAGTGAAAGGAGTTTTGAAGAATGGGATTGGGTATTTCTAAGGCTACAACCTTACAAATAGATGTCCCTCAAGAAACTAAATAAAGACAATAAATTAGCACCCAAGTACTATGGTCCTTATAAAGTGTTGTAAAAGATTGGCAGTATGGCTTACAAATTGGAACTCCCTTCATCTTCAAGGGTACACGAAGTTTTCCATGTTTCTTTCTTAAATAAGGTAGTAGGAGACAAGATCCCAATTCAAACTATCTTTCCAGAGCTTTATGAAGAAGGTAAAGTCATATTGGAAATGAAAAAATAACTGGAATAAGGACCTAACAACTACGCAATCATGCTATTACTAAGTACCTCATCAAGTGCAATAATTTACTAGTTGAAGATTTGACATGGGTGGATGAGTCCTTCATATAGAAGCATCCACAACTAATCAACCGTTGAGGACAACACTTGTATAAAGGGGAGGGGCATGCTAAGCCCTAAATGTTGGCACAACCCTATACTGTGGCTCATTACATATTATTGATGTCGAATTAGGTCTATTAGTGGTAATTGTTATTATTATATTTGGTATGTCGTCTTGGGTCCATTAGTTATAATTGTACCTCTTTGTCTCCTATATATAGGAAGGAGACCTTTTCATTTGAATAATCTTGTCTTGTCTTGTCTTGTGTACTTAGTACATTGTATAAGGAGGTTTCCCCCTCGAAGAGGCTTGCTATTCATCTATTTTATTTATTAAAGGTGTTGAGCACTCTTTTTGGTCTATTTATGCTTTTTTTATGCTCTCTTTTGAAATTTGTTGCTTAACACATCAATGGAAGTCCATTCACTCACGAGAAAATTGCAGGGTTCATAAATAGTTCTAGGTGCTCTTTATTTTATGCAAATTGTTCATTTGAGGAACACTCCAATGACCATGATTTCTTTATGAAAAGGAAAGCATCCAGATTTATTTTCATGCATGCAATACATAGTTTGTCTCCCAGTGATGATTTGTTAATAAAACCACTCTTCAAAGACACCTTGAATTGGGAATACCTTTAGATGTTCCCTTGGGGTGTAAGACAAAAATAATTGATTTTTTTTCAATGGGATTAATGTAAATGTTTTGCTCAATTTGAACTTTTGTTTTATTAAATTCTTGTGGTTGGAAATTTAACATTGGAAAAAATTCACATTCTTCTATAGTAATTTTTTGGTATAATGTTTGAACAAACCAATTGCATTGTGCTTACTAATATCATCAATGTAATATTCAATATTTTTGAAATAAAGATTTTGATGATGAGTGACATGTCTACCATATTCCGTTTCATCCCACTAGAGTATCAAATTGAGAGAAGGCTACAAAAAGAGATCAACTTGAATAGGAAGCATACCAAGAATAGTTGAATCGACCACCTATTCAATTCCTACTACATCCATATTCACCAAATAGGAATGTGTACAGTAACACTAGTTATTCACATGTGGGAAATGAAGGAAATGAAATAGAAGTTGTGGATGATTTCTTATGGGATGCGGGTTCCATGGAGGCAATGTTGTCAGATGTATTCCATGACGATGAGCTAGGGGATGATGCTCATATAATTGACACCTTCTTTGAAATCCCGAAGTATGCTTCCAATGCCCCTCTCTTTGGACTTGGTTAGTTAAATTCTACACAATTATGGACAACAATCACTATACAACTTGAAATAAATGTATGTCATGCCAAACACATGTTTATTGACACCTTTTGTTGATGTTTCTCCAGGTGCAACATTGGGAAGAATTCACTCATGGATAGCCATGTAGATTTGGATAGTGAGTCCATGCAGATTTGGCTAGTAATGAATGATACATTCACATTCTAGAGGTGAATGGACAAGGAAGGGGTAGTTACTCTCCTAGTCATAGGGTGTGGAGAATGGACCCCTGGATGCTCTCACATTGCCTTCTCCCATAACTGAGAGATCTATTCTATATTAGGTTGTTTGACTTGTTTAATTTGTTAGAGAATTTCATCTCATTATGGAATATACAAGTCTAGTGTTATGCAACAAATTTCCAAAAAGAGCATGAAAAGAGAAAAAAATAGATCAACAAGAGTACTCCACGACTTTAATGAAGAAAACAGATGGATAACAAGCCTCTTCGAGGGGGAAACCTCCTTATACAATGTACTAAGTACACAAGACAAGACAAGAAAATACATGATACTCCAAATGAAAAGGTCTCCTTCCTATATATAGGAGATTAAGAGGTACAATTCCAATTAATTGACCCAAGCCAATGTAACAAATATAATCATACTAATGACAATTACAACTAATGGAACAAATCTGACAATAATGCACCACAATATAGGGGGAAATGTGCCCACATTTAGGGATTAAATGACCCTCCCCTTCAGACAAGTGTTGTCCCAATGCTTGATTAGTTGTGGATGCATCTATATGAAGGAATCATATTCCCATGTCGAATCTTCAACTGGTAAGTTCTTCCACTTGATGAGGTACTCAGTAATAGCCCGATTTCGTTGCTATTTGGTCCTTGTTTCAGTGATTTGTTCAGGATCCAATATGATTTTTCCTTCTTCATCAAGCTCCGAAAATATTGTTTGAATTGGGATCTTGTCTCCTATTACCTTCTTTAAGCAAGAAACATGGAAAACTGGATGTACTCTTGAGGATGAAGGGAGCTCCAATTTGTAAGCCATACTACCAATATTCCGCAACACTTTATAAGGACCATAATACTTGGGTGCTAATTTATTGTCCTTATTTAGTTACTTGAGAGACATCTGCTTGTAAGGTTGTAGCCTCAGAAATACCCAATCCCCTTCTTCGAAACTCTTTTCACTGCAATATTGATCAGCTTGTTGTTTTGTCATGTTTTTTGACATAGTTAGGTTGTCCTTAACTATCTGGCGAAATTCTTGCTGGTGCTCTATGTGATCTTCCATGGCTTGAAATTTAGATTTTTCTTTTAAGGGAGTTGTGATAGATGGAGGCTGGTACCCATAAAGTGCCATAAATGGATAAATTTTTGATGATGTATGGAAGGAAGTATTGAACCACCATTCTTCCAAAGACAACCATTTTACCCACTGTGTTTGTTTATCACATGCAAAGCAACGAAGATATCCTTCGAAACACTTGTTCACTATCTTAGTTTTCCTATCAGATTCAGGGTGATAAGATGAATTGTGAGCCAATTGGGTACCCAATCAAGAAAATAATTCAGTCCAAAATTTTCTAGTGAAAATTGGATTTCTATCACTTACAATAATCTTTAGATTTCCATGTAACTTCTGAACAATTTCCATAAAGGCTGCAACTACTGTACTTGCATTAAAAGGGTGAGAGAGTGCACAATAATGTGCATACTTCGCGATTCTATCAAAAACCACCATAATAAAATTATTCCCTTCTAACTTGGGTAGACCTATGATAAATCCATGGATACTTCCTCCCAACACTGGAAAGGTATGTCTAATGGTTTTAGAAGTCCTCGAGTCTTAACTATTTCACCCTTATTTTGTTCCAGACAACCAAACATTCAACAACGAACCTTTGAACATCAGATTTAAGACCTTCCCAAAAAAATCCCTTCTTGACTCCATGGTAAGTTTTTAGGAATTCAAAGTGCCCACCTATAGCAGAGGTGTATAATTCTGAGAGGAACTTTTGTTTGAGTTAGGATTTTTTGCATAAATATAAGTGATCATTATACCATAGTGAATCATTTTTCCACACAAAAGTATATGATACATTGGGATTGTTCTGTAGATTTTGAATGACCATCCATACAGATAGGTCATTTTTCCATTCTTCCCTTGCAACTACTACCCAATCTGGTTGTAGAATGGAAATTGCACAAAATAATGCCCCAACGTCTTCATCTTTTCTGGAGAGCGCATCTACCACCACATTATATTTCCCTTGATTGGATGACTTGTGAAAGCAAGTGGGTGTCCTTCTTGCATTAGAACAACACCAATGCCATTTCTTGAAGCATCACATCCACAATAAAGGTTTTTGTGAAGTCTGGTGTGGAAAAAACAGAAGCTTTGCACACTTCCTATTTAAGTTGTTCAAAATATTGAATTTCCTCTGGAGTCCAAGAAAACACATATTTCTTCAATAATGTTGTTAGAGGTGCTGCAATTCTTCCATAGTTCCGAAAAAAATTGTGGTAGTACCCTGTCAGACCTAAGAATCCTCGAAGATTATTCAGGGTTTTGGGAATCGGCCAATATATCATGGATTTAATTTTGTTAGGGTCTGCCTTGACACCTTCATGAGATACAATATGACCCAAATAATCTACCTCCTTCACCCCAAATAAATATTTCGAAGGTTTTGCATATAGTTGTTGCTCCTTTAGTATTTCTAGTACCCTGTCAACATGTTGAACATGTTATTCCAAAAACTTGCTATAGTTTAGTATATAATCAAAGAATACTAGCACAAATTTTCTAAGAAAAGGCTTGAAAATGGAATTCATCAAACCTTGAAATGTGGAAGGTGCATTCGTGAGACCAAATGGCATGACCATAAATTAATAACGAACTTCATGATTTCTGAATGATGTTTTTGGGATGTATTCATTCTTCATTCTAATCTGATGACACCCAGAATAGAGATCCAACTTTGTGAAGAAAATTGATACATGTAATTCATCTAACAATTCATCAATGATAGGAATGGGAAACTTATCTTTAATGGTGATCTTGTTGAGCTCTCTATAATCTGGAAACATATGCCATGATCCATACAACTTGTGTACTATTACCACTTGTGCAAAGTAATAACTTTGGCTAGGCCTAATTATTCCATCCTCTAACATTTCTTCAACCATATGCTCAATTTCACTCTTCTAACCATAGGGGTATATATAAGGTCCGATGTTAGGAGGAACACTTCCTGGAATTAAGTGAATAGCATGATCAGAATATCAAACAGGTGGAAGACCTTTTGGAATATCTTCAAATACCTTGGAATTCTTATTAATGACCCTCTGGAGATTTGGAGAAATAGGAGGCTTAGATGTTTGAACATATAATGAGCATAATTGTGCAATTACACTTTGATGTCCCTTTTTCATTAAAATTTTCATACCATTAGATATTATCACCTTGCTTGGTTTCCATGTGATACCTTTTAACTCATATTACTTTCCTTCCCATAAAAATTTCATGAAAATATTTTGAAAATTAAAATCCACAGTTCCCAATGGTTGTAACCATTGAAATCCTAAGACAACATCAACACCACCCATTGGAATAGAGATCATTGGAGTATTCAATACATATCCCCCCATAGTAATATTGATATTATGGAATTTTCTTAAGCAATTTATAGTTCCTCCATCTGCAATCATTACTTGAAACTTTGGTGCTGGATATACAAAGCAATTGAGAAATTTTTATAATTTATAGTGAATGAAATTATGAGTACTACCATAATCAATTAACACTGTTACCTTTTTCTTTTTGATAAATCCTTCGATCTTGAGAGTTTGAGGAGTGCTAATTATAGCCAATGCATGACATGATATGGTGGGATTAGTCTATTCTGAAGTAGTATCTTCTATTTCTTCATCTGGAGATGGTTCCTGTTCTTTTGGTTCTCCCTCTTCACAATCTATGTAAAATAATTTCTTCTCACCACACTTATGTCCCTTACTATACTTGCTATCACAATTAAAGTATAAGCCTTTAACTCTTATTTCATCTAGTTGTTGAGGTGTCAACATTTGAGGTGGGCTAGAAGAAGGAAAATTATTCTCTTTGTATGTGTTGGAGGTGGTCTTTCCAGTAGCCATAATCATATTTTTACTTTCAACCTTCCTTGCCATGATAAAATCCTTCTCTAAGGATGGTGGTTCAAAGAGATGCACCTCATGTTGAATGTCATCCTTCAAAGTTCCAATAAAGAGATCCAACAAAATATCTTCTGAAATGTTCTTCACTCAAAGACTTAACTTTTTAAACTACTTGATGTGCTCTGTAACTGGACCTTTTTTATTAAGATTTATTAACTCGATAAAGAATGTGTTGTTATTAATACCCCATAATGTGCAATCAATTCTTCTATGAATATAGACCAAGATATAATAGAGTCATTTTTCTGGTGACAAAGCCATTGGTACCATACAAATTGATCATGCTCTAAATATAATGATGCAATAGTTACCTTTTGAAAGTTTGGTACCTGGTGTAGATCAAATAATTGCTCCATCTGGAATATCCATGTTATTGGATCATTTCCATTAATATTTCTCATCTCAATCTTGGGAAGTTGGGTACCTCTTGGTGACCATCCTTGAGAACTACCATTATGGGAATGCTTATTATCCTTGTTCTCCGGAGTACCCTGTAACACATCATCACTTGTAGGGAGAGTATCCTTTGAATTTTTTATGATATTAGCAATATTTTTCATATTTTAATCCATATGTCTCGTCACCTTCTCCTCTAGATTAAGTAAATCAACCGTTTTCACATACCCTTTCATATTTTCCTCCAGCTTGGACATTTGAAGAGATAGGTCTTCCATTTCATCGTACGTATGGGATGAATCCTCAGGTGGTTTGAGTGGAGTGTTATTTTTTACACTACCATTGGGGGGGATTTTGAACAATAGAAATAGATATCACACCTTAGGGTTCATCTCCAATAGATCCTTATACTAAAGATTATTCCAATTTAAAATGGCATACCTTTATCAACCCTGAATTGAATCCTTCGTTTCTAGCCGAACTTCAAACTAATATATATATGTAATTTTGGACTCCGTGAGTTTGAAAATACTTCCTAAGGTATGATGATATCTCCTCTCTGCAATGTTGTAGGTTTGAGCTAATTCTGATATGCCAATAGAAAGATATGGAAAATCTCCCAACACTTGTTATTTTTAGTCCTTTCAGAATAGATAACTTGTACCGACTTACATGTGTCCAATATTTTAGATCCGAGTTTGAAAATAATACCACAGATACCTTGGCCAGTATTATTTCTGATGCAATAGGTCTCACTCAATTTGGATCTTTCATTTCCTGGGTATAATAGTTTTACCAAGCACACCTTTTTTAGACTAGTTTTTGGACTAATCAGAAACACTAACTTCAAATGAAAATATCTATGAATATGTAAGGGATCAGGATATGGAACTTATAGAATAGATAGTTTGGCCAGTTTACAAGATGGGTTCCAATATTAGATATCTTAAACCTTGTAGAATTATTTTTTATAGTGAATATGAAAATATGACTCGTTTTGAAGCACCTAGACCCAAGTAAAGAACTTTGATACCAAATGTTATGCAACAAATTTCCAAAAAGAGCATGAAAAGAGCATAAATAGATCATAAAGAGTACTCCACAACTTTAATGAATAAAATAGATGAATAGCAATCCTCTTTGAGGGAGAAACCTCCTTATACAATGTACTAACTACACAAGACAAGATACTCCAAATGAAAAGGTATCCTTTCTAAATATAGGAGACTAAGAGGTATAATTCCAACTAATTGACCCAAGCAACCGTAACAAATATAATCATACTAATGAAAATTATAAATAATGGACCAAATATGACAACAAAACTAATGTAATGCACCAAAATATAGGGGGAAATGTGTCCAAATTTAGGGCTTAACATGATTTCCCCCTATATTGTGCCCACATTTAGGGATTAACATCTAGCCTAATGTTGAAATTGACATAATCACTAAGAAGAATCCAAGACTTCTTAGTGTGTTTGAAATCAACATTAGGGATCTATGTTGTGAATGGATGTGCATACGATAGAGAAGTATAACATCATCACATACAACCTTTCCTAAGTGTTAAATGTACAACATCACAAGTCATTCTCCAAGCCAATCTTGTGTAGCTAGGATTGGGCCTCATGTGTTGAGGCAGGGAGCCTAAGTTGGATTCAGGAACTTGGAGTATATTCTTGAGTTGGACTCAAGAATGACTAATCCTTCAGTTGTAAAAGGTTATTCCTCATGTGTTGAGGTGAATGCTTTTATGTATCAAAGTGATGATGTTGTAAAGTCTTGTTGGACAAGGCTCAGAACTTGTGTGTCAAGTCAGATTCTCACGTGGACCTCCAGTTATAGTAGGTACCCATGGGGTGGACCTCTAGTTATAGAGGTAGATGATTTGCATGTTGAAGCATTAATGTTGTGTGATGTATTACTAACCATGGTCACTTATTGCTATTAAGTCTCCTTAAGAGACTGACCACCTCTAGAGTGAATTACTTTAGCATATGATCATTTGGTTTGAGAGTAATATAATGTGATCACAACATCTGACAAATATTCAGAGTATAATTTGATATGATAGATAATTAAAGATAACACATGTTGACCATGCAGTAAAGATAAATGCATAGAGAAAAAGAGAATTTGAATTGCTCATGAGATGACGAAGTGAACTCGAATTGTTAAGCTTCAGTTAAAGCCACAATGTATGCCTCAGTTAATTAAAGAACTTGCAGTGGTTACTATAAGTAAATCAACCAACATGATTTTAGTTCAATAGAGTTAACTAAGTGATAACAAAGAAGATCTAGTTAACTACGTGTTATTGCATGACAACACTTATGTTAAACTAAAATATGGCACTTACGTTAAACTAAAAGATGTCACTTGAGTTGTGACACTTGCATGACGTCACTTAAGTTAGCCACCTAACTAAGTGGGAAAAATTTCAGTTAGTTCATCCTAAGAATCAGTTCAGTGAGTTAATGCACTACATGAGAAGTGGACACTCTTCTTCATGCAAGATTGATACATCCATATGGAGGGAGAGTTCATCATGAAGGCATAAGATAAAAATAGAATCCAATGCATGTGAAGAATGTATAAATATGTTATACATGATTGAAGAATTCAATGTGAAGCAGATTCTCTTCTCCCTTGAAGGCAAGGTGCTTCTCTTTGTGCAGGATAATTATCCAAGAACGAAATTCACAGTTTTTGCATGTGATTCACCATTACCCATGCAACTATTCGCTACAACTTGCATGTTAGTGATTCTTGCTTATTATTAATGTGCTGGGCACATGGCAAGTTGATACAATTGATCTCCATTCTCTATTGCTCGGTATTCTCTCTTATATAGCACCCAGGGTGCCAAAAGCAATATGCTATTTTGTAAAAGACATTCTCTGTTATCTATCATAATTATAATCCGAAGATTTGTTGGGGTTTTTCATCCTCATTGTTTTGAGGGTTTTCCCTAGGGTACATCTTGTGTTAAGGTTGAAAGTTTCATGTGATTGAATGGTTCATTGATTCAAGTATTCAATATTTACGCACTTAAATTTTTAAAGTTCAAAGCTCATCATATTTGCTAAAAAATTAACACTAAGATGATGGAAAAATCCAATGATAAAGTGGTCAACAAATTAATAACAATTGAAGTGATCAAACATGCAAGTTGGCCCCAACAATAAGAGAAGTCATCCTCACTAGTGAAGATCAAGTGAATTAATGTGTATAAATAAGAGGAGTGATTCCTCATTTATATCATCCAATTCGTGGAATACATCTTATCCTATGTGGTGTGCAAGTCTAGAAGGGAAAGTGAAAATTGAAGAAGAAGCTTGTTGAAGACCTCTTATCTCTTTCTTGGGTTCGCTACACTCCAACAAGTGCATATCCCCTCTATCACTGGGTAACAAGTGATGTTTGTGAAACCCTTGTGAACTAGGGTTCTTATATTGTTGTTGTTGTACTCTTATTATTGGAAATATTCTTCTTAAGAAAGGTTGCTGGGATTTTTCTTGAGTTCAAGTTTCCTAGGGTAAAAGTTTGTGTCTATTGTGCATGGTTCTCTTTTACTGATCCTTTTGTTTTCCACTGCAAATTTGATATTGAAATGCAATAATATCTGTGGGATGAAATAAGATTTGAAAATAATACTGCTAAGTTAAAAATTCAACACTTTTGAGGTAATTAACCATCGACTCCCCTATATTTTAAGGAATCCTGTCACACAATCAACATTGAAAATGGTTGAGTTCATGAACTTTAAATGGAATTGTACATTTCTATTTCCCACTAAATGAACGTTATTCAAAGATAAGGTACTTCCGAGTGATAATGTTTTTCCTGATAGGTACAAAGAGGAAAAATAAATATTGAAAATGTTGTATGTTGAGTACATATCATATCACGTGTGTTCGAAAGATTGTATTCTATATAGAGGAAAATATGCAAACAAAGAGATATGTCCAAAATGTGGGCATGACAAGTACCATAAATAAAAAAAACAAGAGTAAAGCACATGGTCCTCCTCATAATATATTGAGGCATGTGCCTATAATATTAAGGATACAAAGGCTCTTTTGTTGCAAATACTTAACTATATTGCAGGGATGATATGCCTCACATATAAGTGAGTTGAGATTTATGTTAATTCCAACAGATTCAATAGCCATGAAGCATATAGAGGATACATGGACCAGTAAATTCAAGGATGAAGTATAGAGCCTTCAATTGAGCATAGCCATGGATGAAGTTAACCCATATTCCCTCCAAAACACCAACTGTTCTGATTGGCATGTAGTAGTGATCAATAACAATATCCCCCCATGTTTGTCCAAGAAGAGTGAACATCTTATGTTGTCTCTTATAGTCCATGGTAGATGACAAGTGAAGAATATGATTGTTTACCTACAACCATTGATAAATGAATTGAAGGAATTATGGGAAGGGATACATGTATACGATGCATCATGACCCATCCCAACAGAGAGGAGCTTTACGTTGTATGGGATATGTGTGTACACCACACATGATTATTTTTTCTAGTAAACATGATGATTGATTTGTTTATATTTGTAACAATATTTTTTGGCATATTTAATTTGGTGCGATGATCTTGATATTCAACACTAACGTGCTCTGTAGACAATGACAATGTAGGTACTATAACAAAAGGGTATCATGGATGTAAATGTTGTGGACCTTATGTGAAGGCTAGGTGGTCCATCCACCTACGAAAGATGTTGTATGAATTTTCTAGGGTATCCCTCCGAGAAGAGCACCCTTATAGAAGAACAACATCTTCTTTCAATGGTAAACTAGAGAGAACCCAAAGGCCTGAAATAATGACATCGGTTGACTGGATTAAGGAATATGACAAAGAGAAGGAGAAAGAAATTATAGAAATGTTCGATTCAAATGGAACCTACATTCAATGATATTGGATTCTTCGACAACTATGTTTAGAAAAGGCACATTGGGATGAAAAATAAATTGGTATTTTATGAGCTCCCATATTGGGGGCATCCTAATATTACCCACTTACTAGATCCCATGCATATTTAAAAATGTTTCATCTTCTTTATGGAGGCACATATCATTGAAACAAAGTGACACTTTGGATCTTAGGAGAGATATTTTTTCTTCAAACACTAAAAAGAAACATTGGCCAACACAATAAAATAGAGGAGATTATGGTCCCTCTTGGTCTTTTAAAGAAGGCGGTGTTCCATGGATTTTGAAGAAATATGATCTTTCTTTGGAAAAGGAAGTTATATTGGGTTTGAAGGTGTCTTATTTATATGGGTCTACTCTACGATGTTGCTTCACTGTAGAAGAAAATTTGTAGACGTTGAAATCACATGACCATATGAACCTTCTAAGAGTACATATGTCAAAAACATGTTTTATTTTTTACACCACAAGTTAAAACACAATTAATTTTGTATGTGTTCACTTTGCAGTCTCATTATCCTTTACTCATGCGTGGGTGTGTGAACCTTGAATTCACCTAGGACCTACAACATGCCATATGTAAATTATATGCATTTTTACATTGGATCACATCAAAGGAGATTCATATGGCTAAAATTCCATGGTTGTGTTAAGATATAGTTGATATTTTTTGTATGTTTGAGAAGGAACTACCGACAAGTTTCATGGATTTGCAAGTTCATCTTCTAATTCACCTAGTTGATGAGGTTGAATTAGTGGGGGTGGTCTCATGTCATTGGATGTTCTTCTTAGAGAGGTACATGAAAAAATTGAAGGGATTTGTTTGACAAAGGAAAAAAATTGAGGGGTTTATGGTTGAGGGGTACATAGTATATTAGTAATTCTATTATGGAAGTGAGTACATTAAGAAAATCAATGACACATGGGGTGTAATTATTTGGGATGAACAAAGGGATGAGGAAAAAAGGGAAGGTGAGATACTCCAAAAAAAAAGAAAAAGGCACATGATAAAGAATAAATCAATTATATTTTTCCAAATTTCTACAGAGTAACTATTCACACTGAACTTCATAATGTATATTTGATCTCATATGTACTAGACGTAAGTTTTTTTTCATGAATACATCAACGCATTAATAAATTGATGCCATCAATAAATTCATTCTTTACAACGTGGAGGAAACACAGTTGTGGGTCACATTGTATGAAGAGAAGAGGAGGAAATGGGATAGCAACAAGAAATAATTAAAATGGTTGAATGGTAGAAGCATGCCTTATCCTCATCATTTAAAATAAAATATGCCAATGATCTATCCCAACAGTTGGGTTGCTGACCAAGTCAAAGAGAAATATAATGCATCTAGCCGATATCCTCTTGCTGAAGAGGATGCAATAAACATAGGGATCGGGTGCAACAACTCAGTAATAATATATGTGCACATTTTTAACTTTATAATGTACCTTTGAATTATAACATCTATATTTTATATATTAATTGTCGGGTTATTAGACATGTGACATTGTCATTTGTTCACATTTTTACAAGTGCATTTTTCCCCATCTATGTGGGCATATGGACATCATTTTTGCACTTAGGACACTAATGATGGATGTATCACAAAAGACTGCGGAGTGGAAGTCGAGTTCGACCAATCTAGTCATGTTGGCCACCGCAATCAGAACATAATAGGGAGAATTTAGGTTACATCAAAAAGATACAAGAGATAATTCAAGTGGACTTCTCATATTTCCAATGTGTTATTTTTAGGTGCAAGTGGTGGGACACCTTTGACCAGAGTACTGTAAAGGAAGATCGTGATAGTGGGTTGATATGTATCAATTCTAGAAATATGTGGGATGAAAGTAAGGAGCCTTATGTTTTCCCAAACCACTAAAACCAAGTGTTTTTTACCTAGATGCGTTGGATACGGTTTGGTGGTTTGTATTAAGACACGACCCTAAATCAAAAAATATTTTTTAGAACAACAATGTTATCATGCCAAGTGAGGAAGATAATAAGGGTGATGGCAACATAGAGTGATATGTACATGTTTTATTTGATCATATAGTATTGATGTATCATTTTATTATTGTTATCTTTAATTCATTAATTATATTGTTTTTTATTCATTTTATGATGGTGGAAATGGAAAGTTAATTACAACCAATTTTTAAACAATTTTAGTTGGATAACAATCAATTTGATGCATAATGTGTTTGTCTATCTAGCAATTTATGATTGTATAAAATGATTGAATGAAAAAGAATTTTATTTTAGTTGACAGTATTTTTATTTTATTGCATATTTAATATAAAATTTTAGAATTATTTTTATGATAAAATAATTGCCCAGATTATTCCTACCTTCATAAGCTCCATTTTCAAACTCTATATACAATGTAAATTAAAAGTACAATATCATAATATACTAAATTCAATAGAATACTATGTAGAATACAAAAGATGGGATCTGTTTGGCTTTTGATCGAACACATCATGAATGCGCATGTTCCCTCATTATTGTAAGACATGGTAAGTTACAAGCTCATTAATTTCCAACGCCATAGAAATATTAATTTTATACTAATTATGTAGATTGATTAGTTTAAAAAATCATTTCCTTGAAAGAAAAGAAGTGAGATAAGAAGAAATCTAACTTATTATATGAACCATGCACATGATATTAGTTTATGTGTAATATAATATTTGCATAACTTTAGATTTATCTCTATGATTTAATATAACTTTAGAATATGATAACTTTAAAATAGAATTATTTGCATGATTTAATATAATATTTAATCAAACAATTGGATGTAAAAAATTAATGAAATTGATTTATTTTTCATGATTTAATATGGATTATGTTGACATTATATAAAATTGGAGAAATACAAATTTTGTTAGTTTGTAGGGGCTAGGGGTTATGGGATAAAGGGGTTTTAAGAGTTATATACATTTAACATTAATTAGATATTCTTGAATTATGTTTTAGGGTTACTATATAGTGAGTAAAGATCTTATATCCTTACTATAATTCTAAATACGTTAGACATATTTAGTATAGAGTGTTTAGGTGTTTTTGGAGATCTTAAAGACATATTTCAAAGGAAAATTGTAATTTTCATTATAATTAATTTGTAACTCCCCATTAAAAAATAAAATGTTTACCACTACTAAACATTGTTATATTTAATATAATCTAAACAATATTTTTTTACAAATTTTTTAAGAGTAATTGTAAAAATATGACAATAATTGCATTATTAGGAAGAAATTACTATTAATTTTTTTAATAAACATCTCTAACAAATTTTCAAAATAAACATGTATGATGTTTTTCATGATTTAATATGCATGATGTTTATACACAATATAAAATTGGAACCTAAATAATTATTTTATAGCACAACTAACATACACATCTAACAATCACAACTAATATCATTTTATATGTAATACCCTATTTTGTGAAACCCTCTTAAGGATACTTTAATTGTCATTTAACATTTAATATATGATAAATACATATTTGTTTGCATTTGCATTAGTAATAATAATTATTATTATTACCTTTTGAATATTGGACAAAGCAAAAAAAACAAAGATAGGGGACATGGTTCCTATAAGACTAGGAAACATAAACATTTCAAACAAACTTAAACATTGAAATTTAGTCAAACTATGGAAACTTGAAAGAAATTAAGAAGAGCTAAACCCTAACTAAACAATAGGTGATTCCTTTCTAGAAATGTTAAAGAACAATTATTTTAATTAAATAAGAACAAAACTAAAAAGAGGAACACATGTAAAAGAGGATTATCAATCTTTCTCTTATTTTCTTAAGCAATTAATGAAAATTAAGGAAAGAAACCAAACAATTTAAGATTGCACACATTCAAAAAAAATTAAATTTTATGAATTTTTTTAATTTTTTAATTTTATGAGTGGACATTGATTTTTTTAATTACTTTTCATTTAGTTTTAATTTTTTATTTTATGAGTAGACATGAAATAGATATATATTTTTTATTTTATTTTTGATAGCATAACCCTATATTAGGTGACACCATCTTCCCCATACTAGGCTGTAGAGTACCTCCCTCCTGTGTGTTCAAATACAATCTGGATTTTCTATTGCAACATTGAAGTCATGAATTTATTGTCTGGTTCTCTAAGACTAGTTTACTATTTGAATACCTAGCATGAGTACTGCTGGTATGATTAAAGACTGGTTACACTTATGATTAAAGATTGGTTACAGGCTTGAACAAAGGATTAATAAAGGCCGTTAATCCTTGAAATATAATGTTGGGTACCAAGTTAGTGTAAGACTGACATTTTTTGGGTTTGTATATTATACTAGGCTATAGAGTACCTCCCTCCTGTGTGTTCAAATACAATCTGGATTTTCTATTGCAGCATTGAGGTCATGAATTTATTGTCTGGTTCTCTAAGACTAGTTTACTGTTTGAATACCTAACATGAGTACTACTGGCATGATTAAAGATTGGTTACAGTTATGATTAAAGACTAGTTACAAGCTTGAACAAAAGATTAATAAAGGCCATTAATCCTTGAAATCTAATGTTGGGTACCAAGTTAGTGTAAGACTGACATTTTTTGGGTTTGTATATTATCCTAAGACTGAAATAAAAGTTTAATAACCTTAAAGAGTCTAGTCCTAGAGGAACCATGACTCAACTTGGGAGTGATCGATAATAGTTAGTTTATGAGTTGTTGCCAATCTAAGGTTAGGTGGTTAGTGTAGTGTCCAACACATTTTCAGAAGATTATACATATAAGTATTGGATAGCAAGTTAGTGTAAGGCTGACATTCTTTTGGGTTTGTATATTATCCTAAGACTGAAATAAAAGTTTAATAACCTTAAAGAGTCTAATCCTAGAGGAGCCATGACTCAACTTGAGAGTGATCCATAACACTTTATGAGTTGCTGCTAATCTAAGGTTGGGTAGTTAGTGGTAGTGTCCAACACATTTTCAGAAGATTATACATATAAGTATTTTATTTTCTGTATTATTTTTATTTAATAAAATCCATTAGTTTGTTAATAAAAGATTTGTTTTTCATATTCAGGTATTGTTTTTATTTAATAAAATCCATGTTATCAGTTTGTTAATAAAATATTTGTTTTTCAATTCATTATGTTCAGGAAGGAATTAGAGTTCTTAAGGGATTAGAGTTATTATGAAGATTGTATTATGTTTTCATTGATATAAATTTTATTATCATTATCTAGAAATATATGTAATGCTATTTTGAAGTCATTAAATCCTAGCTTGAAAGTTTAATTTCTGTCAAGTTATATAGGATTAATGGTTTATTTTAGATTCTTGAAATTCGCTTAAACATAATATAATATGTTTTATATTATGTTTGAGTACTTTGTTAATGTAAAAAAAGGATAGACAGAGAACTGTCGCTAATAAACAAAGCAATTTGTGTGCTCATCTGCAAAAATTATGTTATATTTATTTATGAACGAAGTTTATCTTTTATTAAAATCTTATTACTTAAAATAAAGAATGTGATGTTCTAAGTAATAAATATATAAGTTAATATGTGCTTAAATTGCTAAACCGTTATAGCCTTACCAGAAATGGCAACATTTTTATTAAAAAATTTAAGAACAAAGGATGATATCATTAAACAGTTGGTCGTAGTTGACAATCTAAATTCTAAACGAAAGTCAAATTTATATAAAATATTAGAAACATAATTGCATGCAAAGGAACCTGTACATAATCGAGATTGGCTATGGAACATTACAATTTCTAATTTATGCAAAGAAGGATCTTGTATATAAATATTTAAAAAACATTTACGAGTGTGAACCGTTCATCTCACGCAATGGAATTGAATTAGTTGAAAATCATTATATATTAAAAAAAGTTTTTCTATTGTTTTTAAAGGAGTAGTTTATTTATTTTAAGTTTTTGGTTTTATTGTTGGTTTTGATGGGAATTTGGTAATTTTTTTTGGGTAAAATCTAAATTTCCAAATATCTAAATTGCATTTTTGAATCTATAAAAAGATTTAGCACCTCAAATACCCCATGACACTCAAATTATACAATTTTCATAATTAATATATGTGATTTTAAGATTTTTTAAAGATTTCTAATCTGATTATGAACAAAAAAAAAAAAAAAAAAAAATTGAAAACATAAAATATGTAATCTACACCATTTTTAAACATTAAACCTATATGAATTCTGGTAAGGAACACAAAAAAATTAATAAATATTCTATAGAAAACCTGGATGAACGAGCCATTACTCTGCAATTTAATATTTTTTCTTAAAACATGAATTATTATACAATGGTGGGAAAATATTAACATTTTGACGAACACAAAATGAATGGCTTGTTAAGCAACAAAGTATAATACCCTAAACTTTGCATACATTAATAAATAGATATTAAAATCGCAAACCACGATATGTAAAATATTTTAAATATAAAAAAATTGCTAACACGCAGAAATGGTTCGATCATCTACCAATACCAAAATTTAACCATGTTATATCTAATACAAGACCTTATAGGGTTCAACCAAAATTCTTATATGTTTTATTGAAATTCCAAACAAAAATACATAGCATGGTAAAACGTATGGCTTGAGTAACCTTTTAACTTATAGTTTTGTAATATGGCGAGACATGGATGATTTTTATTATGTGTTGGGTATATGGAGTATATGGATGACTTTTTGTTATGTGTTGGGCATAAGCCATGGAGCACTAGATTATTTTATTATGTGTTGAGTGTAAGCTCTGGAGCACATAGATGACTTTTTATTATGTGTTGGGCATAAGCCCTGGAGCACATGGATTTCTTTATTATGTGTTGAGCGTAAGCTCTAGAGCACATGGATAACCTTGTTTATAATTGTTAAGTGTTGGGCATCAGCTGTGGAGCACATGGACTATTATATGGGTGTTGAGCATAAGCTCTCGAGCACCTAGACCTTGATCATTGTCTTTAGGTGTGGATTTTATGACACTTAGCCTAGTGTTGAGCATAATCTCTAGAATAGCACTAGAGTAACTCTACTTGAAAAGAGTTGAGCATGAGCTCTGAATAGCACTAGAGTTACTTTACTTAAAAGTGTTGAGCCTAAAAGCTCTCAATAGCACTAAAACTCATCTTAAGATTGACTGGTACTGCCACTCAAAGAGGGATAGAGCACGCAAGGGATTAGAATGACCGAATAGTTAACAAACTAAATCAACTAGATGATAGGATAATTAAAAGAAATCTTATGTTAAAATAAATGAGAGTTCAAACATAAATATATATTTCATTATTAAAAAGATAAATAACTAAGAGTTCAAACATAAATATATATTTCATTATTAAAAGATAAATAAATGAGAGTTCAAATATAAATCTATATTCCATTATTAAAAGATAAATAAGTGAGAGTTCACATACACACACACATATATATATTAGTATTAAAGGATAAATAACTAAGAGTTCAAAGATATATATATATATATATATATATATATATATATATATATATATATAATAATAAAGACATTGAGAGTTTTAATAGTTAAATAGAGATAAGATGAAGAAAACAAATTCTCAAGTAACTTAACTAAGTGATCTAAAAGTTCAAAACCCTAGGATCCTTCTCCTCATTGAAATACTTATAAATATGAGGACAATGATACAAGAGAGAAGGGTGTCAAAAAGAAGATTGGAAGAATCCAAGTCATACATCATGGAGTACGGATTGAGTCCTTAGTAAGAAATATAATAACAATTTTCCCTAGGCCCTTCTAGTCTCTTGGCATGCTCGATTCGGCTCGTGGGTGATCTATCAAAGGAACCAGGAACGGTTCAAGATCTACGGTTGGGAGGAATGCGGCAGTTCCCAAGTCAGTCCGATAAATCGAGAAATGAATGATAAGTATTTTTAATTATTTTATTAATGATAAACTAGTGTTGTACTCTGCGTTGATCTCATTTATACTTTCCATCTCATGGGGAATATGTAGGTAGTGTCTTCTATTATTATTCATGAAGAGACTACTGTAGAAATCTAGATAGAATTATTATGGTAGCATTCATGCATGATTCCATTATGTAAATTTTATTATCAGGATGCATAAATTTTTTCTTTTAGTCTGGATATGGTCATCGACATAATCGTTAGTCATGACATATGGGGTCTTATAAAATAAAATTTCATTATACTTTAGAAATGTAGGATTATCACAAACCCTCCCTTCAAACCCCAAACTAGCTTGTTCATTATATAAATTAAATTATACATCGAACTGATAAATTTCTATAAATAAGAAAGACATCGAAATTACCACAACAAAACTATGCTATTTTCCAATAAAACATAATTAGAAAATTTAGAATTTTCAAACGCTGCCCTTCCCAATGAAACCCCAACAAAAACCTCAGTTTAGAATTCAAACATGCCTAGTCATCAGAATACTCCAAGAAGAACATGATTTTCATGATTGAACAAACCGAGTTAGAGCCAAATCTCAGTTTGAAAATTTAAAGACATTAACGTTATTACAGACTGGAGGTCTGAGTATTTCCCAAAAAATAATATTCCCAACCATCACATTCAAACGAATACTTTACAAAAGTCGCGATCGAATTAGGGCTTTCCTCGAAAGTGAAAAACATATAAGTATATAGTATTTTTCCCAAGTTTTCAATTCATCCAACTAGGGATCGAATCTGGTAAGGGATTCGCTTCTAACAGGGAGTTTCGCTATTGCTATAGCCCAACCCTGCTCTGATAAGAGAAAACAATAGGGAAGGAATTGACACTAGAAAAATGCCCAAAATAAATCGAACCCCGAGACCATAGTATTTCCAGCTAAAAACATCATACTCCTTTTTTTAGGAACATAGAACCCATACTAAGATTTACAACAATAGAGAGCCTACAGTATGACGAGAAAACATAGTAATACATTTCAAACAGAGCCATGTTAAAAAACCATTTACACTAGAAATCCAAACGCGATAATATAGTATAAAAATGCATAACCAAACATTTATTCAGACCCCAAGGGCAAGAAAAGAGAGTCACTGCTCTTTTTACAGTCTCACACAACAAACACATTTTAAATAAAAAAATCACCTTCGGAGGCTTAAAGTTTCTTTATAGCCGTGAAATAGAAAGGGCCAACACACCCTGAGATAGCAATCACATTGTGTTTTCTAATGAAGAAGAGTCCTTCGAGAGAGTAAGGAAGACTCTGTAAAAATGCCAACACAACGCCCAAACTCTTGTTACTCCACAGAGGCAAAAACCATAATCCCATACAACCCAACCAAGCACAGTAGAGCCACTCCTCCACTAGAGAAAATGAAGACTTTAGACAGCATGAGCTTACCGTGGAACAAATCTTTTCATGGAACACAGAGTATATCTCCAAGCACTCAGCCCCCTACAACCTACATCAAACACCAGTAAGGAATTTATTAGATGCCAGCAAAATAATTTAGGGTAAAGCAAATGCAAAAGGAAATAGCACACGATTTCTCAAACATCACATGAGTTTTAAATGATGGCACTCTTAACAAGCGAAAGCGAACTCCATTCAAGCCAACAAACATTTCCGTGTCATACCTCTGCACCAGGGTTCTGTAAAGAAAGCACATAGGGGAAGCCCTTGGCTTCCCGCTCCTCCAAGCCAAAGCACTATGCCTGCGAACAACTCCCCAACGAAACCATACCATACTGAAGTGACCAAAACGCCCAGCATACGTGGACACCAGATAATCGTTCCGATACGCCCATCATATGGGCATCCATTAATGCTTCACTAACCTCCAAGACCAACACTTCATTATTTCAAACCTTTGCTTAGTATAGGGTATAACATAAGTTAAATAACGTAGATGTGTAGGGTTTATCACATAGGAGCATCGTGGGATGTGTAGGGTTTATCACATAGGAATATCATGGTATTTATTTACCAACCCCCTTAAGGCCCTTGTAACTTGTAGAAAGCACAAGCCTGGTCTTACCCCTTTACCTAGTACTTAGGACTTGCACGCCCCATAATGAGTCAAGCGATTAGAACCTGCGAAGAATTAACAACACAATGCATTAGCTTTTACAACTAAGTAAGGTAGGCTCATCTGAAGATTAGGTTTTCAATCATAGCGAAAGACATCTCACCATAAAAAGAAATGCATGTGATACTCAAACACTTCTTAAAACAACCAGTCATAAAGTCATCAAATACATTAAAAATCGAAATAGGATTAGAAATTATCATAAATAACCAATAAGGAAATACAAAGGACCAGATTACTTCCGACAAGAAAAATATACATGATAGGAAGATCGTAAATATAATTCACCGACTCACTTCTCAGTAATGAAGTTAATTTAAATAACCATTGTGACCATTATAAACAAACAAAGACCCATACAATTTTTTTTTGAGTATATTTTTTTAGGGACATAGTTTAATGAAATGTGTCAATTTCCCTATGAACGATTGAAGATTAACTACAAAAGTGTAGTAAGGGTTTGAAACCCCAAAACGAATTCCACTTAATCCCCTGGATTTGTTACAGGGTCAACTTGTAGACATACCTAGAGCAGGCATCTCCAAAAGAAATTGATGAAGCAACCAGAAATATTGAATGGGTAATTCACATGCAAATACAAAGGAATAAAATGTTATTGTTGAAAATAAACGACTATAAAATAAAGCCAAAGGTTGAAAGTGTGAAGGTAACTATTACATACCTATAAAACCCTTGGAGTGGCAAGTTATGACCCAAACATAAACTTAAACGAGCTTAGTCTCTTGTCTGCAACGAATTTTAGAAGAGTATCAAATTACTGAAGTGAACCAATGAAAAGCGATTGTTTATTTACATGATAGCATAATACATCCATTGATAGTATATTCACCTAGACATTAATAATATTAAAGACTCTTTCCACATATTTTTTTATCAAAGTTACCACTATCCAAAGAAAGAAATGGCCCGAGGTGTAGCCCAAATGCAAGTTTCTCGCTAGAAAGAGTTTCTCCTATCTAAGAAAAATGGGAAGAGAACTGGCCGTACTGCTTCAGTGCTGATGCCTCATTATTATTATATGTACATACCACCAAGTGGCACGAAGAGAGTTACATCATGGACTATGACTTAGATATCATAATAAACTCCCCTTATGATAATCAATTGTAACCTAGGGAGCTATATTAAACAATGGTGCTCCTCCTTCATCCTTAGAAACTATAAGGTGAAATACCATATATGCTAGAACCTTTGGATCAGTTGATAACCAAATCAAGGTTTCTTGGTAAGTTTAATTGCATAAATTTTAAATAGAGGTGTGTTACTCAGTTCATTGGTAAATATGAACCTTATGAATGATTATGTTCACTCCTCGCCTATAAGATGTGGCAATAACATTGAAATGTTAGAACTTGCCACATTTAAAACCATGTGGTCTCAACTATAATGACATAATTGTAATATGTCCTATTAATAGAACTATAAGAATACATTCAGTGTTTAGACAAAAAAAAATTCTAGTGTTTTAAGTCAATTTAGAGGTGTGACAAAATGGTATGAGAGCCTCATCTTGCAATGCTTGGACCTCATAGGCTCATCCCTAGAAAATGAAAATGTAGAAAACTAATATATTTATAAAATTAAGGACTTTGTATTATTAGGAAGGGATGACTGATCCCAATCCACAACAACCAGATTTACACGCAGGATTTGTATACCAAAGAGAAATACAACTACAACTATACAATTTAGCCTTTGACACATCTAGGACAAGCGAAGAATTAGAAAGAACTTGAGAAATTATTTCATAGCAGGAAGAAGACAAAAATCCTGCAAGAAACCCAATAAGATAATAATGAAAAGGATGGAACAAGAGCCTATCCAACAAAGGGGAATACCCATCCGTGACAAGGGGTAAATAATCAAGAAACGACTCATTCTGATATGTTAGAGACATTCCATGGCCTGAAAGGGTAATTGCGAATATTTAAGGAAGACCACATTAAGATGCAACATGAACAGAGGGAAATTAATGCTATTCTATTGCATAACATAAAATAAAGGAAAAATAGTTCGTTATCCATACATACTACTAGTAATGTTGAAAGATCAAATACAAAGAAGATTTTAAAAGGAAAAGTTAAGAAGTTCAAGAAAGCTACATCTTCCATTAATGAAGAAAACAATGGAAAACTCCGACAATAACAGATCGAAATGCAAAAGTAGTGGATTGGACAACGATAATTCTAAAAAATTCCCACCTAAGAAGAAGTCTCATAAGGAAGCAATAGGGGATTTATGAAGTGAATTCAAAAAAATAAATCCCTCTACCTTTAATGGAAACATTAAAACTGGGGATGAAGCAGGAATATGGATACTAGATATGAGTAAATATTTGTAGATTTGTGGATACTCCAAATGCATGAAGGTGAGGATAGCCATTTACCATCTGCATAGTAAAGCAACAACATGGTGGAATGATCTCAAGCTTAAAAAGGGGATTAAGGAGAAAAATATCAATTGGAAGCTTTTTAAAAATTTATTTAAAAATAAATATTTATCTGAACAATATTATGATGAGAAGATGAACAGTTTTTATGAGTTGAAATTGAGACAAAAAACTGAGGCTCTTATAAACAAATTTATGGAATTATTAAAATATCCTTATATCAAAGAAGAAAAAGCTAAAATCCAACTCTTTCTAAGTTGCTTGCCAAAATATTTCAAATACATGACTGAGTTTGATGATCCTAAAGATCTATAAGAAGCCTTCCAAAAAGAATGACTGTGTTATGCACAAAGTAAGAACCCTACTGAAATAACAAAAAGCTAGAATGAAAAGAAAAGAGACAAATCAAATCACCCAAAGAAAGGTTTTAAGCCTAGCAACTTCAAAAATCAGTCAAAATTCGTTCAGTACAACAATAATGTTGATAGAAACAAAACTCAGACCAAATTTTCTGCTAGGAATAGAAATCAAAGTGTTGGAAATGCAGAAAATTCAGTTTGGGAACCCTTTAAATGTTGGGGTTGTGGGAAAACCAATATCACTTAAGGGATTGGCCACACCACATCGAAATTGTTAAAATAGTACACAATATTCAAGAAGCATATACAATTCAAGATATTGCAAGGAGTCCAAGAATATGTGTAGCATAGATAACTGACAAGAAGAGCACTAGTATTCTATCATCGAATTTGAAGGTAAGATTGTTGGTAAACTAGTATTGGGATTCAGGATCTTGTAAAAGTTATATATTGTGAAAAGTTGTTGAACAATGTTCATTAAAGAAAAACAAATATAAATAAGTATGGCAAGTACAGCTAGCTACGAGGACTAAGAAAAGAGTATCTAAACTTATCAAATATTGTACTTTTGAATTGAATGGGATGAATACTAAGGTTGGTTTAAACATCTTTCCTTTAGGATTGTATGTATGCTTCTGGGTATGGATTGGTTAAAAAATCATAGAGTAGTTTTATACTGTTATACAAAAACATTTACATGCACTTATGAATATGGTCAAATTCAAACAATCAATGGTATACCTTAAAAAGTAACTGTGAGATAGATTTCATCCCTCCCATTCAAACAATCAATGGTATACCTCAAAAAGTAACTGTGAGATAGATTTAATCCCTCCAAATGAAAATAAGTGTAATAAAAATATGCAAAATGTACACAATTCAAATAACAAACCAGGTGAAAATACTAAAGCTAAACTTGAAGATTTTCCTATCTTGACTGAATTTAAAGATGTATTTCCTTATGAAGTACCTGGCTTACCTCCTAAACGACCCTTGGAATTTACTATTGACCTTGTCCCCGGAGTTGTGCCTATTTCAAAAGAACCTTATATAATGAGTACCCAAGAGTTGGTAGAACTTAACCTACAACTGCAAGAGTTGTTAGAAAAGGATTACATTCGCCCATGTGTTTCTTAGAAAAGGATTACATTCACCCATGTGTTTCTTAGAAAAGGATTACATTCGCCCAAGTGTTTCTCCATGGGGAGAACCTATTCTATTTGTATGAAATAAAGACAAAATTCTTAGATTATGTATAGACTAACACTAGTTAAATAAAGTCACTATCAAGAACAATTACCCGTTACCAAGAATTGATGACTTATTTGACCAAGTTAGAGGTGCTATAGTATTTTCTAAGATAGATTTAAGCTCTAGCTATCATCCAATCATAAATAAAGATCAAGACATACACACAACAACTTTTAGGACTTGTTATGTGAATTATGTGTTTATGGTTATGCCATTTGGACTGACCAATTCACCTGCAACATTCACATGCCTCATGAACAATGTATTTAATAAATTTCTTGATAAATTTGTGCTCGTCTTTATTGATGATATTCTTATTTATTCAAAAACTAAAGAAGAGCACAAAGAACATCTGAAAATTGTGTTGCAGATTTTAAGAGAGCATCATTTGTATGCGAAGTTTAGTGAGTGTGAATTTCATAAAGAAAAAATAGAATACTTGGGTCGTGTGATTTTTCACAAGAAATTGTTGTAGACCCCAAAAATATTAATTCCATAATGGAATGGCCTATACTTGAAAATGTAGGCACGAAATTTGTTCATTTATGGGACTTGCACGTTATTGAGAAGGTATATTGAAAGTTTTTATAAGATAGCCTATCTGATCACTTCCCTCCAAAATAAAGAATGTAAATCTGTTTGGTCTACAAAATGTGAATAAATATTTCAAAAGCTAAAGCATTTACTCACTACACCCTGTTTTGAAAATTGACGATCCCTATGGAGATTTTGTAGTTTGTACTGATGCCTGCAAGGAAGGAATTGAAGTAGTCATAATGCAAGATGGACATATAGTTAGTTATGAGTCTAGAAATTTAAAAGTTCATGAGAGAAACTATGCTACACATGACTTAAAACTAGCAACAATTATACACGCTTTAAAAATGTGGAGACACCATTTGTTTGGAAAAATATTCTTGTTGAATCCTGATAATATAGGGATAAAATGTTTGTTTAATCAACAAAATTTGACTGCGTGGAAAACAAGGTGGTTGACCTTCTTGAGTGAATATGACTTTGAAATTAAACACATAAAAGGAAAGGAAAACAAAATTGCAGATGCCCTTAATAGAAGCATTTGTGTACTTCATGTTCCATCGACAAGTCATTCTAAAAAAGGTCTTAAAGAAAGAATTAAAGAAGACATGAAAGATGATGAAAATTACCAGCAAAACCATGAAATATGAAATTTGTAGTAGAATATTAAAGGATAGAAATATGGAATTGATAGTTTAAACCACGATGGACTGTTAATGTTCAAAAATATAATTTATATACCAAATTATGTAGGTTTAAAATAGATGATATTAATGAATTCCATAAACAACCATATTCAGGTCATCCTGGATATCATAAAATGTTAATAGTAGTAAAAAATATGTACTTTTGGCCACGATTAAAGACTGAAATTATAGAATACATAGCAAAATGTATGGATTTTCAATAGGTGAAAGCTGAACATCATCATCCAGCTGGATTATTGCAGCCCCTTCCATTACCAGAATGGAAGTGGGAAACCATTTCCATGGATTTTATCATAGGTTTACCTAAATCTAGTAAGCAACATGATGCAATTATGGTTGTAGTAGACAAAATGAGCAAGGCTTGCACATTTCATCCCAGTTAAATATACTTTTAAAGCTATAAACATTACTGATATTTTTCTGAAAGAAGTGTTATGATTGTGAGGAGTTCCTAAAATTATTATATTTGACAAGGATACAAAGTGCACTCCAATTTTTAGAAGGAATTGTTCACAGGTTTGGGAACTAAATTAAGCTTCATTACCACTTATCATCCTCAAACAGATGGTCAAAGTGAAAGGACAAATCAATTTCTTGAATATATGTTATGTTTATATGTAATGAACAATCTTAAGAAATGGGAGGACTACCTCCACCTAGCTGAATTTGCCTACAATAATGGGTATCAAACCTCAACAAAAATGAGTCCATTTGAAATTCTTTGCGATAGAAAATGTAACACACCATTTACATGGGATAATCTTGTCAATATAATTATGCTAGGACTAGACATGTTGAAATATTTAGAACATATTCTTAATAAAGTCAAAGAAAATCTCAAGCCAAATCAAGACAAACAAAAGAGATATGCATATTTGAGCAGAAGACCAAAATAATTTGTAATTGCAGACCATGTATATCTCAAAGTAAATGCTAAAAGAAGTTCCCTAAACTTAAGAGGGTGTTCAACATTAGCACCAAGATATTGTGGACTTTTTAAGATCTTAGCAAAAGTGGGACCTGTTGCATATCAGCTTCATGTCTCTTTATTGAATAAATATGTATATGATTCTAAACATATTGTAAATTGGGATGTGATATAGGTCAAATTGGAAGGGGACTTATAGCCAAAACCTTTATGTATCATGGACCTGAAATAGGTAGTGCTCCGTAACCAAGCCATCACTCAAATAAAGGTATAATGAGAACACTTTGATTCTAAGGAAGCTACTTGGGAAATGGAGCGTAAAATGCATGAAGCATATCCATTATTATTCGAAAGTTGAAAAATAAATTAAAGTTTTGTTTATGGATACCAATGATAGTGTTTTTTTAAGCGGAAGGGGAATATAATACCCTATTTTGTGAAACCCCTTAAAGATACTTTAATTATAATTTAACATTTGATATTTAATAAATACATATGCATTAGCATCTGCACCAGTATTAATAATTATTATCATTATTATTTTCTGAAAACTATATTGGATGAAGTTCAAAACCAAAATGAGGTTCACGCTTTCTATAAGACTAGGAAACTTAAACATTGAAACAAATTAAAAAGATTCACTCAATTTTTTTATCTCATTAAGTAGTTAATGAAAAGAAACTAAACACTTTAAGAAACTTAAGAAAAATTGGAAATGGGTAACACCTTTGGTATCTATTGTAATAGATGACCTTTGTGTTCAAGTAGAGTGTGGATTTTCTATTGCATCACTATAAGTTAATGTAGTGCTAATTGTGTTGAGACAGGATTTTACTTTCTGTTATGTGAGAGAGGAGTTTACAGTATGAATACCTATGAATACCTAGCAGGAGTACTGCTAGTATGATTGAAGACTGGTTACACGCTTGAAAAAAGGATTAATAGAGACACTAAATCCTTGAAATCTAATGATGAGGTACCAAGTTCGTGCAATGATGAGATTCTTATGGGTTTGTATATTATCATGAGATTGAAATAAAAGGTTAATAACCTTAAAGAGTTTAGTTCTAGAGGAATTGTGACTCAACTTGGGGATGATCAACAATAGATTGAGAGTTTATGTGTTGTTGTCAATATAAGGTTCGGTGGTTAGTGGAAGATTATACAAATAAGTATTTTCTTTTCTATATTATTTTTATTTAATAAAAGGCATGCTATTATTTGTTTTTCAATTCATTATGTTCAGGAATGAATATTGTATTAGGTTTTTACTGATATAAATTTTATTATCATTATCTAGAAGTATATGTGATGCTATTTTGAAGTCATTAAACCCTATTTTAAAGGTTTAATTTCTGTGGAGTTATACATGATTAAAAATTTGTTTTATATTTTTGAAATTCATTTAAAACATAAGATAATATGTTTTAGTACTCTTTTAATGTAAAGAAAGTATAGATAGAGCATTGCCACTTATAAACAAAGCAATTTGTGTGCTAATGCTGCAAGAATTACGTTATATTTATTTATGAAAATAGTTTTTTTATTTGAATCTTATTATTTAAAAGAAAAGAATATGTTATTATGAATAATTAATATATAATTTAATATGTGGTTAAACTGCTAAACTATTATAGCCTTACCAGAAATGGAAACAATTTTATTAAAGAATTTAAGGACCAAGGATGTTATTATTAAATAACTTTAGTTGTAGTTGACCATCTAAATCCTAAACATAGATCAAATTTATATAAAATTTCAGAAACTGAATTGCATGCAAAATATAAGTAACATGTACATAATCGAGATTGGCTCATGGCCATTATAATTTCTGATTTATGAAAAGAAGGATCTTGTATATAAATATTTAAAGAAAATATGCATATGAATAAGGTCGAGTTGATTGTTTTATTTTAAATATCAGCTTGCTGATATTCTTCCTGTTGGAAGCTTTCATCTTATTTTTGATGATCAAGTGTTTTTATTTGATGGAGCAGCTCAATTGGGGAACTGTGGAGCAGAAGGGGTTATTTTTCTGAATCAGAATCATTTTTATACTTTTCGTCTGAATTGTGGCAAGGGGACAAACATGAGAGCAGAATTGTTAGCACTGTGGTGTGTTGCCCGTGTTGCAAATCTTTTTGGGTTGGCAAATGTCAAAAACTTTGGAGACTCTCGAGTAACGATAAAATGGGCTAAAGGCGAGTATGATTTGAAGGTGATGAATTTAGTTTATTGGTGCAATAGAACACAGATGGAATTGCAAGCCTTTAGTTCTCTGTCCCTGGAGCACAGTTACAGAGAATTCAATTCTCAGGCTGATCACTTGTCAAAGCAGGCTCTGGAGGATCAGGAGGGTCTTCTATTTTGGGAAGAACACTGTGAAAACTTGATGATTGACTCGGGTACTATGTTTTTTCTAGATTACGGACTGCTGGAGCTTTCTTTGGCTTTTTGTTGTGCATTAAGTATCTTTTTGTATTTGGAAGGATTTTCTGAAAACCAAACCTTTTAGTTTTCTGTATTATTGGTTTGTAGCCGATTATCATGTACTATTTGAATCAATATTGAATAACAATAATATGCTTTTTTTTGCCAAAAAAAAATCAAATTAATTATTCTTATTCTTCGAATAGAATATAACATATAATTCTACAATTAAGAGTGTTAACAATTCATATCACACTATATAAATGAATTGGTTGAAAATCATTACATCTTACTCTTGTATATAATAGGGACTACAAAAATTGTTTCTATTGTTTTTTAATCTTGAACACCTATGCATTTTGGTAAGGAACGAAACACAAATAATAAATATTCTCTAATGACTAAGTGGAGAAGACCTGGATGAGTGAGCCATTGATTATTTTACTCTACGATTTAATATTTTTACTTAAGAGATGAAATATTAAATATTGGTTGGAAAATATTGACATTTTGACAAACACAGAATGAATGGTTTGTTAAACAATACAATATCCTAAACTCTACATATATTAATAATTAGACATTGAAATCGCAAACCAAGATATATGTATGTAAAATAATTTTTAAATATGAAAAAAATTTGCTTACATGCTTCTATCATCTACCAATACCAAAATGTAACTATGTTATATCTAATACAATCCCTCACAGGGTTCAACCAAAATTATCATATGTTATTGAAATTCCCAACCAAAATACATAGTATGATAAAAACCAGTGGTCCGACCGTATGGCTTGAGTAAGCTGGTAACTTACTGTTTAATTAAACGGGTCGGTTTCCCTATGAACTGTTGAATATTAACTACAAAAATGTAGTAATGGTTTGAAACCCTAAAATGAATTCCACTTAATCCCCTTCATTCGTTACAAGTTCAGCTTGCATAGGTGGAGGCCCAGAAACATCTCACTGTTATCTATCTTAACGTGTGCAAAGTAGATTTAACGTCACTCTAAAGTCTGAAAAGAGATGTCTACAATTGTATTGAGAAAAAAAATGTGAATAATCATCGAATTAACATTAAGTATTCTCTAGATAACTGGCATTAGATTTACTCTACCAATGTTCAACCCACACCACTAGAATGTAGGTTGAACATCCAATATGTGAATAATCATCGAATTAACATTAAGTATTCTCTAGATAACTGGCATTAGATTTACTCTACCAGTGTTCAACCCACACCACTAGAATGTAGGTTGAACATCCAATAAGACATGTTCGTAAATGGCTCTAACAAAAAAAGAGTGGAGAGTCTATTTGAATTCTTGTCCATGGATGTAACCTACAATTGTTGATAAGTGATGTGAAATGAAGAAAAAATAGTTGTTTTTTGAATAGTGTATAAAACAATCACATAATGATAATACAATAATAATTCAACCATTTCATTGGTTATTTATTTATTTATTTCAATGACATTATAAAACTATCATATCTACAACTCTATCATGAATCGGTTACTCATATAGATTTCCAAGGTTCTGTTGATGCTTGAAAAGATTTCCAAAGTTCTGTTGATGCCTGAAAAATCTTTGCACCGATAATAGGGATTCTCCCCAATGAAAAGTCCCAACTAGACTATTCACTATTTGGAATGGGGAATCTATTCAGTTAACAATCCGACTACCGTAGAGTGTTGCGGCCTCATCCACCATTTATATTTTATATTTGGGGATGCAAATGTAAAATGCTCTAACTCTTTAAACAATGTACGATTCTAACTAAACTAAATTTGAATGATAGATAGAATCCTCACAAGTGATGCACAGGGTCTTACCTCTTGTATTACCACTCCTACCTTATCAATCAACTAAGACTATTCTAACAAAATGCATATCTTTAACTAATTAGCCTAACATATCCTTGCAAGGAGCAAAATTTAAGGTATGAGTAATGGCTAAGACTGTTCGTGCAAATTCAATAGTTACCTTATTGAGAGAAAGGATTCACAATCATAGATTGCATTTAATGATTAACATCAACAAAATCATTCACATACCATTAGAATAGTCCAATAAAGTAGGAAATATATTACATCATAAAGATGAAGGAAGGAAGAAGTAATTCTACACATTCATTCATAACATTCCATGCAAAATTCATGTAATCTTTCATCCAACAAAATGATTTTTTCTCATTAACAAAAAAATAATTTTCATACACAATGATACTTGCTTGCTATTACACTAGCTAAAAGCCTTTTTTCATTCTACCCCATTCTATTTATCTTTACAAATATTTGTCTCTATGTGACCAATCACCTCACATTCCCTTTTAAGTAAATCTAGAGGTGTGAAATTATAACATCATCTAAGATAAACATATAAAGTCAAATAATTTCATCTAAAGTCAAATATTATCATCTAACCTATACATCTAAACATTAACCACACTACTAAATTTGGTCTCCAAATTCGATGCGTGTTCAGCGAGTTTTAGCGTCGGATCAGGGTACTTTTAGACATAGGTAAGGCGTCGCTAGCAGAACATTGTTTAAACAACGTCAGTTGGTGTCTCTTGAGCAACGTGTAAGACAATTTTTTTCAACTTCAATATATTTTAAAAACGTCGACTAAAAATCCGTTGAATGTCTGCAAAGTGATGTTATAGTACATCGGTACCGTGTCGAAAAAGGGTCGTTATTTGAAGTGGAAGTAATGTCCAATAAATGTATGAAAAAAAATGTTTGCAAATTAGATTTAACGTCGGTTTAGTGTCTGAAAAGTGACATGTCATAGACTTAATTTTGGTTAACATCAAAAAAGAGACGTCTGCATTCTCATTGACAAAAAAAACATGGATGATTCATCAAACTAACGTTGAGTTTCTCTAAATAATCGATGTTAGAGTTATGCTACCGAAGTTAAATTATACTTAACGTTGGTTTAACATCGGAAAAGAGATGTGTGTAAATTATACTTAACGTTGGTTTAACATCGGAAAAGAGATGTGTGCAAAGTAGACTTAATGTCAGTTTAAAGTCTGAAAAGAGATGTCTACAATTGCATTTGGAAAAAAATGTGGATAATCCATCAAACTAACATTAAGTATTCTCTAGATAACTGATACTAGAGTTATTCTACCAATGTTCAACCCACACCACTTGTTAAGACATGTTTATAAATGGCTCTAATGAAAAAAACACCTGGAGGGTCCATTTGGATTCTTATCCATGCCTGTAACCTAAAATTGTTGATAAGTGATGTGAAATGAAGAAAAATTATTTATTTTTTGAATAGTGTATAAAACAATCACATAATGATAATACAATAATAATTCAACCATTTCATTGGTTATTTTTTTTTTTTAATTTCAATGACATTATAAATCTATCATATCTACAACTGTATCCTGAATCAGTTACTCATATAGATTGCTAATATTTTGTTGATGCCTGAAAAATCCTTGCACCGATAGTAAGGATTCTCCCCAATGAAAAGTCCCAACTAGACTATTCATTGTTTGGAATGGGGAATCTGTTCGGTTAACGATCCGACTACGATAGAGTGTAGCTTGAATTTAACTTTACGTGTTGCGGCCCGGTCCACCGTTTATATTTTATATTTGGGGATGCAAATGTAAAATGCTCTAACTCTAACTTGATGCACGATTCTAACTAAACTAGATTTGACTGATAGGTAGAATCGTCACAAGTGATGCATAGGTTCTTACCTCTTGTATTACCACTCCTATCTTATCAATCAACTAAGACTCTTCTAACAAAATGCATATCTTTAACTAATTAGCCTAACCTATCCTTGCAAGGAGTGAAATTTAAAGTATGAGTAATGGCTGAGACTGTTTGTGCAAATTCAATAGTTACTTATTGAGAAAAAAGGATTCACAATCATAGTGAAATGATTACACACAGATAGCTTTGATACACATTAATTTCATTCATTACTCAATTCTACACAGAAAATTGCATTCAATGATTAAAATCAATAAAATCATTCATGTACCATTAGAATAGTTTAATAAAGTAGGAAAGACATTACATCAGAAAGATGAAGGAAGGAAGAATTAATTCTGCACAGTTATTCATAACATTCCATGCAAACTCCATGTAAGCTTTCATCCAGCAAAATGGTTCTTTCTCATTAGCAGAAAAATAATTTTCATACATAATGATACTTGCTTTTTATTACACGAGCTAAAATCCTCTTCTCATTATAACCCATTCTATTTACCTTTACAAATATTTGTCTCTATGTGACCAATCACTTCACATTCCCTCTTAACTTTTGGTTCCCACACTCTTTTCCTTTTGTGGTTACACCAAAAATAACCAAAAAATAGCTAATAAATTACAATTTACATTAATTTGCTAGAAGATTCTCTTTACTTAAAATGTAATTGTCCCAAAGGTCACTTTCATAAGATATCACATTTAATTGTTTAGGTTCTAATAACTTTAAAGCAACTTCATGAGTGGACAATTCTTTGACCATATCTATTAATCCCTTCACCGTTGCCTTCTAACCTTCTCCTACAAAGTACACATTTAGAGTTGCTTTCCCAATATGTTGTTGAAGGTCCTTTGCAGTGGCATGCCTAGCCTTTTAATGTAATCCATATCCTCCCCCAAACTATTTCTTAACTCTGCTAGGCGTTTTTCTTTGGATGCCAATTCATCAATAGTCTTAGGGATTGGAAGATGGAATTTCTCATATGCTGGCATATAAATTGATAAATTTCTTCACACTTCGTAATTGATCTATGAACTTTGTTTTGCACTCTCTTTGTTGACTTCCGAAAAATTTCCAAGAGAGCTATATCTAACTTTAATTCAGCATCTGTTCTTTTAGGTAAGTGAGTAGGTATTTCCTTGATTTTTCCTTTCCACCCAATTAGCTTATTCACTTTATTAAATGCATCTACTAGATTTTGTTTTATAGTGGCAGCTTCTGCAGAGATCTGTTTTAGTCTATCCATCATTTATCTTAATTCATAAATTTCCTCTGCCAATAACTCTTGGGAGTGAAAATTTTGATTTTGTAATTCACAAGCATGTTCACAAAATGGTGCCATGTCATGTTTTGTTCTTGAGCAATTCCGAGCTGCTCCATTAAGGATTCATTTTCTTTAATACATTCATCCATATGAGATTGTAGAGATCCTTTTTCAATCATCAGAGATTCTACCTGTTGATTTAACTGGGTTTCCTTTCCTTATAATTCCATGATTCGAGCTTGAAAATCAACTCTTTCTCCTTCCATAATTACTAGCTTTACATTTAAAGAATCCGTTTCATCTTCAAGGCCTTGATAATCCAACAAAATTATTTCTTTCTCTATTTCCATGGCGTCCCGCTTTTTTATCATCTCAATTCCTTCGCTTCAATCTTGTACTAAGTTATCTTTTAACTTGAGTATCTTTGCTTTGTTGCATTCTAAATCATCAAGTAATTTGTCTACGTTGTCTGCATTTGCTTGTGCTACAAAACATTTACATAAGCAGTAAATTTTGGATCTTTGTTAGTACCCTCTACTAGAGTACTTTCCTGGATGATTACAATATCAGTTTGGGTGCCAATTTTCAACCTTTTTTCTGTCCTTTATTTGATGGTCTTCCTTTTTGGATCGAAAACACTGGTCTCAAGCTTGGCCACAGAACATTGATTTGAGGTAGTAAACAACATGAGTCCAAGCTCAGCCAATGGAAGATGACCTCCAATAAGAGGTATTTCCGTATTTAGATCGACAAGATTGTCTACATCCATATTTTGTTGATTCTGATTTTCTTCTGGATTTTGCTTCTCTTCCACAACTTTCTTGATCTTCTCTTCTTCTTCTTTTTTCTTGTCAGCTTCATCTTGCAATTTCTTCTGTTCCTACTCGGTATTTTCCTTTTTTTTTCTTGTTCTTCTTTTATTCTTCTTTCTGCTTCTTTTCTATCTATTTGTTCTTCTTGCAGTTTATTTGCATGTTCTTTCGCTAATGCTTCCTCTTGCAACTTTTTCACTTTCTCAGCTGCCAGTGCCTTCCCATTAGCTTTCTTTTGCTTTGATTCTTTTATGGATTCTTTTGTTTGGATTGAGCACGCCTTTGTTTTCATACCAAACCTCTTGTTCAAATACGCCATGTTCTTTTCTCTCTGGTATACTTATTCATATTTCAACAAATGATCAGAATATTCGAAATTGATTTTGCAAGATGCACAGTGCTTGGATACCTTATGTAAACTATCATTTATGACAAAGACATTCTCCCCAAAGTGGTATGCCTCCAATTCCTTTCCAAAATTTTCAACCCCGTTTACTTTGGTGAACTTGTATGCTCTGATTGTAAATGGGAGTGGAGGATAAGAGGCCTTTTTATTATCATGCAAAATATTTCTGACTCCATTTGTGAATACCCGCCTCACTGCTTCCTTGTGAACGACATAATCTGTGACATATATCGGGATCAAAGAATGAATTTTGGTGCCTCTGTACATTCGAATATAAGTTCCTTCTGATGTGAAATAATAGTCCCCATAATCACTGATCATGTCCAGTGCTGCATTTGACATATAATTTGGCTCTTGATTGAAAATCAATTCATACATAGGTACTATAAACTCTTCACAGATGAGTTTGTAAAAGCTGGCGTACTTATGGCCCCACATGATCTGGTAGGCCACATATATGGGAGTTTCATCTGGGACCTAATAATATCCTAATTTATAAAATGGGTTCCTAATCAGGATGCAATCAATTAGGTAAGATACCATGTAAAATTCTACTTTATTCTGCTTCAAACCTTCTTGAGCTGCTGATATTGCTTCAGACATGCTCTCCGAAATAATATCTTCCCAATTAAATATAGTACCATGAGTGGTAACGTGGTATATTATCGCAACCCAGCTGAGCTTATATATGTTTTCATTTTCCCTCCCAAATATCTTGCATAACATCATGGCCACAATTCTGAATGGGTTTTTTAGATTCTGCATACCATGTTATCCAATAGCTCTTTGCCTCAACTGTTTTCCCAGAAGAAGCATTTTCTTTGTGTATTCTGAGTGAGCTATTTTGATACTCTTAATCCAGTCATCTGTTAGAAGTACTTTGGGAGCAGGTAATTTGTAATCTTTTCTTATGTGGGCTATTTGAAATGAGGCCATCCCATTTCCATTAAATCCTGAAATGATCCTAAACTTAGCATCTAAATCAGGAAAAATCCAACCTATTACCTCGGAACATGGAAACAATTCCAGTCAGGATGTAGCCTTGATGAGTCCATATTTATCCACAGTTTGATAAATCACTATTTCCTCGATTGAGGCATCTTGCATGTTCTGATTTTAGATGAGTTGGTATATTTCTCCCCACTTGTATTCGGGGACTATTCTGGTGATACCTCTGATATATTCGAACATAGTTTCCATGGTAGCTTTTGGAACTACTTCAATGTCAAAATCGGACTCTACATCTTTAAATTTGCACTTAGAATATTTCCTATACATATTCGGATCCTATAACAAAACACAGTATCAAGCCTCTACATTGTCTACATCTACAGTATAATCAAAGTGACAACAATGAGGTCTATAAGAAACATGAAGTAACTCATTTTTCTCACACTTAATATCATCAAGAGGTTATATATATTCTAACTTATTCGGGTTATTAATTCATTTATAAATTTACTTTTCAATGCAAGTTATTCCATGCAGAGAATGTGAGCCTGAAACAACCTCTGTGACACATTTGAAAATGTATCATTTGTTTGTTCTGCCAATCCAAACTGACCATTAAAAAGTAAAATCATTATTGTAACCATTTTATTAGATGATAATTCATGGCCCCATAAGTTTTTTAAGCATGTGGCATCAAATATTAAGGCTTCATACTCGGTGACCAATGATAATACAAAGAATTCATATCAAATATTGAATAAAAACAACATTTCCATATTTAGGCATTCAAATTACCATTGAACCAATTCAAGTAAAACTTATTTCTGGAACTAGATGTGCGAGAAAGCACTCTATATGCAAGAATGAAAACAAGTCCTCAGGATAAGCTAATTTATTGACCACACTAATTACAAACAAAGATGATCAATTCTATTCAATATTCGATTGTTCCTCCAAAAACCTATGGTTGTACTTCTCCCTATCTAAACAAGGAAACTCCAAAGTATGCGTGGTTGATGGCTTTAGTGAGTAAAATTATGCGTGGTTGATGGCTTTAGTGAGTAAAATTAAGTTCAAGAATCGAGTGTTCATCCCAGAAGCATGTAGAAGAGATGAATATTTAACAACAATTTCAAGGAAAGATCTTAAAACCATGCTCAATCTAAAAACTATTTAACGCTAACCTCCTTGGTCATGGTTCAACATCTTCTCCTGTCACAACATATAGCAAGGAAGAAAAATCATTTTCAAACAAAGGCAGGCGCAAGACTAGGGCAACTGAAAAAAATGGTTTTAACCTAAAACTCTACCCCCCAATCCAAAATAGACACCACTACCATGTTGTACAAATATACCTACCTGACGAGGTAGAGCGTGTCCCTAAGGTGGCTCGTGATCAGTAATAGGAATTCTCTAGGTGGCTAGAGTGATCTAGTAGAGGCGTGTTTGGTGAGTCAAACGACGTTTTGAAAGTATTGGGGAGAAATTGAACAAATTTCCCTTTTAAAACTAACCCTTAACCCTAAAAATGTTCATTAATTGGCTATTGGTAGGAAACAACCCTTTTCACACGACTTCAATCTATGCTTTCTATCAATGAAAAAAATAAATTTGATCCACCTTGTTTCGGAGAATCTGGTGATTTTTCGCCGGTATGTTTCAAGCTAAAACTGGGTTTTGTTTTGGCTTATTTCTATTCATGTGATATGCGATCTGCACATAACCCCTCTAGTACAAAAATACAAAGGGAATCGATGTACATCGGAGGTCAAAATGATTCAGCATACGTTGTTTTGGTGAAGAAAAGAAAAATCCTCCGATCGACGCGAAAATGAATTCTCTCCCGACCATTTCGGATCAAAATGAAGTTTTATCCCGACTTTTTCAGCATTAGTTTCGATTTTCCCCCGATATGATCGGTGCTAAAATGATTTTTTTCTCTGACCATTTTAGAACAAAATGGACTTTTAGTCTGACTATTTCAGGATGAAAATAAATTCAGCTTCCAACTGTTTCAGCGAAGAATGAAATTTGCTCCGAAACAACAAAATTTCAATTTTTTTTCTAAGTGTTAAACAATTTTCCACTGCATCTAACTCTACAAAATTTTTAAGTCTAAGGATGCATTCAAAACTGAAGGAGGGGCCCTAAAAATTTAAGCAAATTTTTGGGGAAGAGGTTGCAGCTGCAACAATTGGAGACTAGTTGGGGAACTTAGATCTTTTTTTTTTTGTAAGCTAGTGAAGAACCTTGTATTGCCATAAAAGAGAATAATGTCACAAACAATTTTCTGCTACATGCCCATACGCCAAGTGAGGCGGAAAGGAGTGGCTATCTGCCAAAGAAGATCTTAGAACTCTCAGCCAAATAGGCATATGTAAGGACTGATGCCAGATCCCATGGCAAGTTCTAGCAGAAGGTATTAGAAATAAAGCTATGAAAAGGATGTTACAAAGAAGAAAATCAAAGATCCCATGGCAGGTTCTAGCAGAAGGTATTAGAAAGAAAGCTATGAAAAGGATGTTACAAAGAAGAAAATCAAAGTCCTGAAATGGGCTGATTCTCAGGTCTTTCCTTTTTTTCCTTATTTTTTCTTGACTTGAATCCATCCCCCTGAAGCTGGGGACACTAAGGCTAGTTGCAGCATGTCAATGGAGTCATGGAGGAGCTCCTTATCAGAGTTGGAAGAGGCAAATTCATGATGTATTTTTTTTCCCTTGAGGAAGGTCATTATTCGAGCAGTCATCTTCATGAAGAGGCATGTGCACCTTAGGTGGCGGTGGAGTAGATCTTTGTTCCTGCTTTGCTGGGGGCGTATGGAATGCGCAGGTTGCCAGCTTTTGGTTCTGTGTGCTTTCATTGTCCTTTGTTGTTGGGGATTTCTTTGCGGGCAAGCATTGAGAAGGTGTCCCGTGTGTTGACAAATCCAGCACATGAAGGCTATGTTTTCATAATCTAAATCTTGGATCCAAATGGAGCTGCCTATTTTCAGGTTGATCTTGTCGGGAAGGCTTAAACTGATATCAATGGTGGTGCACATGCGAGCAAAGGTGAAAAGACCCTGTGCAGAGCGAGCGTCGTCGGAGGACAAGAAGCATCCCAGAGCGTTACCAATCCCTTTGAAGACCGATTAAGTCCAGAAATGGATAGGTAAGTTTGGAAGCCATACCCAGATGGGCACCTTCATAACTACCATAGTTAAAGGATCAAACTCAGGGAACTAGGGGGTAATGAAAATCCCTGAAGTTCCCCAAAACCAGGCCCTTGCTCGTAACTGCATGAAGATCTTCCTATGAAGGAAAAATCACTAAAAAAACCCTTTAGAGCAAAGTAAAAGCCGAGCAATTTTATGCCAGTTTGAACTTACCTAGTTGAGGAGATCATTAGTTTTTGGCCATAATCCGTTGAATCTGTAGATTAGGGTCTACTCCTTGAACTGGAGAATGTTCTGGTCGACTTTCGAAAGAGTGATCTCCAAAGTGGGAACTTCCTCTGCTTTGTCCACTATGTAGATAGGGTGTGGGATCTGGGCCGGACTATGAGCATGAGAGAGCCCCGCTCGTGTTGCATCCTTGAAGGTCTTGTTCTGAGAAGAAGAGGGTTTGTTGTTTCCACCTCTTAAACATGCTACCATGGAAATGCAAGCATCCTTAGAGATCCCAAGGTTGTGGATTTGTCGGTGGTATGAGAGTTGCCATCCTGCAAAGATAAGCCTCTGTAGCCTTGCAGGGGTTCCTTATTTCAGTTGAATCAGGATTTCAGCTCTAGAACAGAGTTTTGAGGGGTCACCCACAAGCTGAGAGAGACTCCCCTTAGAGATTTCACAAAAATTGAAAAAGAAGAAGGATTTTGAGGAATCCTAGTGTCTTTGTCATGTCTTGAGATTGCTAGAACCACTGGAGCAGTCAGGTCTGAAAGAGCTCGATTAAAAGAAAAACCAAGATATTCCTTCTGTGTGTTCTCTAGTCGAGGATGATGCAATTGCATGAGAGGTAGCGACAGATTTTCTTTGAGCGCCTGCACTAGGGTTCCATCTTCATTGCATTTCATCGCTCTCAAGCGCCTGTCGAGAAGATGAGAGGTCGAGGAGACCGACCGCTCTTTCTCTAGCCCAATGATGCTATCTCCCAATTTCAGCAGATCATGGCAAGGGCAAGGGACCGTGGGTGGCATCTTTGGCAAGGACGATGGTTTCCCTGAAGCGGCAAGACGACCAGGAGGCCTTGCGGCGACCCAGAATAGAGCTAGGGTTTTTTGGGAGCGATTCATGCTTTCTGCAAACTTTTCAAATCTATTCTACTAAGAGACTTCAGGAACTTAGATCTCTAATAAAAAGCACATAAAACTCTTTTGGACCAGATAACTTAATTAGGGAAAGAATCACTTCTACTTATTAATGACTTATAATTGTAAGAGTCATGCTTCATTATTTTTCCTTGTGATTAAAAGTTTCTATTTTAGTTTGGAATAAGTGCCACTTGGATCATAAATGATTATTAGCTTGAGGGATAGGGAAGATTGGTTTAGAATTCACAATCACTCTCCTGAGGCCAGAGTATGAGGTTCATTTACTTACCCCATCTTTTAGCAACCACTAAGTAAGACACCACATGATCGTAATATCAAGCAAATGTACTTGTTTGTTCCTCATTCCTATACCACTTGCATTTCTTTGATGCTTTAGCATCCTTTGATGCTTGAGTATTTTTAATATACATTTCTCTTTGTATTCAGATATTCATCGTAGGTTCTTCCATCCATGATGTCCTTTTATGTGAGTAGTGAATATTTTATTTGATTTATCATACCCACGGACGGAGAAGAACCTTCTTTAGTGTCATCATGAGTAACCTCTCGATTGGATTTCATATATGCTTATTCTTCAAATATCCAATTTTAACTTTGATGGATATTAAACTATTCAGATAAATTTTTTACTCTATTTGTGCCTTTGGCTTTAATATTGTGGTATAGGATCATTTTGATTCTCGTATATCTGCAAGACTTGCTTCCTTTCCATGGGTCAGCTATAGGATACTACCCGAGACAGAGTTATTTAAGTGTACAATGAGCGGATCCCCAAGATAATAATCTAGAAGTCTTCATCCTGGCTATTTACACAGGTTTTATTACATTTTAACATAGAATAAACCAAGTGACAAATTTCCATGAAATAGAATGACAATTAAGGCATATAGGTTTCAATGACTCTTCTAAAAAAGAAATATCTCTAGGTTTCAAAGCAATTCTCACTCCTTCTAAATTCCTAAATATTTCCACAAGAGTAATTCTATGAATAATATCATATCTCAATTTCATGTTTATCACTCTGATCATTGAGCTGAATTTATTCAAAAAAAAGTATGAAAACTAGTGGTAAGTCTAAACTTAACTATTCTGAAAATAAATCAACAACAGAAAAGAAAATGATTTATGTACAAAAGCTTCACTAAACCTAAGAAAAATATTGTTTAAGGGCTTGGCTGTTTATGGGAAGAGTTTCCACCTCCCCTTGTAGATCTTGTAATCTATATGTTCATGGGCTAAGCTTCTCAGCAATTTGGTAAGGGCCCAACCATAAATGTTGAAAATTGGTGTGCTTTCCCTTTTCTTCATTGGGATGATCCCATTTTAAAACTAGGTCTCCTACCTCAAAATATTTCTTTCCAGACTTATGAATATCAAACCACCTTTTAATATTACATTGATGGAGGTTAAACTTGTCTCTAGCCTTTTGTCTTTCTTCTTCAAGTTTTAACAAGGTATTAATTTGTGAATGCATGACCCTATTATTAGATCCCCGAGATGCCTGAGCTAATTGAAAATAGGGTAACATAACATTTGGAGGACGTATAGCCTCATTCCCGTAAACTAACGTGTAAGGAGAAACCCCTAAAACATTTTTCGGAGTGACCCTATCAGCCCACAGAGCGTTGGGAAGAGCTACAAGCCAATTCCTTTGATTTTCAATGACAATTTTCTTTACTATTCTAATCAAGTTTTTATTGGTAGACTCTGCTAACCCATTCCCTTATGGATAATAATTAGAAGAGTAATACAATTTAATTCCCTTTTCCACGTCAAAATCATTCATTTTTAAAGAAGAAAAATAAGAAGCATTGTAAAAAACTAAAGAAATTGGAACCCCAAACCTGGTTATGATGTTCTCCTGCAAAAAATTGATAACCACATATTCGTTGACTTTGCGTAAGGGAACATCCTCAGTCCATTGAGTAAAATAATCCATTGTGGTAATAATATAACGATGCTGCATAGAAGAGTTGGGGTTGATTTCTCCAATGATGTCTAAGCCCCATTGTTCAAATGGTTTAGAAATGATGACTGGTTGCAATGGTGCTGAAGGATTTGATACCCTACCAGCACTCTTTTGACATACTTCACATTTTTCATACATATGCATGTGTATCCTTAAAAATAGTAGGCCAATAATATCTTGCTCTTAGGATTTTATGAGCAGTGATATCTCCAGAATAATGACCTCTAGTAGTGCCATCATGCAATTCTTTAACTACTTTTTCTACATCATCCTTTTCTAGACATCTGATAAATACTCTGTCATAATTTTTCCTAAAGAGTACTCCATTGATTATATGATATGAGGCAGATTTCAATCGAAGAGATCTCCTTTGCTTAGAATTCCAATGTTCTGGAGTATACCTGTGTTGAATATAACATATTATATCTCTATACCATGAATCGAGAGTGGTATGAATAGAACACACTTCTAACAAGTTCATTTTAGATTCATTGTCCCATCCGTTAACCTCTTCATTTGAATTTTCCATAAGCAATTTGCATAGTCCTTGACCTTTGACAATGTTCATGGGCTTAAATTCTAAATCATATTCTTGTAGTGCAGTTACCCAATTCCCTCATCTTTCCCCCAATTCCTTTTGTACAAATAAAGATCTAATAGGATGATGAGTTACTACAACCTTAGTTATGTTCTTAAGAATATAGGGTCTAAACTGCTTCACAAATTTAAAGACCACATAATCTTGTTTGTCAACATATGGGTAATTGAGTTCAACCCCTTGTAACCCAATGCTCATAAAATATATCAGATACTCATCTCCTTGCTCTCCCTTTTGTGTGAGCACTACTGCAAGGGAATGATCGAAAGAAAAAGTATATATGATGAAATCCTTTTCAAAATTAGGACTGCTTAATAAAGGTGCATGTGAAATAGCTATTTTAATATCTTTAAACACATTCTTTTCTATTTCAGTCCATTTAAACTGTACAGTTTGCTTCACCATTTGTTGCAAAGGTTTTACAATTTGTGCAAAATCTGGTACAAACCTTTGAACAAAATTGATTTTTCCCATGAATGACTACATTTCCTTTTTATTATGGGACATATTCAAATTTTTAGTATTTATTTTATTCTTTCTGGGTCAATCAAGATTCCCTTTTTAGAGATGATGTGTCCTAACAACTTTCATTCTAAAACAGAAAATATGCTTTTATTTGGGTTAAGAGATATACCATATTTTCTACAACGTTCAAAGATTTGTTTCAAATGAAAAGCATGATCTTCCCTTTTCTTGGAGAAAAATGTTACATCATCCAAATACACAACAACAATGTGGCCAATTAATCCTCTGAATGCAATGTCCATGGCCTTTTGGAATGTGGCTCCAACATTTATAAGGCCAAATGAAATTCTCCTATAAGCAAATGTTCCCCATTTTGTGCGGAAGGTATTCTTGAGACGATAATTTTCAAGCATTAATACTTGATTATATCTTGAAAATCCATCTAACAAGGAGAACATTTATGAGCTCGACACAAGTTGTAAAATTTGTTCCATGGGAAGAACCATATAATTGTCTTTGTCTGATGCTTTATTTAGATTTCAAAAATACACACATGGTCTTATCTCTCCTTATTTATTTCGTACAGGAACCAGTTTTTCCACCCATTCATAATGTTGAACTTTGAAAATAATTTTGGAATCCAATAACTTCTTTAATTTCTTCTGAATCAGGTATTGTATGACGCAAATAATGATGTAATCCACCTATGTACTTGAGAATAATTTCTTGAGTGTAGAGAGGTATACCAAGTGTTAAATCTCTCTTTCTTGTGTGTAATCTTGCACACTTTGACCTTTACCTTGCCTCAGATTTTGCTAATACATCATTGCTTGCTGTATGTAACCCAATGGATAGAATTGCTTCTTTAATGCTGACTTGAATTCATGCCAAGAGGATATAATATTTCCTTTTGAGGCCAAATCCTTTTGATTTTTTCTCTCCCACCATATGAGAGCGATCCCTCCAAGTCAGAGAGAATATAACTGAATTTTAAATCTATTTTCATTAAAATTGTGAATCCTACAATAGATTTCAATCTAACAGATCCAATTATCTAATGTTTCAGCATTATGTTCTCCATTATAAATAGGTAACTCAAAATTAATATCAAGATTTAATTGAGGCATATTGAGATCAATTTTTTGTTTAGGTGAGGCATTTAAAGAACCATCAAGAAAATATGGTGATGATAGAGGAGCTTTAGGAGGTTCCTCACCACCTTCTTCTTCTTTACCTTTTCCATAAGAAGAACCACCTTGTTCTCCCTTCTTCTGATCTTGGTAAATTTATTCTACCATAGCTTGCATCCTCATCAAATATTTAAGAAACTCCCCATCAGAAAGAATTGAAGAAGTCCCATCATCTCCTTTTTCTGAAGCCATTTTCCTTCTTCTTGATCCAATATCAAGATCAAAATCTTCAAGCTCTACTTCACCTCTTTGAATCCTTGCTCTTGTTAACATAAACAAACTCACAGTGCAATGGTTAAGCTGCTCTAATACCAAACTTGATATGAAAATTATCCAGGATCTTTATAACCAATATTTGCATGTGAATGTTTAAATGCTAAAATCCATTAAAGAGGCTTAAATGACAAAATTAAAGAGCATAAATGAAGCACATAAATCATATAAAAGAGATATGCAAACCAAAAAATGAAGACAAGACCTGATAACGGAATTCACCCTTCTTGGGCTACGTCTCCGGGCCACTTCCAATGGGGAGGCCGATCTTATTAAGTCTTCAAAGGTTACCAAATGAGTGTTATGGAAACACTTCTGAGTTATGTCTATCAAACGCAGAAACAGATTGCGCCACTACGTCCATCTCGAAATTCTAAGAAAAATGAGTATAAACTTGAATACCTTTGCCTGAGTCCTCCTTTAGCACACAAATCGAGACAACAATTTTGCACAAAAGACAAACTATACGGACTATGTACGGATTCCAGCTTGGGATCCATGCCCATTAATGGCCTCTGTGCCTTCGGAATCGTGCCTATACCTACCTTGAAAATTGTGCAAAGAGCGCCCTGTGTTAACCCTGATCTTCGAACTTTGAACCTAGCCCATGGCTTAGAAATCGTGGTCTTTTTATAAGTTTTGGTGCCCGCAGCTTAAAACCAATTTGCACCGTTTATCAAGCAACTATGGGGCGGTGCCCCAATGGTAAAATGATGAGTTATTTGGGGAGAGTTCTCGGGGTCAAACCTGCGAGCCTCTCCTCCCTATACGTGATTTTGTATGGTGGCATGTATTTGATAATGCACGTTATGATATGGTTGTAACATATGCTATGCTAGCGCGCATTGTATCCCACGTCGATTTGGATATGGTTATACCATATAGTTTGTTGGATTGGTATGTGGCTCCATCGTTTGTTTAACATATGGTTTATAATATGGTTATAATATATAGTTTTAAATGGGGCCTCGGTGTTGGCATGGGGTCAAGGGCTATGCCCTTGTCCCCCCCCCCATTTTACAACATTTTTATATAACCTTTACAATGGAGCTTATGGTGACCTTGGTGAAGGTATTTGGGTTCGATTCCCATGGCTCCAACAAACTTATAACATTTTTTTTTAATCTTTTTAAACCATTCATAACCATTTTTAACTATTTTTAACTACTTTTATCATTTTTTAACCATCCTTGTCGAAACTTCAACTGCTGACAACTTCTTCATCTGGAGGTCGTTTCGCATGAAACAAGCATTGATGGAAAGCTTGCGATGAGCTCTTTACCACGGTAAACTTTTTGTTGTTTTTTGAAGACTTTAAATCTGATTGACGATGAGATGATCCTCCTGGATCATCAAGCTCCCTATATTATAATGTCCTTGTAATGTAAGATCTCCTCTGTAAGCTCAAGATTTTCTTATAATGACCTTGCTACTTGAAAATGATAGCTATAGGTCAAAGGTTTTCCACTTGATGTTGTCTTATAATAACCTTGCTACTTGAAGACCCCCATAAAACATATCCATACACAATGGTTTGGATTCATGTTATTTTATTTCGAGATAACTTTCATTTTATTCATATCATTGACTTTTCTTGTCAAAGATATTACACAACGTTAAACTGTTTCTTAAATTTTATTTATTTAGTTAGTTTAGTTACACCGATAGGTGTTTATATTTTACAATTTGGGGTGGATCGGGAAGGGTAAGTTTCCTAGATTTTGGTAAGATGTGACACATATACAATGAAAATTTATTTTATAGCTAAATGAGGCATGGATAATGAATAGTTCGTGGCACTTAATTTGTGACCTATAGATAGTGTTCATGCTAGTTTTATTAGCATTATGTATCACACATCTAGTCAATGTTATCAATTTTTTTTATTATTATCTTGCTATAAATATCTTTTCTATCCCAGTTGAGTAATGTTCCTCCAAGGCTAAGAAAAAACAAATACTCTATAGCCTGATTCCTGAGGTCGTCGAGGAAAAAATAAATGTCCTATGAGGCCGATGATGAAATGAACCTATGACTTCCTATGTTGGAGTCGCACTGGTACATAACTTTAAAATGCTCTTTTTATCCTGGTTTACCTTGTGGAGTATGTTCCAAAGAAAACCAATACATAATATGAGTGATGTAGGTGCTTGACATTTCACAGTAAACCTTAATCTAAAATAAATGCTCCTAACTCGGTGGCAAACTTAGAGACTGGTAAGGGACTTAGAGTACTCTGACCTATTGAACGCTGAAGCCATTCTAGCACCCTGACAACCCAAAAAGTAGATGGTCCCTTGTGAATTATATCTTAGGCATTAATTTTTGTTTCAATATATATGTTTTGTAGAACAATTTTATTGTACATTAAAATTAATGTATAATATTTGAACATAGATGAATGACAACTAAACCCCAAACCTTACTAACTGTGCTACCCCACAAGGGGCATATATTCACATTTTTAGGGTTAGTATAAATAAATAGAGGTTTTTTAGGAGGTTAGTAGAAGACAAAAATACCAAAGTTAAGAAACTTTAACCTCGATGACAAACACAAATGTCACCAAAAGAAAGCCCTTCGATTCATACAATTCATACTGAAACATTTAAAATGCATAACCAGAATTCATCACTGACCTATGTAGCTACCAATCTCCTTAGAAACTTAAACGTTTGAAGCATGATCTCCCTGGTCATTGACAAAATCAGAGCCCTAACCCCACCGCTTGCAGAATCCTCCCTTAATTTCTCAAGGACGGGGATGATAATTTTTTTGTTTTAACAGATCTTGTATGAGCCATGGACACAAGTCCAGTCTGGCCATAATGAGGCCGACATCATCTGGCATTGAGTGGGTGTCGAAATTTGATAACCAATCTATTTTATTCCTCAGGGACTTGAACCCCCTGACTTGGCTTTCTTCTTCAACTTCTCCTGGAACTTTAGCTATATGACAGAGCTCATGTAAACATGGAAGTTTTTTTCTTTGTCCAACCCCATGGTGGTAGAACCAACATTGAGATTTGATCGAGAAATGCCCTGGAGCAAATTAGCTCGGAAGAACACGATAAAAAGGGTTTTTGTTTTATACCAAAAGTGTGAAGAAGAATGCAACTAATAACCCAATACTCTTTAGCAACACATGTGAAATGGTCCAAATGGCACAAAAAATGAATGGAGCAACAAACTTATGTGTCATCGTCATTCAAAGACCAGCATTCTTTTTAATGGAGCTTAGGATCAATATATATATGGAGTTGAAAATGTATTTATATTGGTTTTAATTTTAATATTTTATGAGTTAATGCAAGATTTTAATTATTTTTTAATGGTCATGTAACCGATATTATAACATCTAGTTTAAATTTTATTATTTTATGAGTCAATTTGAATTTTTTAATTATTTTGTATTGGTTATGTTATGTAACAAACATTACAACATCTTCTCTTTACTAGGTTATAAAGCACCTCACTACTCTCGGTGCAATGACAACTTTGAAATTTGACCCTCACATCCAATTTCTTTTAATGTTCATCACTTGGAAAAAGATATATGGATCAAAAATCCCCTAAAAAACCATATTTTGGTTTTGGAAAATGTGGGAGAAGAAAGCCTTGTAATGCCCCTCTTCGGGGTCTAGCTAAATCATATATGCACATACATATAATCACAAATAGATCTGAGATGAAATCTCTCAAACAATTTAAATTTTTTTAAAAACATACAACTCATAACAGATCTATATAACATTTTCTTATAAATCACATTAAATTAATTCAATTCCATTCTAATACTTAATCAAAACAAAAACAATGGTTGTACCATACCTGTAAATCGCTAGTTGTAGAAGGTTGAGGACGAGGCCGAAGATTGTGTTGCAGCTAAATCCACCGCAAGATTAGTATTTAAGATTTCCAATCACAAACGATCCACCGGTTTCCACCCTACCATACCCAAAGGGTACTCTTCTTCCCCTGGGACCCGCGAGTTGCGACGAGGATGATACCAGACTCTCTGCTGAGGGGGAATCCCAACCCCACTTGTATCATAGTGAACTACTACCACACCCTCCAACAATCACCTAAACAAGAGCCACAACCCAAGCTACCTCCAAAATTCTTTTTCAAGGAAGATATATCTGAAACTCCCTCCTCTTTATTTTCATGCCCCCTTTTTATTTTATTTTATGTTATTTTTGTCATTTCTAATGTTTATCTTGTTGTCATTATTATTATTATTTCTAATGTTTATCTTGTTATTATTCTTATTACTATTATTATTATTATTATTTATAATGTTTATCTTGTTGTCATCATTATTATTATTGTTATTATTATTTTCTTTCTTGATCAATTCATTTCAGTTAATATTTTATGAAGTCTTTTTCTCTTTCCCAATTATGAATTATTAGTTAATTAACCATTGCATTTTCGTCGCAACCAAAGATCTTAAGGCGCCATGCTTCCTGCATGCCCTTCAGATATTCCCTCAGGTGGGGATATGGTACGATGGTTGGGACATTGTTAACTCAAACTGCCTACCTTGTTGAGAGACTAGTGGTTCTCTGGGGAATAAGTCCAAGTCCTTATTGATTTTCCCCATCAATATACCTCATGAGTAACCGTAGTACAGATGACCCCCACGCCAATACGGATATGATGAGTCGGAGCCTCTCTCACTCTAGAAGAAATCATCCTGTGGACATTGGCTGGTAACATCATATAACATCTTAACCATATCAAAATCATATCAGAGACATATAACATTTGATCAACATCAACATCATAGCATAATCATTAGTGAAATCATAACATGATCATCGTGATAATCATCAGTAGCACATAGATAGTGACATGCACTAGCCTCACACATATAACTGGATCATCCAATACCGAATGTGCTCAGAGTAAAGCATTACATAGTCTAAGTCTAAGTCACACATAATCTGGTCATTCATAATTGAATTCCCTCAAAGAATAGTCATCATTAGATCTAGGGTATATAATCAAAGTCTATAGTCTATCAGAAAAATGGGGCACTACATACACCCCCACTTCAGGAAACTTCGTCCCGAAGTTCTAAGATAAGTAAGGAATTGTCTACACATCTTTGATGCGTCCTCCTAGGTTGCAAAGCTAGGGTTATAGCTATTCCACTCAACCTTGACCTGATCAACTAATCGACATTGGAGCTGTTGAATTCGTTGTCCCACAATATGATTCGAGTTAGCCACTAAGGCTCCCTCATATGATATCTACAAATTACTCAAGTTGACATCTTGTGATGAATATGACATATAATGTCACATAGAAGAACATGGAAAATATCATGCACAGAACTCAGTAATGATGACAAAGCGATATGGTAAGAAAACTAGTTCCAATCACTTACTGATCCCAAATGGTCCCCCAAACTATGACGATAATTTGGCCCCCTTGCCAAATTGATAGAACTTATCTGCAGCTTCACCCACAAGAACAATCTATCTCTAAACAAATGGTTCTTCTTCATCTAATGCGCATTGATCTAACCTTTAGATCATTGTTCAACTTCTTTCAACCATTCATCATAATAACAAATTAATATTATTATAAAAATCATTATAACATAACAATACCAAATATTGCAATAATAATATTCATTATAAGATATAGTTATCATGTAACAAATCATTTATAAAATATCTCATACATAAAGCAACATAACTACAAAAACCATTAAAATTTTAAATGCAAACTTTAAGGCCTAATTTAAGATCATCTACTATTAGTACAAAAATACAAAATGGGTCTAACTAACATCACTCATCCTCCTCATTAACATAATAATTTTTTTACACAATGATACATATTCGTATATATTATGTTTTATACTTAACAATAAAGGAAGCGTTCACCATGTATATGGACTGCAATCTGCAATTCAACGCAAAGTTATATATTGGCAAAGAGATTTCGACGGCTATACTGCAACAGTTCACCATGTATATGGATTGCAATCTGCCATTTGAGATCTATGGGAAAGAAGGTTTCCCAACGACACTGGACAGGTGCTAACCATCAAATTCCAGTGGTCACCCTATTAATTTCCACACTAATACCGACTTCCTGGAATCGATCAAGATGCAACCGTATAACCACTAGATTGTAGTTGTGACAAGTGACCTGAGCAAAATCTCCTATCGTGACACTTCTGCACTACAATTAAAAAAAAAGTGGATCAAAGTAAATTTGTGCACTAGGCGAGCAAGATGGGTCAGTAATCTCCCTAGCATTTATCACAGAGTTTATTTAATTCATGCACCGAACCCCAATGAATCTAAGAAAAAATTGTTGATAGAATTCAATGGAGGAGAAGGCCGGCTTGAAGTAGAATAATGCCTTTCCATCAAGGGTTTCACTATGCTTCAAAAAGGTGGTTAAGCTTCGCTTATTTACATTTTGTTGAACAAACAAGCTTGAAAAACAATGGCATATCCTAAGGGTTTATAACATCATGCCAAAACAAGCTCCACCCCAAATAGGTGGTACGTGTAAATCTGGATCCTAAACAATTTATTTATTTATCCCTGAATATCGATCAGAGAGCATGCATGCTACCTGATCGAGATCCAGATAATTAGGTAGAATACCTTGCACCAGATCTATAGGGTCACATTTCCGAACAGAACCATGTGCAGGCAGGCTATTCCCCTTAAAAAAAACAGTCGAGATAGGGCAGAGATAGGGAAAACCCACCAATGTTTTATTAAAAAGAAAATAGGGAAGAGTTTCTTCTTAAACAACCTCATAATGTTGATAAATAGAACATTTCGAAACTCTGTCATGATCTCTGAATTTGTGCAGGTACTTGAAATATGATCGGTAAACCTGATTTTAAAATATATATGCAAGCTAAGACAGTAATTTAGAGATCCACCATCCAATAATAAATTTTACTCGTAACTTTACCATAAAAATAAACACATCAATTCATTATTGAAGCACCGATCTAACCCTCTTTTTCTGGTTTGCAGGTATGGAGCATAAACTTAGACTAAGCAAATTCATGTATCTCAAGAATTCATATTTTTATGCAACATCCCATGAAAAACATTAATTGTAATCTCTATGTGATCATTCTCATACAAACACACATCATAATAGCATATATAAGGATAGCATGCACACGTCCCACTGTGGAACCTCGCTTATGTAATGCCCCTCTTCGGGGCCTAGCTAAATAATATATGCACTACATATATTCACAAAAACATATGAGATGAAATTTATCAAACAACTTAAAAACTTTTAAAAACATACAACTAATAACTAATAATAGATCTATATAACATTTTCTTATAACTTACATTAAATTAATTCAATTCCATTTTAATACTTAATCAAAACAAAAACAATGGTTGTACCATACCTATAAATCGCTAGTTGCTGAAGGTTGAGGACGAGACCCAAGATTATGTTGCCGGTGAATCCACCGCAAGATTAGTCTTCAAGATTGCCATTCACAAATGATCCACCGATTTCCACCCTACCATAACCAAAGGGTACCCTTCTTCCCCTAGGACCCCCAAACTGCGATGAGGCTTAGGATACTTTGCTAGCGAATGAACTATGATCCTGAGGGGGAATCCCAACCCCACTTGTATCATAGTGAACCACTACCACACTCTCCAACAATCACCTAAACAAGAGCCATAGCCCAAGCTTCCTCTAGAATTCTTTTTCAAGAAAGAGATATCTAAAACTCCCTTCTTTCTTTTATAGCCACCCTTGCTTTATTTTCATGCCCCCTTTTTATTTTATTTTATTTATTTTTGTCATTTCTAATGTTTATCTTGTTGTCATTATTATTATTATTATTATCCATAATATTTCTAATGTTTATCTTGTTGTAGTTATTATTATTATTATTATCCTCAATATTTCCAATGTTTATCTTGTTGTTGTTAGTATTATTATTTAGTGTTTATCTTGTTGTTATTATCATTATTATCATTATCATTATCATTATCATTATTATTATTATTATTATTTTCTTTCTTGATCAATTCATTTCAGTTAATATTTTATCAATTATTTTTCGCTTGCCCAATTATGAATTATTAGTTAATTAACCATTACATTTTCGTTGCGACCAGGGATATCAAGGCACCATGCTTCCTGCATGCCCTTCATATATTCCCTCGGGTGGGGATATGGTACGATGGTTAAGACATCGTTAACTCAACCCACCTATCTTGTTGAGAGACTAGTGGTTTCCCGGGGAACAAGGCCAAGTCCTTATTGCGTGCCCCCAACAATATACCTTGTGAGTGACCATAGTACGACCGATCCTCACGGAAACACACATTTGATGAGTTAGAGCCTCTCTCACTCTAGATGAACTCATCGTGTGGACATTTGCTAGACTTAAGTTGTATCAGGCTCATCCATGTACCCTGATGTGGATCGATCGATTGGCAATCGCATCCAACACCTGTCAATGTATCTAACTCATTCCAAGTCCATGCATGTCACGTGCATCCAATATTTTTCCAATATTTCCACATAATCACATATATACCAGGTTCCCAATACCTATCAATGATCTGTGACTCATTCTGAGTCCATGGCATATCAATGCCTATTTGCATCCCATGTACCTTCTCTACATGTCACACTTGACAACTCATCAGAGTACATGATATATATATATATATATATATAAGCATAAATCAGCATGATCACATTGCACATTAATTTGATCATATCGAATCATGATAACATCATATAACATCTTAACCATATCAAAATCATAACAGAGACATATAACATTTGATCAACATCAAATCATATCATGATCATGTGAGTTGTCTATCTACATCAACATGATAGCATAATCATTAGGCAAATCATAACATGATCATCATGATCATCATTAGTAGCACATAGATAGTGACATGTACCAGTCTAACACATATAACTGGATCATCCAATACCGAATGTCCTCAGAGTAAAGCATCACATAGTCTGATTCTAAGACACACATAACCGGGTCATTCATAATTGAATTCCCTCAAAGAATAGTCATCGTTATATCTATGGTCTATAATGAAAGTCTATAGTCTATCAGAAAAACAGGGCACTACATGCCCCTATGGGTATTCTAATGTCTTGAGTCCAATGGAGCCAACTTTTCATCAAACCAAGGCTAGATTCATATTTTATGATGAGTTGCAACTTGTAGCCCAAATCCCTTTAAGGATACATGTGAAAGTGGTAATGGGGGAATAAATGTGAATGAGTCAACAAAATTTTGTGTTATTAGATCCTAGAATTATATTTTATCATTTAAGAGACCGACACAATATCCATTATTTCCTGGGATGTTAATTTGAAATTTTGATACTGTATCTAATTTCTTGCATTGTTATTCACTGAGTGAAACCTTGGATCTAGAATTGCGTAATAAAACACAGTGTAGTAGAGTGTTTAGATCAATTCTTGATCCACCATGCATGCCTAGAGAACCTATCTAGTTATTAGTCATGGGTGGACTCTACGAGGTGGCGCAAAGTCTCAACCTCTTATCCTATACTATTTGATGAAGAGGCATTGCCAAGGATGAGGTCTCTAGAATTCAAAAAATTAATTTGTTGTTGGATAAAGGGAGATATCATAGAATAAAGAGATGGGCTATTTGGTTGTATTCCGAGGATCAGATCACTAAATTTTTCCACAATTTTTCTATCTTCAAGAAAATTCAAAATATCATTTGGGAGCTTCTTGATATGGATGGTAACAAATTAAGAGGGTTTCAAGGGTTCGTTGACCTTGGTGTTCAATAATTCAAAATTATTTGTAGTGGGCTAGACAAGGTTAATATTATGGATATTCTAAAGGTAGTGTCCTTCTTCCACTTTATGATTGATGATAAGGAAAATGAAGAGATCTTTAGGGTTTTCTATTTAATGGAACTACTTCTAGTTAATATTTCTAGAAGGATATGAGCACATGCCCGGATGGGTGGCATGTGGATTTATTTTTGGACTTCTTTGAGCTCATTGGTGTGGATCTATTTTTGGACTTCTTCAAGCTCACTAGTTCCTATCATAGTGGAATTTAAATAAAAATTTCCTCTTGAACCTTCCTTGTACATGCTTTATATTTTGACCCATCAACCCTAATTATTAATTGGAGTTTAAAGGCTTGCAATTCCATGTAAAATGCCTATCCTGGGATAAATGAAAACAATGGTTTGAAAGATAATTTCGAGGGTCAAAATGTCCGACTGGTTCGATTTTGTTGTGATCAAGTTTTATTTCATTAATATCATGGAAACCACTATCATGACTCCAAATTGCTTTAATATGTTTATGCCTTTCTAAATTCTAGTCAATTTTGTCATCATACATGGGACATGTATTTCATTTTATCCTAGACCTTGATATATGTTATACATTATCTTCTCTTGATTCTCCTACTCATTCCAGCGCCCTCCCTCTTCCTTTCTCTCCCCTAACTCCTCTAAACATCAAACCCCTATCCACTTACCCTCCCCCACCTCGAAGTGGATAAACTATTATTTTAGTTGGAGGGTTTTAAAAACCATTAAGAAAACACATTCCCAAAATTGTTGCGGATGAAGTAAAAATTTACTCCAGTAAAAGTGTCCTCAGTGAAAATTAAATCGTAAATAAGGATTATGATTCAACTCCATAAATCATGTGTTTGAAAATCATATTTAAAAAAATTAATTCCATCAATCGTGAAACAACTAATACAATCATATACTAGAAGAGGGGAAATTTAAAAATTAGAACTATGGAATGGGAATGAGCTTGTATAACCACATGGATTTGTGTTGAGGCCTTGTTTATGGTGATTGAGGCCTTGTTTATGGCCCTCAATCCCTATAGAATTCCTTTAGTTCCTAAGACATATAGGCCAAAAGACCCATCCACGATGTTAATTACCTCCTCATGGAACCCATATACCTAGCAAGAGAGAAATTTTTTTTTTGTCGTTTTGAGGCCTCAATCGTGGCCTCTTAATGCCACCCATATCCACACTTAAAGGGTAAATATCTCCTGTCGGGTTCTTTTGTAAAGGTATGATATGACATCCAAGGCCTTCGAGCCCTATCATTTTTTTTATCATATATATTTCCAAGGTGTTGTGAGTATACTTAGTTCTCAAAACAAATTAATGGCTCTCATATTTCCACTGAGAGGCATACTTAGTTCTCAAAACCTCTTAATGTCTCTCATATTTCCACTTAGAGGCTCCATATCCCTTAGAGAGTTCATGTGTGCTAATTTGAGGCAATATTAATGGGTCTTGATCCCTATAACCTTTCTTTATAAATTAAGGCATTGGATCCTTCCCCAACCATGTATATGTCCTTGAGATATATACATGGATATCAAACCTCCTAATGGATTTAATATACAAACTTGGAAGCCAAACATCCCCTAGATAGGTCCTATGTGGTGGTTTTCAACCTCCTTCCCAACCCTTTATCCCTGGGTGTGTATGTTTAGGGCTTATGTCCTAGGATTCCTACATTTACCTCATCTAGATCCAAGACCTATATATGGGGATTAAAACTTCCTAAAGGCGATCCTATCCCCATATACAGGACATGTATCCCTAGTAGAGGTTAATTATTTTGTTTCTATGCCTTGATCATGGCCCTTAATCCCTAGAACCTTACCTTAGGAGCTAAGGCCCAAGTTCCATCCTTGACAAATTCTATATCCTGAGATACAAGTTTGATTCTCCAAACCTGTAGAAAATGTGTATATCCCCACCTATAAGCTAAATATTCCCCATATAGGTGTGTGTAGTGGTCTAAGGTCTCATTCATAACCCTTGAGTCCTCAAACTTACCTTTAGGGCCTAAGGATTGGGTTTTTTCCCCTAGCCATATACACGGCCTTAAGATCCATCCTTGGTGTTCAAAACCTCCTAATTGTATTTTAATATGCTCATATGGAGTTCATATATCCCCTAAAGATATCATATGTGGTGGTTTAATATGTCATTCTTAGCTTTTGATCCCTAATTTTTTTTCAGTCCTAACTAAGGCTTGAGTTATCTCCTTAGCTTGATGCCATCCATTGGGTGAAGCTTATAAATGCTTACACAAAATATTCAATAATTGATTTAAATATATACTTATACATTCACATAACTTTTAATATACTAAATTAAACAATATTCCATTATTATTACATTCATTATAATGATCTTTAATAAGATCATCATATTAATATTATGTTGTAATATAGTAGAACAAATTTATATCATTTAGTATTATTATATATATTTACATGTTTTCATTAAATAGCTAATTTTTATATTAAAAATAAATAACTAATTAATTAATATTATTATTCACCACAACACAACAATATTAATTCAATTATTTTTAATTAATATACCACAATGGTTATAATTATATATTTTTGTACAATCATATTACATTTATTATACAAAATTAGCATAAATATCTTATTACTTTTCTTACCTTATTTTAGATAAATATAATATTTAATTAAATTATAATATAATACTAGATTTAAATATTATTATTTTAAATTAAACATTATTAATTTAATATATATATTAATAACGGAATATTATTTTATTCAAATGTTATTATTAAATAACCAATTAATATATTTTAATAATATATCATTATTTATTTAGTTAATCAAATAGCAAATAATTATTAATATATTATTAAATATTTAATTAATTAATATTATTATTAACTAAATAATAATAAACTATTTTGTTTAATTAACTATTATAAAATAACAGTATTGTTGAATTATAACATTGTTTAATTCAACAATATTATTAAGCAAACAATTAAAATATGTACTCTATTAAAATCATTAAACAATATTATTTTATTAATTACTAATTATTTAAATTTCATTAAATAATAAAAAATAATTAATATTATTATTGACTAAATAACAATAATAATATCATTTGTGCTTTCACGGGTAGTCATATTTAACTGCAGGAGCTGGAACCCCGCGTGAAAGTGTAAAACTTCTGACGTTTCGGGCTGGGTAGTTCAGCCCATCTTCAGGAGATACTCTTCAGTTTCCCAACTTAATCTTCCAATCCGTTTCTTTGTTTATAATGTATCTTAGCCTAATATTTGAAATATGTCGGCCCTTAGAAACATTATTAAGATGTCGTTGTTTTATTTTTTAATTGGTTAATGATAGGAGCCCACGTCCTGCTGAGTTTCCATCCGTCATCTCGGTTGATATTGAGAGGGTGCTTCTCAATTTCAATTGCTTCTCTTACTCGTCTTCTTGTGTAATGGTCAATGTTGGCAATGACTTATAATTATTTTGTTTAATTAATTATTATAAAATGGTAATATTGTTTAATTACACAATATTATTAATCAGTCAATTAAAATATCTATTCCATTAAAATCATTAAGCAATATTATTCTATTAATATTTTATTAATCAAACAATTAAAATATGTATTTCATTAAAATTATTAAACAATATTATTCTACTAATATTTTGAAGATATGTGTACACCCTCACTCATTATTATTATTATATTACATTAAATAATATTATTTAATTAAAAAATAATATAAAATAAAAACATTATTAATGTGTCAAATATATCATAATATTAATAAATATCCCCAAAATACATCATAATATCATACATATCTTCAATATTAATAAATTAATAATATTTAATTAATTATAATATAATAATTAATTATTTAAATAACAAATAATTATTTAATTAATAATATTATTATTAACTAAATAACAATATTACCAATTAACAATATTATTAATCAAATAATTAAAATATGTATTTCATTAAAATCATTAAACAATATTAATTTATTAGTATTTTTTAATTAATTAATTAATATTAATAGTAACTAAATAAAAATAATATGAATTAAATTATTTTATAATTATTCTGTTTAATTAAATATTATAAAATAAAAATATTATTTAATTAAACAATGTTATTAACCATGTATTTCATTAAAATTATTAAACATTCTTATTCTATTAATATTTTGGAGATATGTGTATGTGCCCATCCATTATTAGAAACAACCACATCAATAATATTATTGTGTCTGAATACGTCGACAGGCGTAAATTGTACACAGATTATAGGGAAAAAACAATAATATGAAAATTATCTGCCCAAATTATGCCTATCGACGTATTTTAATTGTTTCATTAGTAATATTGTTTAATTGATAGACATTTATATCTTAGATTTTGGAGGTGGAGTACGAAGGATAGATTTTCTAGATTTAAGGTGACATATGACAGTTATCGTCAGGATTATTTCTATGGTCATCGTATTTTGGTTAAGGGTGGTATCGTTTAAGCTAATGGCTGAACTACATATTAGTTAGTAGTAATTCATAGATTATTTTTGTTTGGATTTGAAACATTAATATGACTTCTTACTTCTTATTGTTCAAATGATTATTAAATTTTTTTTTTTATAATCATTAAAAACGTAATTGTTGTTTTATATGATTATTAAAAAAACTGTGTTTAGATTTCAAATATTAATATGACTTTGTTTAAATTGCAAACATTAATAGGACTTGAGAGCTTAAGCTCATGATTAAAATTATGAATAATGTTAAAGTTTGTTTTTTATAAGATAATTAAAAATACAAATAGTGATAAAGTTTCAATTTATTCTATATCATCAAAAAAACTTTTTTATTTGGATTTTAAGTATTAATTTTAATTTTATAAGAAAACTATAATGTAAATTTTTAATAATATATTATTTAATAAACTATTATTTATTTTAAATATTTAAAATAATAGTATTGTGTAAAAAACATAGTTTTAATATAAATATAAACATAAAATTAAATCAATTATTTTTAAAAATTAAATTAAATACTTGAAAATTTTATAAACAACTATTATTTTTAAAAAATAAATTAAATACTTGAAAGTTTTATAAACAACTATTATTTTTAAAAATTAAATTAAATACTTAAAAAATTCATAAAATAAAATTAAAAATCTTATATTTACAATATTGCTTTAATATAAATATAGGAAAATTGTGAAATTTTGCAAGATATTTTTCATAGTTTTGATTTTATTAATAATATCTATCTAATATATTATATAATATATTTATTAATGAAGAATATAGTATATGTTTTTTATAGCAAAGGTTATATCACATTGTGATATTTTGCAAGAGTTTTTCTATCTAGATTAATTTTAATTTATCTATAAATTTATTAATATCAGTATAGATCCATCTTTCAATAATATTATTTATGTTATTTATGATGTTATATTTATGAATATATTACTTAAATATTTCAATATGTCAATATGTTATTTATGAATATTAAGTTGCCAATATTGTAGAATAATTAAAATAGTTTTTAAAATATGTATGATTTATTAATATTGGATTTAATTCCAATAATTACTTTATAGAGTGTTATTTTAAAAATATAATATAATTTATAAATATTATTAAGTTTGTTGTTTTTTAATATGTTATTATATTTTAATAAAATGTTTAATAATGTAATTCATACTATTAATTTTTTTATATTAATTTTAATTATTTAATAATGAAAAATGATTAATTATAACAAAAACTTATTAATTATAATTTAAATAAATTTATATTGATTATTCAATGGTTATGGCATTAGATAACTTTATTATTAAATTGAGTATACATGATTAGATTTAAACCAATTCAATTATATATTATGTACATGAGAAATTTCTTCAAAGGATCGATTTACCAAATATGGTATCAAGCGTTGCATCACATAATATTGTTAATTCATAATATGTATACAGTTTTTTATATGGAATTGAAATGCTTTGCAAGGATTTTGTCACATTGTGATGTTCATAAATATTAGGTTAGGTTGCAACATTCCTCCATGTTTATGTCACAATCTAAAATTCAACTTTTCAAATGTTCCTCAGAACGTTTTGTACAAGTTTTGTCACATTGCAACGTTCAACAAGTGCCATGTTTGATTGCGACATTCCTTAGGTTAGCTTGTGATATTCCTCCATATTTATGTCACAACCTAAATTCAACTTTACAATGTTCCTCGAAGGTTTTGCAAGGGTTTTATCACATTGTCATGTTCATCAAAAGCCATGTTTGATTACAATATTCCTCCATGGTTTTGTCGCATTGTGCCATTTATGTTGCATTATGACATCTACTTTATTGACTTATATATCAACTTAATGATGTTCAACAAGGGTTATATGGAAATTGTAATTATTTACAAGGTTTTTGTCAAATTGTCACATTTATGTTGGACAATGCAATGCAAAATCAATTCATTAATGTTTATGTCACGTTTTAAGTTTTGTCGCATTGTGGACATTCATCAAGTTTTATGTTGGATTGCAACATTCCTCCATGTTTATTTCACAATCTAAAATTCAATTTTTGAATGTTCCTAGAAGTTTTGCAAGGGTTTTGTCACATACTATAGGGTTATGTCAGCTTAGGACATTAATCGATTGTTATGCCACATTTAAGTTTTTATCGCATTATGACGTTCATCAAGTTTTAGCTTTGATTGTGACATTCCTTCATGTTTATGTCACAATCTGAAATTCAATTTTTTTGACGTTCCTAGAATGTTTTGCAAGTTTTTTGTCACATAGTATTGGGTTATGTCAACTTGGGACATTAATCAATTGTTATGTCACATTTTAGGTTTTGTCGCATTGTGACGTTCATCACATTCCTGAATGCTTATGTCACAATCTCAAATTCAACTTTTTAATGTTCCTCTAGGTTTTTTTCAAGGTTTATGTCACATACTATAGGGTTATGTCGGCTTGGAACATTAATCAATTGTTATGTCACATTTTAGGTTTTGTCTCATTATGACGGTCATCAAGATTTATGTTGGATTGCAACATTCCTCCATGTTTATGTCACAATCTAAAAATTCATTTTTTTTAATGTTCCTAGAAGGTTTTGCAATGATTTTGTCAGATACTATAGGGTTATGTCAACTTGGGACATTAATCAATTGTTATGTCCCATTTTAGGTTTTGTTGCATTATGACGTTCATAAAGTTTTAGGTTGGATTGCGACATTCTTCCATGTTTATGTCACAATCTAAAATTCATTTTTGTAATGTTAGTAGAAGGATTTTCAAGTGTCTTGTCACATACTATAGGGTTATGTTGGCTTGGAACATTAATAAATTGTTATGTCACATTTTAGTTTTTGTCACACTGTGACATTCATCAAGGATTATGTTGGATTGTGACATTCCTCCATGTTTATTTCACAATCTAAAGATCAAAATTTTAATGTTTTTAGAAGGTTTTGCAGGGTAAGTGAAATGTTATTTTTTTTCGGCTCGGGACATTAATCATTTGTTATGTCACATTTTATGTTTTGTCACAATATGACGTTCATCAAGTTTATGTTGTATTGCGACATTCTTCCATGTTTATGTCACAATCTGAAATTCAAATTTTTAATGTTCCTAGAAGGTTTTGCAAGGGTTTGAAACATACTATAGGGTTATGTCAGCTTGGGGCATTGATGAATTGTTATGTTACATTTTAGGTTTTGTCGCATTGTGACATTCATAAAATTTTCTAGGTCGGACTGCGACATTCCTCAATGTTTATGCCACAATCTAAAATTCAAATTTTTTATGTTTCAAGAAGGTTTTGCAAGGGTTTTGTCACATTCTATAGGGTTATGTCGACTTGGGACATTGATCAATTGTTATGTCACATTTTAGGTTTTGTCGCATTATGACATTTATCAAGTTTTATATCGCACTGTGACATTCTTCCATGTTATGTCACAATATGAAATTCAATTTTTTAATGTTCCTCGAAGGTTTATGATACGAACCGTTACACCAAAACCTCCAGATGTTAGTGAAGGCCGCCCACTAGGATCTAACATCCCACCACGCTCCGCAGTCCAGACTCTGGGCTAGATGTGCGCCCGTACGGTGGTGTCCCCTTTGCGCCGTACGAGCCCCGGGCGAACACTGCAATGCCGACGTTTCCACCCGCTCTGTGACTTGAACCTTGGTGGAGGCTCTGATACCAAATGATACGAACCGTTACACCAAAACCTCGAGATGTTAGTGAAGGCCGCCCACTAGGATCTTAACATTTTACAAGGTAAGTGAAATGCTAAATTTTTTAGTCTTGGGACATTAATCATTGTTATGTCACATTTTAGGTTTTGTCACATTGTGACGTTCAATTAAGTTTTATGTTGGATTGCGACATTCCTCTATGCTTATTTCCCAATATTAATTTTTTTTTTAATGTCCTATAATGTTTTTAATGGTTTTGTTACATTGCAATGTTTATCAAGTTCTATGTTTGATTGCGACATTCCCTCCATGGTTATGTTCATATTCTTACATTCATATTAGCAATGTCCTTGAACGTTTTATTGCGTTGTAATATTAAAATGTCTCCTAAAGATGACATTCATGAAGGGTTATATCACATTGTGGCATTCATCAAGGGTTATGTCACATTGCAATTTTGGGGTCAGCAATGCAATGCAACATATCATCCATTAATGTTAAATGTCATCATTCATTAAGGTTTATGTCGGATTGTGAGATTCATAAAGGGTTATGTTGCAATGCGATGATGTATCCTAAGATGGCATTCATGATGGTTATGTCAAGGGTTATGTCGCATTGTGATGTTTATGTCGAAAGTGCAATGCAACATAAATTCATTAATATTAAATGTCATCATTCATTAAGGATTATGCATCATTGTGATGTTTATGTCAAATTCGTTGGTTAGTACATTAATTAAGTGTTATGTCATGTTTTTCTTATGTCATCTTGGGAAATTAATAAATTGTTATGCCACATTTTGGCTAAGATCCTCAATGAATTTGTCATGTTATGATGTTCAACAAGCCCTTATATATGGGAATTGCAATGTTTTGCAAGGGTTTATGTCATAATGAAATATTACCCTTGATGTAATGGTAGATAGTGCAACATAAATCTTGATGATTGTCACTACACAACAAAGCCCTTAATGTATGACGACATTTAATAGTAATGAATTTATGACACATTTTATATGGAATTGCAATGTTTTGCAAGGGTTTATGTCATAATGCAATATTACCCTTAATGAATGTCAAAAATGCAACATATCACTTGATGATTGTCACTACGCAACAAAAACCTTAATGTATGACGACATTTAAATAGTAATGAATTTATGTCGCATTGCATTATTAACATAATCATCAACAATGCAACAATAACCCCCTGATAGATGTTACAATCCAACATAACTATAAGACTAGAATTAATTAATAATGTTTACAATATTATAATTTTCTGTTATTATTACTTACAAAATATCATATTTAATTATTATTCAATACTTAGTTTATTACTCTAATATAAAATCACAATGAAATATTACCCTTTACGAATGTCCAATCATCACAATGTGACATGACCTTCGATGAATGTCACAATGCAACAATAACCCTTGATAGATGTTACAATCCAACATAACTATAAGACTATAATTAAATAATAATAATGTTTACATTATTCTAATTTTTCTTTATTATTACTTACAAATATCATATTTAATTATTATTCAATACTTAGTTTATTACTTAATATAAAATCACAATGAAATATTACCCTTTACAAATGCACAATGCGACATAACTCTTAATGATTGTCACAATGCCACAAAACCCTTAATGAATGATGACATTTTAACACTAATGAATTTGTGTTGCTTTGTTCTGTCGACATAAACATTGCAATGCAACATAACCTTCGATTAATGTCACAATGTGACAATAACCCTTGATGAATGCCAAAATCCAACGTAACTATAAAATTATAATTAAACAAAATATTTTTTCTTTATTATTACTTCTAAAACATCAAATTTATTTATTATTCAATATTTTATTTTATTACTCCAATATAAAATTATAATTAAATAATAATATATTCAAATATATAAATTTATTTTATTATTTATAACATTTTTTTTTTTCCTTTATTATATTATTTCAATTAATTAATATATTAAATTATTATAATACAAGTGTTATAAATCTATTTATATTTTCATATTATTTTTATTATATTAAATTAACATAAATATCTTAATATTTTCTTATATTATTTTTAAGATTTTCATGTACTATGAATATAAAAATTATTATAAAAAATATTCAATAAGTAATTGAAATATATATTTATATATTCAATCAAGTGGAAGATCTTATATAGAAATATAAATCCACCCCTAGGATTTGACTCAAAACCTTCTACTCATAATCTTACAGCACTCAACCACTTAAACTAACTCACCAAACTATCATTCAATATTATTATATATATTTAAATGTTATTATTAAATAACTAAATCTTATATTACAAATAAATAACTAATTAATTAATATTATTATTCAAAAAACACAATAATATTAATTAAATTATTTTTAATTAATATACCATTATTTTTATAAATGTATATTAATTTATACATTCATATTAATTCTATATATAAAACATAAATATCTTATATACTCTTTTACCTTATTTTACCTTAAATATAGTATTTAATTAAACTATAATATAATATTATAGATAAATACTATTATTTTAAATATATATATGTGTGTGTGAGCATTATTTTATTTAAACGTTATTATTAAATAACCAAATATTATATTTACATATTAAATAATTATTTTATTTATTTAATTATAAAAAATAATTATTTAATATATTATTAATAATTTAATTAATTAATATGGTTATTAACTTAAATAACATTATTAACAATTAAATTATTTTTAATTAATATACCATAATATATATATACAAAATTAACATAAATACTTTTTTTTTAACCTTATATAAATATAAATACAGGTAAATCATATATATATATATATAACCAAGTATTACATATCTTTCGAGAACATAATGGACAGGCTGATTGCTTATCAAAGCAATCTTTTTTTGGGATCTGAAGGATATCTTGTTTGGGAGGAATGGATGGACTCTAGCATGCTGGAAAGTGGCGAAGTCTTTTTCTTTTAAATTCGACGTCAAAGTTATTTTC